>JARHVA010001980.1:1940000-2540000 GCA_037957365.1 Torreya grandis | reverse complement strand
TTTTTTATACAATTTTGAACTAGGTGAATGTTAGACCCTAATCAAATAAACTACTATGTAAATTCAGAATGTTAAAGATATGCAATAAATGACACAAAATGATTTGGAAATTTGTTAAATCTAGAAATTAATAAATATGGAAAGTTCAAGAGAGAAAAATAAACTTAGCTAGAAAACTAATACATGATATGATTCTATATTTAAAAATAATAAGCGAACTATTTTGATTATATACGGACCTAGAATAAGAGCTGTTATAATTCTTGGATAATAACATTATTCCATGACAACAATGAGGTAAAATCTTATCCCTATAGAGTGTTGGTGTTTGGTATAAGATCAAAACACTAAGATTTTTGGGTTCTATGTGCCTTCACCTATTTATTTTATGGATTGTATGGGAGATGTTGAATTGCTTTAATGACCACTATGTAACTATTTCCCACTTGAAACCCTAGATTAATAGAAAATATGATAGGATGCAATCATGGAGTAAAAATGGGTTAGTGGTTGAAATTGTTCTTGACTTCAAATTCCTTTATGTTGAGCACTACTAATTTAACTTATTTGGTAATAATGGAGTTTTATTCCTATTTTAGTTAAAGGTTTAGATTCATAAATTAGTACATAATATAATAATAAATATATGTCAGGATACGAAACACCATAAGCATACAGTTGATTTCCAAACCAAGTAACTTAATAAGCGGAAATTAACCAGAATCACAAGTAACTAGAATTCAGAATAACACATGATATGAGAGACAATACACAACTTGTATTAATACTTATACAGAAAAGAATACAATAAAGAAGATGCCACTTCTTCTCCACCACCTCTTTAGAGGCTTCCCACACCTCAAGTGAATAGTACTTCTTTCCTCAAAGCTCTCTCTCTCAGGTCCCAACACACAACTCAAACTCTGAGTTGGTGTTCACCTCCCATGCTCCACGCACACCACAAGTGCTCCACGCACTCCACAAGTACTCAACATACTTCAAGTAGATCTCCCATGAACCTGCAATAACCTGCACCTCAACAGACCATACTTATGGAAGGAACTCCCTTGCCTTCCTCTTTACTCTATTCGAGTACACACCTGTACTCCAAGTAGATCATGCCTGATTCTGCTCCCTGTTGTGTTGATGTCTTATCTGATCTTGCACACCTGCAAATCAACCTAGTTCTGCACACCTATGAACCTTGACCTTGCACACACATACACTTGTAGATCAATGATCTTACTTACCATGCAAATCTCCTATAAAGGCCATGCTCACCTGATGACCAAGATCATACATACATGAAGAACCCTACTGATTCTCCAATCCAGCACCCACACCTAGTACTGTGGCACTAGGAGGAACACACCATAGCTCTACCTCACACACAAAAGGAGCTTATAATATTGCTCTCTTACTCTCTAGCACAAGTTTCCAATACAACCATGAGTCTATTATATAGATCTCATCCAAACAATAATTAGACATCTAATTACAATAATTAGATCCGTAGCTATGAGTCTAAAATTAGATCTCATCATGCAAACACTTGGTTCGTTAGCTAACTATCCATAATATACTCACAGTAAAACCACACAGGTGACCGACGTTAGTCCCTATCTGCCTGGAGGTGACCGACATCGGCTGATACCTGACCGACGTCGGTTGCTTCTCTTCACTATCCTACCGATGTTGGCTGATCAGACTGACGCCAGTTTCTCTAACACTCAACAATCTTTAGCAACCCCTCCAATGGCCTTCTCCATGTCTGCATCAGTGAAGCTTTTAGCTCCACAACCTAAGAATCTCCCACTTGGAGATAAATAGCTACACTGTACCTATACTTGTACTCCATCTAATCTATTTCTTGGTTTGTATCCCTCTTCAAGATCAATCTTGAAGACAACCCACCACACATCTTGTGGTGTACCTCCTATCATCCAAGTACCCTACCACATCCGAACCTACAAACCCATGTAGTGAAGTCCTGACCCTGCATAGCATGAATCCCTACTGCTGGTCCCTCTCAAATACCTGAGAACCCACTTCCCTGAATTGGCTCCTAACTCTCTGATAGCTCCCACTACATGGGAATACTCAGGTCTATACCAAACCTCATGTGATTTCAGACACTATACCTATCCAGCCCTTAGTGTGCTCTGGCTCTGCATCCTAAACCTTGCCAACACCTGATTCACATCAGCTCCCACTGGAGACAAAATCAACTTGTGATCTCCATGTCTCCCATGTCAAAGAATTTTGCTACTCCAAACTCCTCATGACATGCCACTGAACTAACCTTACCCTTAGCTCAGCAAAACCCTGTATGTCTGAACCTGTACCAAGTTCATCCTCCACATACAGTAACAGGATAATGTTGTAACCATCATCCACTTGGTAAGACATACACAATGGTTATACTGACATTGACTAAAGCCTTGCTTTGTCATCCACCTGGTACCACTTATCAGTCATGTCCCACTATCCTGCAACTCCCTCAAGACCATATGCCTGGTCTTTCGTCTCACGTGTCTGTTCACTCTATTCTTTAACTAAGGAATCCATTCGTCTCTGTGCTTTCTCACCGACTGGCAACCCTACCAAAACTCTCATTTGGTTCTGCATCATATCCCTGCCATGCTCCCACCTATTTCCTGGATCCTTCCTGCTCTATAATCAACAACGAGTATAAAGAAGAGGAACAATGAATTTGAGGCTTACTTACGTCTTCAGTCCTCCATATGGGTGTTTGAGACTCCTTGACAGCTCGCTATCCACCCAAAATCCATTACAATGACCGACCTTGGTCACTCCACAGTCTGCATCCGACCGATGTCGGTTCCCATGCATCTGTCCCTAACTACCGACCCTATCGACGTCAGTGTCCCTATTGCCGATGTTGGTCCTCCTGACCGACGTTGGTCTTACCTACTGCCCAACATCACTGGCTTCGGTCTGCACATGACTGACATTGACACCTGTCTGTTCGACGCTGGTTCTTCCTAACTGACATCGGTATCTGTGTTCACCTGTGAGTGATGACTTTTTACCTGCGAGCTCCTTTGAATCAATCCCCATGTCCAAACTGCTCTGCTCAGAAGTATCCAGCACCATCCACTAGTTTCTATCTGCCATCTCCTCCATAAACACCAAGGCTTTCCAGTTCTTAAGCCTATCAAATATATATGTCTTCCACTTAAAAACATGCATCTCCTTCTTGCTCATGTGACCAAGCCTACGAATCCATGTCTCCACAACAAAAGAAGAATTAGTAATATAAACAAGTAGATAAAGAGTACCTATTTTCTTACCACCATCTAATTCAAGTGCACCCACTGTGAGAGTTCTTGTGCATCTCTCATCACCCAATATTTTTGAAGAAATTAGCCATATCTCCAACCCTGGGACCTACATGACCTTCATCAACACCTGTGTGTTGGCCGCCTGCAATTTCAGCTTCACTTCCCCTTTACCAATTCTTTAGCAAGGCTCACTAGCTCCTCTACCTGGGGCTGCATGGAAAGAGGCAACTGAATCTTTTAACCAAGATTCAACTTTATCCAAGAAACCTCCCAGAGCATCCTATGCAACAACACCTGCTACATCTGCTTCTTCAGTTTCTTCATGCTGATCTGCTACCAACCAACTATAATCTTTTACTTGCTCTTTCTTTCCATGGGACCGTAAGTGACCATCTGTGCTTTTCAACTCTTCCATTCTTAGCTTACTTTGATCTGCCATTGCTCTACTCCCACTCAATCAGAAAACCTTGAGAGTGACCTGTAACCAAACACAAACCCTGCTTCCTGCAACCTTAGCTTTGATACCACTTGTCAGGATATGAAACACTGAAAGCATATAGTTGATTACCAAACCAAGCAACTTAATAAGTGGAAATTAACCAGAATCACAAGTAACTAGAATTCAGAATAACACATGATATGAGAGACAATACACAACTTGTATTAATACTTATACAAAAAAGAATACAATAAAGAAGATGCCACTTCTTCTCCACCACCTCTTCAGAGGCTTCCCACACCTCAAGTGAATAGTACTTCTTTCCTAAAAGCTCTCTCTCTCTCAGGTCCCAACACACAACTCAAACTCTGAGTTAGTGTTCACCTCCCATGCTCCATGCACACCACAAGTGCTCCATGCACTCCACAAGTACTCAACGTACTTCAAGTAGATCTCCCATGAACCTGTAATAACCTGCACCTCAACAGACCATACTTATGGAAGGAACTCCCTTGCCTTCCTCTTTTCTCTATCTGAGTACACACCTGTACTCCAAGTAGATCCTGCCTGATTCTGCTCCCTATTGTGTTGCTATCCTATCTGATCTTACACACCTAGAAATCAACCTAGTTTTTCACACCTATGAACCTTGACCTTGCACACACATACACCTATAGATCAACGATATTACTTACCATGCATATCTCCTATAAAGGCCATGCTCACCTGATGACCAAGATCATACATACATGAAGAACCCTACTAATTCTCCAATCCATCACCCACACCTGGTACTGTGGCACTAGGAGGAACACACCATAGCTCTACCCCACACATAGAAGGAGCTTATAATATTGCTCTCTTACTCTCTAGCACAAGTTTCCAATACAACCATGAGTCTATTATATAGATCTCATCCAAACAATAATTAGACATCTAATTACAATAATTAGATCTATAGCTATGAGTCTAAAATTAGCTCTCATCATGCAAACACTTGGTTCATTAGCTAACTACCCATAATATACTCACAGTCGAACCACACAGGCGACCGACATCAGTCCCTGTCTACCTGGAGGTGACCAACGTCAGCCGATACCTGACCGACGTCGGTTGCTTCTCTTCACTATCTTGCCGACGTCGGCTGATCAGACCGACGCCAATTTCTCTGACACTCAGCAACCTTCAACAACCCCTCCAATGGCCTTCTCCATGTCTGCATCAGTGAAGCTTTTAGCTCCACAACCTAACAATATAGTCCTAATTTGTGCAACTATTTAACTTTTTCACCTTTCTAGAAAAAATAATAAATAAGAAGAAATATAAATTAGATAAAAAATAGATTAAGATAGCTGATACAAAGGTTGAAATAACTATATAAGACTGGGAAGGTGTCATAAACTTTAATTTGGATTTCATTGGGTGAAAGGATAGGAGCATCAAAAAGTGGATGCTTTAGATTCCAATGCTATTATCTTTTCCTATCACTATTGTCTAAACTGATCACAGAGACCTAAAACTTTTTGGGTAGTTGTATTGTTCCTATGTGAGTGTGTCTATGAAAAATCAAGCATTAGTCATTGATGAAACTCACTGTGTATCTGATTTTATCTTCAAACCCTAACCCTCCATCATGCTTGATAAAATGACATTTGATTATATTGAGAAAGATGGGGTTTAGTGTGAAAGATGTATTAAATGTGAAATCCACACCCCTTGTGTGGGGATGCTACCTACATACCAATACTCCAAAGAGGTATCAAGCCATATGTAGTTCTCCCACCTAGTGTGCTTTGTACAATAGTGTGATCCAAATGCAAATGCCAAATTGATAGTGTTTGAGGTGGCTAAGGATTGTTATGAGGATTTGAGTAGGTTTGTAATTGTGTTGGGTGATTGTGTGTAAAGAATATGAAATGTTTCCTTAGTGTTTTGTTTATATTTTTACTTAATTTGTAAGTTTGGTCACCTCTTTTGTAAATGAGGTTTGAGTAGGATTTTATAAGGAAAAATTGGTCATGGGTCAGATGTATTCATGTTAGGTTGACCTAATTAAAGATAAGGACTAGATAAAAATGACCATTGGGGTTTAAAGTGTAAATGGATAGAACCATAAAAAATGGGACACTTCTCTATGGGGTGCTATAGTCCAAATGGGGCACTCCTATCCTATAGGCTCAAGACTTGGGGGAACAAGATTGGCATGGGGAATATTATTTGGCTAAGGTGGAATGACCATTCAAAAGGTTCTAGATGACTAGTAATGAGTAAAAGGGTGTTTATAATGGTTACAAGATCATGTAAAAAGGACCTATGGATGGGGTGTTACAATCCACACTCAAACTACCAATTTAGATATTTTATATGACTACATTTCCACCCCCTTTACTATAGTGATGCAATAAAGTGAAATAATAGGATAAAATAAAAATAGAAAGTGTACCTAAACTTACCTACAAGGGTGAAGCCCATGAAGATGTGAAATGTTGAGTGTGTGTAGAGAGAGCATAATGTGAAGCATAAATCTACAAGAGAAAACAAAGAGTAGATCAGTTCTTAATAGACATGCTATATCTAAAATAAGAATGTATAAAGGTTGGGTAAAAGAGAGAAGAAGAGAAAGGAACAAATATACCTCATCAGGTGTTTAAACTAATAAAAAACCTATTATGATGTTGAGTTATGCTAGGTATGTGTTTTACCAAGAGTAATATCATGAATAGAGTTGAGTGATCAGTTCCTCAAGGGTAACTCAAGAATATAAAGGTTGGCCCTTTGGCTCCATCATCGCCCACTATGTAGTGAATATATGTGATCATGCATGTGTTAATTTATGTTTGGACCGTGTTTCCAATCCCTCTGAGTAGGTGGCTCAAGAATACAAAGGCTAGCTAGTCCTTTAGGTCCATCATTTTCCACTAAGTGTGAACTATGAATTGATACCGATTTGAATGTGTGTTGTATGAGATGGCTCATGAAGCCCATGAATGTTCTATAATTTGACAATGTGGTGTAGATAGTTGAATGTGTACTAAGAACTAGGCCAATCTTAGCCACTCTGAAAGGTGAAGATTAGGCTTGTATGAAAGCCACTCCAAAATGATGCCAACTAGTTGTAGATGGAATAAGGCATACAATTTCTAAGAATACTTGGGTAATACAATGAATTGGAAATAAAATAAGTCAAATGTGCTATGCACATTACCACCAATCACTAGTGTTTATAACATGAATTTTGATCTGGAATTTGTACCAATTGCCCAATCTAAAACTAGAAGTGAGATCCATCATGCTACACATGATGCCCCCTATATATAGATAATTTGAGTAAAATTGTACTAAAACTACCCAATTTGAACTATATTATAGATGACAAAACTATAATTGACCCTACCTTTCTATCTATTTTTAAAAATTATGGGTTTTCCACTATATGGATAGGAGTGCCAAAAAGTGGACACTTTATTATAGGGCATTATAGTCTGAACAAGGTGCTCTTGTCCTTTATTGTTTTTGATGAATTTTTTATGTTCATCCTTATTTTTATAGTCTATTTTGCATGTTTTTAATTTTTATTATTGTTCTCAGTGTTTTAAAAACTAATTTTGACTAGTAGAGGGCTTTGATCTCTATGATAAAACCCCTATTTTTTGCCTCCTCTTTTGAGGGTAAGAATGAAGATCCTCAAATGATTGCCCTCAAAATAAAGATCCATATAACTATGTTATGATATAAAATGCATGATATAACAATGATAATCTAAAATATGTCTTAAGATATAATATAGTTTGTATTGGAGATTGTTAGACCAACATGGGTATGCCTAGATAGATGTAAAAATGTAATAACATGTGTATTATATTAAACTAAAAGTATAAATTTGGTTAGTTATCAAGGAGAGATAGAGCATGATGTCTATCATGGCATCCAATAAGGTAAGATAATGTATGATTTGGATCATGGCATTGTAAACAATTAAGAAGCAAACAATCACACAAGGCAAGAAGCATAAGAAATAGGCCAATGAGCCAAGCAAATAAGGGACATGGGCATATGTCACTTGAACTAGGAAATAAATCATACAAGGATTGTTCAAATTCCCATATACAAATATAATTACAAACAAGCAATATTGGCATGAGGGCCACAAAAACATAAAAGAGTAAAATAAAAGGACATTGGTAAATGCCCTAAGGCACACACAAGTAATAAAACATGAACTGATAAATGCAATCACATATAGCTACTCAAATCAATAAATGAAAGCATGAAAATGATATAAATACTATCACATCTAACTAATCAAAGTAAGAAGTGAAAGTATGCAAAACATGTAGTAAAATACTAGGTAGATGCTAAGAAACACACAAATTCTCTATACTAGTGAGTGTCGATAGAATAATCTATGTAAGCTACTAATTAATGTACATCAACATGATAACTATAGTTATTGGTGTAGGAATGAAATAAATTTTATGGTGTAGTCATGTAGAAGATGCACTCAGTGGGTAGATATGTTGATGTAGGTCTCAAATTTAAAAGTAAGATGCCCCTCAATGGGTAGAATGAAGCAATCAAGGATCTGGGTGTTAATGCACACACTTGAAGAAGATTAAGTGAAGCATGTTAATGTAGATAAATTGACAAACAATAGCATAAAACAACAAAATGTAAGTCTAGCATGGTAGTATAAAATTAAATCATGGATAATGCATTTAATTGAAAAGTTTTTGGTGTTTTTAGTTATTTGAATGTTTTTTTAATTTTGAAATATTATATTATTTTTGGTATTTTTAAATATTGTATTATGTTTTCTATTTTAAAATAAGCTATGTAAAAGTAATCATAAGGAAACTATGTACAAGAAAGTGAAAAAATATAGGTACAAGTAAGCAGAGAAATTATGTACAAAAAAGACTGAGAAGAAATGATATTAATTGATGAGTCTCATAAGAGACTCCCTATCATAGTATATTTTATCAAGGAGAGGGATCATGTATGATTTTGAAGCATTATGGAAGGGTTGAGACTATGACTCTAAAAGCTATGTATGATGTAAGTGCTCTGAAATCTCTATAGTGGAAATTGATTGTGTGGTCCCCCTATAAATTTAATAAGTGGATGCAATTATGGGGATCTTAGGGACCAATTTGGTAGTAGAATAATCTCTCTAAAAATTTTATCTATGTGTAGAGTCATGGGACCTCAATGTTACTTCCATAAGTGTGAATATTTTAGCTAGAAACTATCTAGAGTCCTGAAACTATCACTAATGTAGTGGTCGCTCTAAGAGAGGCCACTATGGAAGAGTATGAATTCTCTGTGTTGGTGAGGGAGGCCTCAAATATGTCTAAACCTTAACTATAGGAAGTACTATAAATATTATAGGAGATAAAATTGGTGACTATAGATTAGAATATGGATCTAAAGTGGGGAGTGATAATTCGTACAGAACTCCACCAACTGTAATAACCTGATTAGCATGAATGTATTTCATGCATCTATGAACTGCATAAGGTACTACATGAAGTTTTTGGATCATGGTCAACCAAGTAACATGTCATAGACTCCTTCACTAGGAACAATAGTAAATATCATGGCCATATGTGCTGGACCAACCTATAGAATAAGTACAATCTCACCCAATGAACTCTATATGTGTCCACTGAATCCACTAATAACTATGTCTATAAAGGTGATATCATACTATAAATATCTAAAATGTTGAAGTAATGTCATAGTGCACATGTTCACACTAGATCCATTGTCTATGATAACACTATGAATGGGATGGTGATCAATGTAGCCTCTAATAAAGAGTACATAGTAATCTAAATCATCCTCAACTATCTCTTATTCTGAGAATGAGATCAAAAGTCTAGTTGGAAATCTAGAATTATACACACCAATCATGTTTCTCAAAGGATGTGATTCAATTGAAGGTGCATGGTATGTAGCTAGTAGAGGGTGTGCATGATATACATGGTAAAAAACTAATGTTCCCTTGTCTCCTATTTAGAATGTTGTGGGAAAGGTTTTGAGAAAAATGTTAGTCCTATGTTTGATTTGCTTGAGGAGGCTTAACTGGAGTGTTAGGATCAATAAGTTTTCCATCTATAAAGTCCTATATCTTGTGTTTCAAACTAATGCATCTATTTATTATGTGGACTAGTTCTTTATGAAAATTATAGAATGCATTCTGATCATATCCACATGAAAGAGGCTTTATCGTATCAACTTTTTGAATAGGAGGGAGAGATAGGACATTGAATTCTAATAGCTACTATAAGACTCTAGATGGAGATACTGGTAAATTAGTAAAGTCTTGCCGAGGAGGTGATAATAAAACCACTCATTGAGGGGGCTTTGAAGTTGTAGTAACTATAGGTTGATTTTGATTTTTGCTATCATTAACCTTTACTTTGTATGGGACTTTACTATTACTCTTGTTTTTTTATTTTTGATATGCTTGTGTACTTTATTTTTCCCTTTGAAATTAATTTAACATCCCTTTCCTTTAGTGTATGACATAACTCAATGAAAGAAGAAAACATTTTGAACATTATTGACACATGTAAAGCTGATAGAAGACTCTATTTGAAGAGATCTTATAATTCTTGATCAGCCATAGGGCTAGTCATTTTAGCCAAGATAGTCTTGTATCTAAGAACATAATCTATGATATGCTCATTTGACCTTTGTTTATGTTTTGTAACTTGGGCATAAGAAACCTTGTCACATATGTTAATGTTGAAATGAGCTAGGAACATGTCATCTAAAGGATTAAATACTTTGATTGACTAATTTAGTAGACTATAGAACCATTGTAGAGCATAATCTTTTAAATTATATGGAAATATCTTGGTTAGTAACCAATAATTTGGCACATAGTCCAAGCATGATACCTAAAAATATTTCAAGTGTGTCTTTGGATCACACTTGCCATCATATAGAGTGAGCTTAGGTTGAATAAAACTCAGTGGCAAGGGTGTAGAAGCAATATGGTGTGCCAATGGTGTATGAAGTAGAGAAAAAAATTCCAAAGCCTATGTTAGTCTAGAGGCACCTTGATCAAGTTGTAACACCTTGTATTGAAGAGATTTTATCTCTTACACAAAGGTAGCCACACCAGGGGGTGAATATGTACTAGTCATAACTGGTGATGACATATATTAAGGTTTTGTTGTTATAGGGGGTTGTTGAGACGTAGTTGTCCCTACAGTGTCATTTATAATTGGTTGTTCTATGGTTTGAGAGGATTAACCATTATTTTATTTTTGTTGTTCTTCTTGTATTATTTTAAGCATATCATCTTGCATATCAATATTTTTAGTTAAAATGTCTTGAAGTTTTCTCTTATTAGTTTCATTAAAGATGGTATATTGGGCCATTGTTAAATTAGGAAAACAAAGCGAAAATGGACTAATTTTTTTGAAATAAGATTTAATAATAAAAATGTGATGGAAGGAAAGTATTGAATAAAGGAAATGTAAAATCCTAAAAATAGAAAAATAAAATATGCATTAAAAAGATATAAAGCTCACTAACATGTAAGGTGATACCTCCAAAAACATAGGAACTAGTATATTCTACTAGGGTTTGAAAGAAATGATTTTTAAAATTAATATGGTGATTTTTAAAACTTAAATTTGAAATTTTGATTTATATATGTAGGAAAACTTAGAATAATATTACTAAAATCAGCAAGGAACTTTCCCTAGGGTTTCTACGGTTTTTGTGCACAAATAAAAAAATTGCGTTCACCAAAATGTTTTAACTTATTTGGGAATAATGGAGTTTTATTCCTATTTTAGCTAAAGGTCTAGATTAATAAATTAGTATAGAATATAACAATAAACACAGTCCTAATTTGTGCAACTATTTATCTTTTTCACCTTTCTAAAAATAGTAATAAATAATAATAAATATAACTTAGCTAAAAAATAGACTGAGACGGTTAATACAAAGGTTGAAAATGGTTGTTAAAGACTAGGAAGGTGTTGTAAACCTAAATTTGGCTTTCATTAGGTGAAAGGATAGGAGCACCAAAAAGTGGATGCTTTGATGTCTGATGTTGTTATTCATTCCTACCACTATTATCCAAACTAATCACAAAGACCTAAATTTTTTTGAGTAGTTGTGTTGTGCCTATATGAGTGTGCCTATAAAAAATAGAGTGTTGGTCAACAATGAAACTCATTGTGGAGCTGATTTTGTATTCAAACCCTGACCCTCCATCATGCTTGATAAACCAACATTTGAGTCACCTGAAAAAGAGAGGGTTAGTGTGAAATATGTAATAAACATGTTATCAAAACCCCTTATGTGGGCATGCTACCTACATACCAATACTCTAAAGAGGGATCAAGTCATATGTAGTTCTCCTACCTAGTGTGATTTTACCAATAGTGTGATGCGGATGAAAATGCCAAATCTATAGTGTTTGAGGTGGATAGGGACTAGTATGAGGATTTGATTAGGTTTATAGTTATGTTGGGTGACTATGTGCAAAGAATAAGGAAGCTATCCTTATTTCTTTGTTTGTATTCTTTCTTGCTTTGTAAGTTTTGTAACCTCTTTTATAAATGAGCTTTGAGTGAGCTTTTATAGGGAATAATTGGTCATGGGTCAAATGTATTCATACTAGGCTAACCTAATTAAGGATAAGGACCAAATGAAAATGACCATTGGGGATACAAGTGAAAATGGATAGGATCATTGAAATAAGGCACTTCTCTATGTGTTTTTATAGTCAAAATTGGGGGCTCCTATCTTATAGGCTCAGGACCTAGGGGAATAAGATTGACATGGAGAAGAGTGTCTAGCTAAGGTGGAATGACCATTTAGAAGGTTTTGGATGATTTATAATGAGAAAAAAAGTGTCTATAAGGGATGTAAGATCATGTAAAAAGGACATATGGATGGGGTGTCATGAGCCACACTCAAACTACCAATTTGGACATTATATATGACTACAACTACCTACATAGAAAAACTCGAAAAAGGGATCAAACTCCATGTAGTTCTTCCATGCTATGGTGGTGTGTATGAAACTAGTGAAAAATGCTATATATTAGTGCAATCTCAATTTGGTTAAATGATTTAATCATGACTTGTGACCTTATAGGTGTATTTAAACATTATTTTAGGGATACTAGGGATATATGTGATCAGAATTGGGAGAAATAGGCTATTTTATAGGTTCCAAATTTATAGGTGTATTCAAAATTTAGCATGTCAATATTATGGGTCATGATATATAATCAAATTTTAAACCATTTTTTATTTAAGATGTTAACACACTAAGTAGTCAAAGGTCTTAGAATAGGTCATTAGATAAGTGTGTCAGAAGGGTGATCACAAGTGCACAATTTTAGCTTAATTTTTAATTTAGTGTCTACATTTACCTAGTTTTATTATAGTAATGTAACTAAGGTAAAGTACCAAATAAAAAATAAAAAATGTATACTTGAACTTACCTATGAAGTGTAGTCTAAAATGTAATCCACAATGTTTAATTCTGATTCACATAAACCTATAATAAAACATGTATAAAATAAGTCTTTAGTTAAGATGAAAATAAAAAAAATACAAGAAAAGTTATATATATATATATGATAACAAAGAATGAATCAAATTTATTGGGTACATGAACCATTGTGTGTCTAGTGTAAAAACTAGTGCAAAATTGGTCAATGTAGAGGGTAGACCCCTTGGATATTTCATTTTCATTGAAAAGTTTAGATTGGACTATACATTCCAAAATACTCATTAATTATGAGAGTGTGTTTAATAACTCAATCTATGATTGAATCCATCATTTCATATTGAAAGTAGTGAAATATCTTGGAATCCCTATATGAATCCCAATAGAATGTTATGGTACAAAAACTAGTTCAAAACTGGCATAAATAGTTTATATTATCTAAGTTTGGTGTATAGAGCATGGAGATAATAAATGCCATTCCATTTATGTAACTAGTGAAAAAACTAAGGAAGAATACATATACCATGCACATGCCTTGAATATAATATTTGATATATATGGATTCTAATAGTGAGAAGTAACAACTATAGTTCTAAGAAAAAATTATGTATTAACTACTTTGAACTACTTGGGACTATAATAGATACTAAAAATGATTATTTTTTGAGTTCTAGGATAATATTTCTCTATCTGGACAACAATGGGGTGTGCTCCTATCCACTTGGAGTGTTAATATCCAAACTAACTTTCTAAGTGCTTTCTTAGTGTGATTTATGATTCACTATATGAGGACTACAATTTTTTGTCTATTTTTATCTATGTATTATACTAAGTGGGCTTAAGTTTCTAAGACAAACCACTCTATATTCCCCATATTTTAAGGTGAGTTTTTTAGCTTGTGTAATAAATTAATTCAAAAGAAAAATTTATGTGATAGATTTTACCTAAAAGATGTAAATTTTAGTAGTAGTGAATACATGGATAGGCATGACATCATCATATAAATAAAATGAGTATGATAGTAATGTGAAATACATGTGGAAATAATAATATATAGTGTGAATGTAAAGATAGATGTTAGAAATTAGGAAAATAGATAAGTGAGTTTTGAAATTTGAATATAACTACTTGGGGAGAGATGTATTATATCCATCATGGCATAAAATTTTGGGATGATGCATGATATCCATCATGGAATCAAAAACTAAGAAAACAAGCACACAAGTGTCATGTCCATGATGCACACCAACATAGATTACATTTAAAGAACATAAGACATGTAAATATAAGGCCAAAGGGATACATACAAGGGACATGTTCAAATGTCACTCACATGCATAAAATCAAAGAATGAAGTCTTAGATCCACACACAAAGACATATTAAAATATCCTCAAGTATTTAAACACAAAAATGACATGTTAAAATGTCCTCATATGCATAGAATTATATAATGAAGTATTAGAGACACACACAAAGACATATTCAAATGTCCTCAAGCATAGAAATAATGAAAAACACACAAGAAATGAAGTAGGAAAATAAACATGCAAAACATACATGAATATGTGCAATTAATCAACAAAAGTAATTTGGAACATGAGTAGATTTAATAACTTAGATAAGTAATACTATATCAGTGTGTTAGTGTGTGATCAATATTGACATATGTAATGCAATGGAATAACTAAGATTTGAACAATAATATAAAACCATATAAGGATGAAACCTATCTATGAGATTCTCCTAGTGAGTTTTTTGATGTCTGTACAATATATATATAAGGCCTATGTATGGTTTGGTTATGAGAAATGACAACTTGAGTTCATTGGGACAATAACAAGGTGAGTGTACAATAGTGGGGTGGGCTCCTTTCCACATAGGGCACTATTGTCTAAATAGAAGTTTCTATGTCTAATATTGTAAATATATTGTAACTAATCTTGGGGATGAAAACCTATATGCTCTGAAATTACTCATGTTCACTCATGAAGCATACATGATATAAAAACTAGATAGAAATAAGTATTGAATATTGTGCATAAATTAAATGGTGTAAATGAACTAAACATGAGAATGCATAGGTCTTGATTTTATATTTTTCTAGAATATTTTGTTTTTTTGTATTTTTCATATATGTGTAAAATAAAAATAAAAAATGGGAGAAAGATAAAAAGCAATGATTCTCACAAGGGACTTCAAATACATGGGTCCTATGTCAAAGTTAGGAATTATGACCTTTCATGAATGAAAAGTGTCATACTAATAAGACTAAAGTGAACTAAATTCTAAATTTGCATATTTATTTCCCTCTATATTATGAGTGCCATGAGCATAATTATGATTGATAGCATATTATGCACTTAGTTGAGTATAGTTAATTATAGGGTATTTGGGAACCCATCTTGGGGTGGATGAAATCTAAGGTGGTGCTTTATGTGCAACACCCTTAATGCCTTGTAATATCAATATGGGATGTTCAAGAATAGAAAGAGAATCTCTAGAATTTGTGATAAATCTCTACGAAAGTGGCCTTTCAAGGACATGCTTTCTTGGAAGGGTAGATATCTAATTTTGAATTATTTGTGTATATTTCATCTTTTTGGGTTCCTCAACTAGAATATATGGTTTTGGAACTATATAAAACTATGGTAGGGGGTGTTCATATGGGATACATTGTAATGTGATTACCTTATTAATATAGATATTCTTTAAACATCTATATGTTGTAGAAGTAAGTACATGGATTTTTTGAATATAACGGTAACCCAATAACATATCAAAGACCTTTGCACTGGGTACTACTATGAATCTAGTGGCCATATGTGCTAGACAAACCTATAGTGGTAGTGTAATCTCATTGATAAAACATTGAATGTGCCCATTAAACCCTTTTATTTCCATGGTGTTGGGAAGTATCTTGGTTTGTGTATCCAAGATGATAGAGTAGTGTGTTTGTACACATATTCATGATATAATATACTATATTTTAAATTTGAACTTGTATAAATAGTGGTAGGTGTATATAAATAGTTGAATGTGAAGGAAAATCATTAGCGCCAAAAGGGATAACACATTTGATATATTTTAAAGTATTCATAGTAGATGAAAAGTAATAAGGATATATGTCACGAGGCATGGATGTTTGATTTAATGAGTGATAAATATCCATTAAAATAGTAGATTTTTGAAGTAATTTAAGCATAGAAACTATCATATTTGAGTATACCAAAGCAAATATCTAAGAAGCTCAAGAAATGATTGTCTAATTTATTGATCCTTCTCACTTTTAAGTCTGGTAACCATAATTACTATTCTCACATATGTATATATTACATAATTAAATTCAAATATTATTCATTTATAATTATGGACCCATCTTCAATTTAAGGTGAAGTAGGAATTATGTTAGAGCTATTATCAGGGACATCATCCTACATAAAATTAGTCTCACAAAAATATGCATGAACACTTGTAGAATGAGGAAACCTATTATTATGATATAAGGGAGGGATATCCTCATATGATCCTTATTATATAAAATACTCAACATTATATAACTCATCCAATGTTAATATTTTTGAAGAAATAATATCATCAATAAGTTTTGGGTATACTAATGATAACATAGATACATGATTAACTAGGTTGTTGACCTGTTTAATACATTTTTAAAAATCTTTATGTTGATTTATAGATGTGTGATTTGAAATGTTATGAATGACTTTTGTAACCAAGGCCTCATGTAACTTTATGAGTATATTCCTCAACAAGGTGAAGAATGCCTTGTGCATACTTTCCTAGTCCTTATCCTCTATAACCCATTTTTTTGTAAATAGTTTAGTTCAAAATCATATTGTTTGCCACTTGTATTATTATATGAGGGTGATCTTTATATAACTATGGGAATCACAATTTAACTATGAAGAGTAGGTTATAAGATTGTTTGAGTATAAAAATCCATTTGAGGGACATAATTATGTGTAGACTCAGTTACTTGTCAATAATTAAAAGTTTCATGCTCTATAGGGCATGTATAGATGTGTCCTTGGTAATTAAACTTCAAACATACATGTAAAATGAAAGGAATGACATATATATCATGGATCCATGGACTTCCAAGTAAAGTATTATAATTAAGATCATTGGGCATGACCTAACATGTTGTAGCAATAGTTATGAGTCCCACAATGAGATTAAATGTTATCTGACCCAATACCTTGTCAGTAATATTGTCAAAATATCATATGTTCATATCTGAATAATCTAAATTCTCTACATGTATGTTGCTAAATTGGAGAAAATAAATATCATAACTATTTAATCCTAATCCATTATTAACTAAGACTTGATTAACACCCATATCATCAATTTTAAGTTGAATATATAATGGTAAATATTAATTTATAATGTGTTGTGGTGGTAGATCTTCCTTTTAAAAAGGTATACTCTTCCATCTACCGTAATATGTTAAGGATAAATACAACATAGTTGGGCTCTACATTACTAGCTACAATAGTTTCACGTAATCCTACATATAACATGTCCTTATATACATTTAATTGTTGAAATCTAGAATGGAAACCTTGGTTATGGTACTAATGAGATGATTAATAATATTATATCCTTGGATTTGATCATCCTATCACACATCTTGACCTTGTTTAGTGATATAAAAATGAACCATGGGGTCTAATATAATCCTAGAGTGAATAGTATATGTGGGATAATAGCTAAGGTGATTTAAATGTCTAGGAGTGGGAGGAATAAAAGGAACCAATTATGCTTGCTAGAGTCTAGTAGTAATAGGTGGTAAGTCAAAATTAACCATGTAAGAATAAACATCAAAATAAGGTTTATTATTAGGTTATTTAGTTATGATGAATTTTATTTGTGTTATTATATGATGCATCCATGGGTTTATATGTAATTTAAATATGTGACATATGATAGGGAAACAACATGTGAATGAAATTTTAAAAAAAATGCATTAAGAAATGATAAATAGATTATGTCATTATAATCATGGTAAATATGAAAATTATAGGTCTAAAACCCTAATGTAATGTGTTTATATATAAGGATAACCCTAATAGTAAAGTAGGGTTTTGAGAAATGTTCAATAATAAGTGAGTTCACTAATATGTTTTATCAAAGTTTTGAAACTAGGTGAATGTTAAACCCTAATTATAAAAACTAATATACAAAATCAAAATGTTATAGATATTAAATAAATGACACAAACTAATTTGATTTTTTTTAAAATTTATAAACTTAATAAATATGGAAAATGCAAGATATAAATATAAACTTGGATGGAAATTTGAGACATAGGGTGAATATAGATCTAAAACTAACATGATGATTATTTTAACTATGTGAAAACCTAAAAAAAGAGTTGGTAGTGTTCCTAGATAATAATTTTATGATTATACAATATTGGGGTTCATTATTATCCCTATAGAGTGCTGGTGTTTGAATAATATTAGGATCTTGAGATTTTTGTGTTTTGTACACCTTCACCTATTTGTTCTACAAACTTACAAGAGCTTATGATTTGCTTCAGTGACCACTATGTAACTATTTTACCACTTAAAAAAATAACTCAATAGAAAATATGATAATATTCAATGATTTATTAAAATGCGTAAGTAGTTGAATTTGTTCTTGACCTCAATACTTGCTATGTTGAGCACTACCTATATACCAATACTGTAAAGAAAGATCAAACTCCATGTAGTTTTAATGCATGAGCATCATGATGTAATAACTTGTATGTAAATATGTCAAATATTGACTTTTATAGGTTTATTAGGTCTATATGGTGTGTATATGTCAATTTAAGTCTTCAAAAATTCATAATTTGCTCAAAGTCTTTAATTTTCTATTTTCTTGCCAAAATTAGTATTTGAAAATTTAAACTTGTTTGTAAGCATTTGTGAAGATATTCATATCTATTAAGGGATTATAAAGTCATAAATAAAGGTAACTTAGATTCTAAATAAATGTTATATATGTTTTAATAAAGTCTTAAAGTTGTTAAGCATGTATCTAACATTGTAGAAGGCCAAGAAAAACATATTTTAAGATAGTCCAAGTTGTTGAGAGAATATTAGGAATGAAAAAAGGAGAATAGAAGTTTAGAGAATCAGTTTATATATAATATAATTAACACCCAAAGAATATGAGGTCAAAAACACATAAAAAAATCGACAAGAGCTTAGTTAGAGGTTGTTGTTGAAGGTCCCTAGGTCTGATGATGAAGATACCAAAGTTTGTCTTAAGAGGTCTAGAGAATTGTATGTACATTTAAAGATATATTAATAAACAATATGTTTTCATGATATTTTAATTCCTTATAAAATAGTATTAATTTTTAATTTCATGTGTTCAATTTTTATTTGATCTTACCTCATGTTTTTATGATGATTTGTGGCCTGTAGAGGTTTGAAATATAGTTTACAGTCCATGACAGTCAAAGACAAGAGATGTATTAATAAATTTAATAATAGTTTAGACCTAAAGAGTAATTTAAATATTATTAGGAACATATAGGTCCTAATACAATTGTAATCAACCCTTTAAATTTCCTACACATTGAGAAATATCATTAAGTGTGCTCTTAGGTCTAAGTTGTAGAATTTTAGGCTATAATAGTTAGGGTAAAAGCTAGTTTATTTCATCCTTAAGGTTGCTAAAACATTATAGTTGATTGAAAGAGTAATAATAAGGTATTATAGACTTTTTATAATATGAAATAAGCTTTTAAAGTGTTTTTAATTTTAAATATGTAATTATTTGTGCTCTCGACTTGTGTATAAACAACCTAAGGTTTTTGATAGAAAAAAACCCATATCTTGAGTTTTAGTTATGTAAAATTCATTAAAATTTGAGAAAATATGTAATATAATATTTTAAAGGTATTTCCAAATTTTTATAGATTTTTTCTAAGTATTTATAGTCAAAATACAATCATTAGGCATGTAGGTGAAGGTTTTAGTAGGATTTAATCCCACTAAAAGTGGAATATATTTCAAAAGACTCATAAAAATTCCATAAAAGTTTATAGGTAGTTTACCTATAATTAATTTAAAATAATCAAATATTTTTTATGGATTTAAAAGTTTTACAACAAAAGATATATAGGATTACCTTGTTTTTCAAGCTTAAAATGAGGGTTTAAGAAGACTAAAATTGAGATATTTTTAAAATTATGTATCTAAACTTATTGAAACTTTTTAAAAATATAAATAAATATATTTAAGAGGTTTTAAAATTTATTTCATGATTTTTATGTGCTTATTAAGAAATATATTTTCAAAACCCTGACTGCAAACCTGTTGGGAAGCTTAGAAACCTTGTTTGAGAGTCAAGAAAGAGAGCACAACTTGAAAAAAAATGAGTAAAAGGATATGAAATAAAGTAAGGAGAAAAAATAGGATGTTTTTAAAGTTATCAAGGTGTTTTCAAGAGTTATTTATCTATATAACTCAAATTATAGTTATTTGATCAATTTTGTAAGTCTAGATACAAAGCCTAAAAGGAAAATTTTTGTAAGCCTATCTAATGAATAAGGTTTCAATCATGAAGAACATGTGAGGACATACTAATGTAAGGTAATAATACCCTTTTAAGCCTATTTATAATATATTTAAATCATTATTTTTAAGGTTTTAACCATTGTTTGGGCTCAAATAGTAGTGAAGTGACTAAATTAAATTAATTAAGTCCTAAAAAACATAATGTAAGAGACCTCAAAGAGGTCTACTTACACCAGATGGTATCAGACCATAGAAGATCTTTGGGAAGAATTGGAAGTTACAAAGATTTAAAAATAAGCCATGAAAATAAAAATAAAAATAAAAAATTAGTTTCAGGAGTGAATTTAGTTCTAAAGGAAAGAGAAGAAGTTTGTGAAAATAAGATCATATAAGCTTGAGGAAAAAGAGTTCATTAAAACTCAAGAAGAAGAGGTAGTTTCAAGTAGAAATAGACTTGGAATAGGATACCAAAATACTCGGTATAAGAAGATGAAGAAGAATCCTATGGTGAGGTATCAAGAGGAAGCAAGTTGAAAACAAATTTATAGAAATAAAGAAAGACACATTGAGGTATTATGAATAAAATAGATAAAAGTGAGAAATAAGAGTTGACAAAAAACACATTGAGGCTAAGAGAGAGAGAATACAAGGGAAATAAAATGAAGGGTTTTGTTGAGAAATAAAGTTATATAAATAAGAGGGAGGACACAATGACACAAGATATGATTAATGTAGAGATATGTGAGCTGAAAGAGAGGATGAAAATGGTGAAATTTATAATGGAGAGCATATAATAAAAAAATAACCAAGGATTTGGCATAGAGATAAGAAAGAGATTTAATTTTCCTATAAGGTTACTTATGGAAAAGAGAAGAAGGATTGTCATGAAAGAAAAGAGAAAGGAAGATAAGTTGCAATGAAAACAACTCAAGAAAGAGGTAGAGAAGCCCAATTGTGAATATATTAATATGAATATGTAGGTTTCTAAGAAATAAGAAGGTGATCAAAACCTTGAGATAGATGAGATGAAAATCAATATTTATTATCCTAAAGAATAAAATGTGGTGTTGGAGCAAGAAACAAACCAAGGGGATATGTAGCCTCAATATTTTTGTTTTTGATGTTGCTTTTAATTTTGAGTATGAAGGTATACAATTTTATGAAATGAAAGAATTAGAAAGTTCCTTGAATAATGAATAATTTTGGCCATTTATCAAGATCATTGAAATAAGACATGAATCATGTAAGGGAATGCTTATGGAAGTTGATATACATCATGAATAAGTGTTTAATTTGGCACATGATAAAAACCTCCAAGAGTAGGTCATGATATAGTCCATAGTGCCTAATGAATAAGTAAATATAAAATTTAAAGAAAATATATTTTTGAAAGTACTTGATGGAGATGTAAAATATGAAATCAATGAAGAAAAAATCATGAGAGAGTTCAAAATTAGTATATATAGCTGAATAAAGAATATAACCAACTTGATGAGTAATTTAAGGAAGAAATATACATGACATAAGATGTAAAACTTGATTACTTTTTTTTATGAGAGAGTAAAGCAATTAAAAGCTAAAATGGAAGAATTAGAACATTATTTTAATATATTATTAGTATAATATGATCAATAGAAACCTGAGTTAGTATTTGGAAGGATATAAAGTTAAAAAGAAAAAGAAGACTAAATAGTGGACAAATCAAATAAAATGTTGGAAGGACAAGTGTGGTTGCAAGAGACACTTGATGAGACCCATAGGTTTCCATATTTTATTCTGATTATATATTGAGTTGTGTATGTGCATAATCATTATTTGAGGATCTAAAAACCATAGAGAGAGAATTTCTTTGAATATTTCAAGTAAAGAGTGCACAAGTTGAAATATAAGACATCCTCATCTCAGAGGCTAAAGATATAAATAAGAAGATGGAAAGAAAAAAAAATCCATGAGATAAGACTAAAGATAAAGATAATATTAAAATAAAGGAAACAAGAAATGTGTAGGTACAATACATTTGGAAGAGAAGGAAAAAAAAAATCAAAACTTCATTTGAGTAGGAGCTCAAAAAATATCCTCTTGGGGAGTATGATGTAGGAGCATCATGATGTAATCATTTGTAACTATGAAAATTTTTGAATTTAATATATTTAAGAGGTATAAGGGGTGAGTCTATATAAATTTTATTCTTAAAAAAAAAATTCTCAAAGTCTATAGTTTTCCATTTTCCAATCAAAATCAGTATTTGAAAATTTAAACTTGTTTGTAAGCATTTGTGAAGCTATTCATATATCCTAAGGGATTATAAAGTCATAATTAAAGTTTAATTTGAGTATAAATACATGTTTAAAAGGTTTTATATGTTTTAATAAAGTATTCAATTTGTTAATACTGTATCGAGAAACATGTATCCAACGTTGAAGAAGGCCAAGAAAAGCATATTTTAAGACAATTCAAGTTGTTAAGAGAATATTGGGATGAAACAAGGAGAATAAAAAGTTTATAACATCAGATTAGATATGATATAATTAAAACCAAGAGAATAAGAGGTAAAAAAATAGATAAAAATGAGACAATATATTATTTAAAGGTTGTTGTTAAATGTCCATAGGTCTGATGATGATAAGGAAGTTTGTCTTGAGAGGTTTACATATTTTTATGTATGTTTGAAGATATTTTAATAAATAAGAATTTGTTATGATATTTAAATGCCTTATCAGATATAATTAATGTGTAAGTTCATGTTTCAAGTTTTTATTTTATCTTATTTCATGTTTATGATGATTTGTGGCCTACAAAGGTCTAAAATATAGTTTACAATTCATGATAGTCAAAGACAAGAGATGTATTGATAACTTTAATGATTGTTTATGCATGGAGTGTAATTAAAAGATCATGAGTAAAATTTATAGGTCATAATACAATTTTAATAAACCCTTTAAATTATATAAACCTTTATAAATCTCATTAAGTATGCTTTCGGGTTTGAGTTGTAGAATTTTGGGTTATAATAGTCAGGGTAAAAGTTAATCTATTTCATCCTTAATGTTGTTTAAACATTCTATTTGATGTAAAGAGTAATAATAAGTGTTATATGGGATTTTTTAAATATTAAATAATGTTTTAATTTTTTTTAAATTTTAAATGTGCAATTATTTGTGCTCTCAGCCTATTTATAGGCAACTTAGGGTTTTTGGTAGAAAAAACACCATATCTTGAGTTTTAGCTCTAAAAAATCCATGAAACTTTGAATAATGATGTAATATAAAATTTTAAATTATTTTTAGGTATTTTAATTTTTTTTTAATATTTATAAATAGTTATAGTCAAAATATAGTAAATAGACCTATAGGTGAGGGTTTTAGGAGGCTTTAAGCTTGCTAAAAGTGGAATATATTTAAAAATACTCATCAAAAGTCCATGAAATTTTTTATTTAGTTTCCATATCATATTTTTAAACTAATAAAAAAAATTAGGCCTTTAAAATTCCTAAAAAAATATATACATGACTATTTTTATATAGGCTTAAAATGAAGGTTTAAGAAGACTAAAATTGAGAAATTTTGAAAATGAGATATCCAAACTTCTTGAAACTTTTTTTAAATATTAATGAATATATTTATGAGTTTTTAAAAGTTATTTATTATTTTTATGTGCCTAGTAAAAAATATATTACCAAACCCCTGACTGCGGACCTGTTGGGAAGCTTAGAAACCTTATTTGAGAGCCAGGAAAAAGAACACGACTTAAAAAAGGATATGAAACCAAGTAAGGAGAAAAAATAAGATTTGTGGTGGAGTTATCAAGGTGTTTTAAAGAGTTATTGACCTTTATATCTCAATTTATAGTCATTTTATTATTTTTTAAAGTCTAAATACAAAGCTTAAAAGGCAATTTTTTATTTCTTGAATAAAGAATGATAGAAGAGGAAGGTTGAAGTATATAGAGGGAGATATAAAAATTTAAAAAGTATGAAAGGTTTCATACTAAGTTAAAAATAAAATGAATAAGGTTTCATTAAAAATTACTATAAAACATTAAACACCAAGATTTTTATGTTGAGGTCAAAATCCAATGAAGAAGGTTTCAAACATGAAGAAAATGTGAGTATAGACCTAGTGTAACATAAGAAGACCCTTGTAAGCCTATTTACACAATATTTAAATCATTATTGTAAAGGTTTTAACTAGTTTTTAGGTTCAAATAGTAGTCAAGTGAATAAATTACATTAAATAAGATCTAGTGTAAGAGACTTAGAAGAGGTCTACTTACATCAAGTTCTCCCATGCTATGATGGTGTGAGAAACTAGTGTAAAATGATAGATTATAATGTAATATTGGTATGATTAATTGAGTCAATCATGAATTATGACCTTTTAGGTGTATTCAAACTCAATGTTAGTATACTAGGGTTATATGTGATTATAATTGGGAGAAATGAGGAATTTGATCTCAATGTGTAATTAAAATTCTAGGTCCTTTTAGTGTGTAAGCCTCATGTGATAAAAATTGTTTTAAATGTGATTATATAGTGGTATTTTTAGAATTCATATAGATGTGTCTTGTTAAACTTATGTATTGACCCTTACATGAATTTTAATTTTGGAAACTAGTCATTAGTTAGTGGGGGGACACTACTAGCATGAATAAACATTGGTGGGGTGCATTATTATCCAAGCAAGGAATTCTTATCCTAAGGGAAACCAATGTTAAACTAAGGATATGAATAAATTTTATAATGATCTTAAGCTACTATAAAAACTAGATAGAGGTATTTTGGGTCATAGACTTGCTTGAAAAAATGAGTCGTCTGCATAAAATGTGAAAGAGAGTGGTCAAAAAGTCTTAGAATAGGTCATGAGATAAGTGTGTCATAAGGGTGATCACAAGTGAATGATTTTAGATTAAATGTTAATATATGTGTATACACTATTTTATGTGCCTTGTTATGTCCATAACTATCCGTTAACATCTAGGGGGCTAAAAAATACTCAACTATAGGTAAAATGATTTAATAAATCTTAATAATGTTTTGGGGGTCCTAACATCATTCTAGCCTATAGACAAATTATATATATTAAATCAATAACAAATTGTGTTTGTAAATATGAGAGAATAGTAATGGATTGTTGAATTTCATTGGTTAAGTAGTCAACATGAAAATTATATGCACATAAAACATAGAGATACCAATATCAAAGGGGAGAAATTAGATGTATATATGGTCACCTTTAATTACTTGGGTCTAAAGATTATAGTCCTGATAACTTGATAAAAATATATAATGTAAAATTATCATTCATATATTCACCTTTAAACACCAAAGTGAAGACATCCTAGATAAAAAAAAGTGACATTTATATGGGAATAATTCATTTATTTTCCCCTAAGGTGACAACATTGGCATATTAAACCCATGATGGTGAAATGAATGCTCACCAAATGAGAATTCTTCATTTTTTCAACTATAGTGCAAAATGAAGGCAAATAATGGGTTGTAATAATGAATAGGGTTAGATTCATTATCATGCATCACATAAATTTTGGTGCATATATTAAACCTAAACCTAATTTGGTGAGAGTACAAAGGAAATCACATTTGAATTTATCACCTAATCATCTCAAGATGTACATAAGGTAAAGGTTAAAACTGGCATGGTGAAAGAAATGGATAAAAGTGATTACTATGTAGGTAAATCATTTATGTGTAGTCATAGTGGAAAGGACAAATCCATAGAAGATAAGGTGGGTGACTTCTAGATGAATACTAATGTGCCCACATGACTCTCTCACATATATGAGTGATATAAAATGACTACAGAACTAAATAAATAATGGATGGGATTATTATATTATTTTCCATTCTTTTTTAAGACTGGGCCTCATAAATATTAAACCCAAAATTTTTACAGAGGAAGGTGAAGTGTGCCCATATGTCACTTAGTCACTTATAAAACACATACTAAAAGCATCATAAGAACTAAAAAGAAACAAAACCTAAAAAATGAAGAATCTATGTGATTAATCACCCTTTTCAATTCATTAAAGGATGAGCTATACCCATAAAGGTGACAAGGCAATGTGATTTCATGTCATTGATTTTAACTTGGCACAACCCTCAAAATCATGTTTTAAGGAATAATATTATGCCACATGGTATAATCAGTTGCAAAAAAAATTGATTACCATCAAGACTTTTATTCTCAACATAATATGAACGTAAAAGGTGTTATTATGCTTGTATCAAATAGATAGGACATGCTTATGGTTTCTAAGGTAATGTGCTAAGTGAATGGTAAATACATTGGGAATCCTAATAATTCAATATATAGGGAAAATAAATACATAATTGGTGGGAATGAGATGGCATGGAAATTCAATTATATTTTTGATCAAGATATCATTGGTAATTAGACATAGTATGTTTCATGAATAATTTATCAATATTAGATATGTTGATAGACTTCCATTTATGTTAAGATTTCCCCACAAGTGATAGAATAATCCTTCCTAAATAATCCTATAATTCAAGTATTTATTCGGTTGAATGTGATAAATTTTTTTCCAAGTATCACTAACATATCTAAATTTTATGCTAATTACATGCATTAAGGGTCTTGCAAAGGTTTTGAATATGCCTTAGCACAATAAATTATTGAGTAATCCTCACTATCATAAAGACACCTTGTGATTAGTTGAATTATGGAGAAATTAATATCAACTACTATTTATTATAAGGTTATATAGTAGAAAAAATATGCCATTTTAATTTTAAGATACATTTTTTCAATCTCAAGCAAATATTCACTATTGCCTTTGAAAACTCTCTTTATTTGGGTAGGTTGGTAACTTGTTTTGGAATTTTTATAAACAATTTACATAGGATGATTAGGATGATTTTCAACTTAAGTCATAAGAAATGATGCCATTGTGGATCAAAGCTCTTAGCAATCTATATTGATGTAAGTATAGGAAAATTATTTCATGTTAATGTCCAATATGTTATTGGTATCACAAGATGAATGAAAATATACCATCCTTTTTCTTTCTAATTTGATACCAAACCTTCTATTTTGTACATTAAATTGTTTAAATTCTATTATCATAATACAATTTATATGATTTATGAATTATGTATTAGATGAATAATGTAGATCTTATGTAAAGGTTAAATTATTCATGCATATCAATTGATTTATCTCTTCATAATTTTTGTAGAGGTGGTTTTAGATCTAGATTTGTGGGAAACTTCAAAAATGAGCTAAAGTGAGTACTCCATACCCAATGGATAACAAGTTTTTTTACCAATGTAATTAGATCAAATTTCATTATCACTTCTTTTCATCCTACCATGTGAAGATCATTATCTATTTTTCCATCTTTTTATAAGTTTTCAAACACTTTAAAAGTTATTACATTTTATTTAAAAATATTTAAGTAAATATTAATACAACCATGAATGTAATATGACCTAAAATATCCACATGCCCTATCTTCATAAACATAAGCCAATCTATGGTGGGTAGGGTTTATTCAACCTTGATATGAGCCTCCTCTTATTCTTTCTACCCCCTTAAGCTCTCTACTCCTATGAACATCTTGACAACTTAAGGCTTAAAATGCATATGGAATCAACTCTTCAAGTTGATTCTAGAGATAAGAATTATGTGAAGGCATCATATTTCACCTTTATTCCTAAACCTGATGCCACTCCTTTGGTTGAAGTCCTTGTGGAAAATGTTTTAAACTACATTAATACTCTTCTGGAGCATGTTCTAGTTGGGCGATTCATTAGACTCTAGCCAGTCCCATCAGCTCTTGAAAAATAGATTTATTCTATCTAGGGAATAAAATCATGGGATATAAAATGCTACTATGTGGGTGTATATATTTCATGATTATATTTTAACCTAAAGAGGACAGAATTTATATTTTCCGAGTTTCTTGGTTCATGGGCTATAGTGCCTTGTTTCTAAATTTATAGTCTACACATTTTAATTTGTATGTTGATGTACTCGAGGAAGTATTAGTTTAGGTAAGGCTACCTTTCCTACCATTACATATTTAGAATAAATCATCTTTGGAAATCATTTTTAATAAAATAAATCATTTTATTGACTATATCCCCCCTAAAATCTCCAATGTTGTGTGATATTTCATTTGTGTGAGGTTGAATCTCATTTAAGGTCTACCTAAAGCCATTGGTATTAAAATTATGGTTTGGAATCATACTTAGATCATTGATTATGAACACTTACCATTTAAATGCCTATATTATCACAAATACAACCATTTGTCTAGGGTATATCCTTGCAATAAGGAAGTACTAGATAATAAATATCTACCTAATACAAATGGTTTTCAAAAGGTTCAAAATAAAAAAGTAATAGGAGATATAGGAATTAGAAAACTTAGGCCTATAAATCATCATGAGAACTCAAAAAAATATGGTGTCCTCTTAATTAGCCAAGATAAAGCACCTCTGAATCTAACCCTAAGAAGGGATTCATGAGTAAGTCACCTAGATAACCTCTTTTGATGAAATTTTGGGAATCTAGGTTCTCCTAAAAGACCCACTAAATGATCCTTTGGTTTCATTTGACATAGTTAATAGAAATGAAATTATAGAAGATTTTTCCATTTCTAGTATTGGACCTGACCCCATTCTCACTAAATCATCTACCAAGCCTAGAAGGAAATCTCATCAAGAAATCATAAATGAATAATAAAATAAAAATGTTGTGGCTAAGACCCAATCAACTATGTAGGGTTTCTACATAAAATAAAAGGGTAATAATCCCATGAAAAAATGATCCTGTTCTCTTGGAACTATAGCGGATTAGGTAGCACCCTCAATAAAAACTACTTAAATAATATCATCAAAGATCATTGACCTTCCTTGATTGGAATTCAAGAAAACAAACTCGACCTTAATGGAAAAGTTTCCTCTCAGAAGTCAATTTGGAATATATTTAAGGTGGATGCTATGAGTCCTAGTAAAGCCTATGGAGGCCTCCTCACTACTTAGGATCCTATTTGTTTATCAAAAACTAATGGGTACCAAATTATTTTATATCTCTCTTCAAATTTTTATGTGGGAGGATTTTAATTCACCTACCTAAATTTATAATCCCCCAACTACCCATGAATAAAATACAATGTTGGCTTTGTATTATTTATTTAATTATTGAACACAATCCTTGCAATATGATTTGGCTAGTGAATTCAACTTGGTCATTTTCCCTTTGGAAAAAAGTTAGATATATAATTAGGTACCTTTAAAGAGATAAATTTGAGGACACTATCTCCTTGGTTGTGATTCAAGACATAAGGATTATGAGAGGGAAATACACATGGACCAACAAAAGGGATGCAAATAACTTCATTACTGAAAGAATTGATAACTTTCTTATCCAAGAAGATATTATCACTCATTTATCCAGTCTCACAAGTAAAATTATTCAAATCATAGTCTCTTAAATATGAAAGGGACTCCATTCTCATTTAGTTTCATGAAAATTCTAGACATGAAGAGTAATTTTGGAGGCTTAAATATCGTATGAATTAGATCCATGAGGGGGATGTTAACACTAGATTTTTTCACCTCAAAACTCACCAAAGGTACCTAAAAAACACAATAAGATAAATTTTGTTATACAATGGTAATAATATCTATAATAGTGATGAAATAAAAGAGGCTATTGATGGGGATTATGATACCCTCTTTTATAAGTGTATTGGAGAGCCTACCACTCAAGCTTATGTTCTCCAACACATTCCTAATGTTATCTCTGAAGACATGAAAAATTTTATTTATCAAGTTGTTATTTAGAAGAGCTCATAGAGGTTGTTTTCAACTCTATTAATGACAAGGTTCCCAGATCTTATGGTTATCCAACTCATTCTATTATCAGTTCTTTGATCTCATTATGGATGACCTTTTTTAGCTGGTGGATGATGTCTAAATAAAAGGTAGACTCATTAGTGCCATCAAATCAACATTTTTAGCCTTGATCCCTAAGAAAATTAATGTTATTTAATTTAAAACATACATGCCTACTTCTATTTGCAATGCTTTGTACAAGTTCATGACCAAAATCATTTACAATTAAATAAAAAAGATACAAGTCTCATTATTTTATAAGAACAAGGTGGGTTCATCCCAAATAAACAAATTTATTAAAATATTATGATTATCCATGAAGCTTTACATTATTACATTAAGGAGAATAATAAAATGATTACCATCAAGCTAGACATGGCTAATGCCTTTGATATATTTAATTGGGACTTATTGACTAGGGTCTTTCAAGATTTTAGATTTCCACTTTTCTTTTTGAAATGGATCTTAGGATGGATTACCTACCCTTGGATTATTATGATGATTAAATGATTTTCTAGTAGATTTTTTAAAGATAACTATGGTCTGTGCCAAGGTTTCCCTATTTATCCCTCTTATAAATCATTTTATAAGAGGTTTTGGGTAGGGCCCTCACTACTAAGAGGAGATATTTGGCCATTTTTGACATCAATTTTATTAATAGGGTTAAAGAGATTACTCATTCCTAGTTTGTGGGTGATACCATTTTATTAAGATAAGCCACTAAGTTGAATGTTATGAGGCTTAAGTGTTGTATGAACAAAATATTTCTTGCTTCTATAGCAACTATAAATGGTAAAAATAATAGATTTTACACCATTAAATCTTCTACTACTAAAATTAGAAGTTTCTCTCATATCCTTCATTTTACACATGGCGGTATCAAATTTAATTACCTAGGTGTCCTTATTAGATTAAAATTGAATCATGTTGACTACTAGCATAGCCTCCTACAAAAATTTACATGTGCATTCAAAAATACAACAATAGGTGGTTGAATATTATTGGTAGAGTGGTTATAATAAAATCCATCATCTCTAGTCTTCCTATTTATTAGCTCATAATTTATCGTGCTCATATGTATATTCTATATGCTTTAGATTTTTTTTTTAAAAATTATTTAAAAAGGAGGTAAGAAAACTAACTAGAATAATTTTCACCTTGTTGGCTTGAATAAGGTTACCAATAAAAAATCTCAAGGTGGCTTGGGCATTAGATCTAAACTTAGTAAGAGCTCTAACCTAGGAGCCAAGTTTGTCTAGACCCTAATTAATCCACTTTTAATAATTTTGAAATATATTTTTATCTACAAGTATGGTGATGGAAATCAAGGCATGAACATATTACTTTCCATCCTTAAAAGGGTTGACATCTCTATAACTTTGTCTCTAGTAGCTAGGGTGATTGAGTTAATAAAAAATAATTCCTTTTGGTACCTCGATAATGGTTGCAAAATCTAGTGTTGGGATGATCCTATTTTGGGTAATGAACCCCTTTGCCTTGACATGCATAGGGACCTTATTCTACCTAAGAATCATTTTAGTTTTAAAAATTTTGATCAACTCATTGTTTGGGAAGGAAATATTCCTAAATGGTCACAGACTAATGGTCTCTCTAAGGAATAAAGAGATTTGGATCAAACCAAGAATAATTTTATGGGAATTATCTTTATAGATCTTGATAATGAAGACTCCTTAATTTTAGGTAAGATAAATTATAGTGTAAACTATATGGTTCAAGTTGGTACTCACCTTATCATTTAAGGCAAGCATACCAATCACTTCCTAAACAATATTTGTTCCTTTCATATAACCTCTAAAATAATATTATTCTGGTGGCTTGTTAGGTAAAGAAAGATTCTCACTAGTGAAAATCTCATTAAAGGTATTTTGGGTCCACATATTTACATAAAGTTATTCAAGTCATTTAATCTCAATCTCACCTTATTTTTTATTTTGAGGAAGATGCCTCTATTTGGAATTATATTTCTCTCTAATTTGGGGTTCCCTTCAAAAACCTTCTCAACTTAGACATTTGCACTAAAAAATGGAAGTCTTACTATATTAACTCTCTCAACGGTATGCCTCTCATAAATTTTTTATGATCTTCCTTACCTCTTTTTTATGCATGTTTTATTTGGATTTAAAAAATAATATAATTTTTTAAGATACTTCCATCTCAAAGGAAACCTTAAATTTTAGGATTTAACATGCTATGGTGGAAAATGCCAAATCTTGCTTTTAGAAAAAGTAATACATGAATGTGTGATCTAGAGATAAACTTATTTTAATTATAAAATGGAACCTTGATGGTTTTATCAAAAAATCTTTGAGCCATTATCCCACCTTGAATATCCACTTTAGCTATCCCAATATTTTCTTTTATGGAGACTTAAAGTCCAATCATGGTATGGTTGGTGGTGGTGGTGGTGTGCTTTGGTTTGGACCTTAGTTTATGATTTTATATTTTAACTTGAATCTTGGATAGGATTAAAACAATGTTGATAAATTTATGGGCTAAAAGTATGGCCTTATTTTTTCTATGAAATAAAAAATAAATAACATTAACGTCTATGGATATTCCAAATTAATAATCCAATGTCTCACAGGTAAGCAAGTTATCATATTTATCCACCTTAATCTTTTATTAAATCAAATATTGAACATCCTTAAGAATTTTATTCACATTAATTGGAATCATATCCAAAAAAATATTAATTATTAGGTTGAAATAAAGTTAAATGAAGGTATTTAGTTATGTCACCTTTATGTTTGCATAAGATTCTTCTGATCTTGTGGATTAGGCTCATTTAATGTCTCTTTTGTATCTCTATAGCTTTGAAGGACCCTCCCTTGGACCAAATTTTTGTATTTATAGTCTTATGTATTTTATAATATATTTATATTCTTTTTTTTATTAATAAAACCTTAAAATTTATTTAAAAATATATTAATACAAATAAACATCACACTAATTATATGAACTATTGATAAATTTCATCACTCAAATTAATTAATCTAGAACAAATGCTTTAATATACATCTAGGTTATATTATAAATTTTGTAGTTTTATATAAAGTGTGTTAAAACTATGACACTTAATTGTGTTTGTCTACATATAAATTCTTTCTTGTAGTCTAGCTGAGACAATGTCGTATGTCAATCTAGACCACTTTCACTTATTATTAAGTAAATCAATATTGATCATGATTATGTTTTGTCATTGGTGGAGAATGAGACATTTGTGTTGCTCCTATATTATTAAAAACTAATAATACTTATGTTAACTATATTTTTGTGACCTTGATGCTAAAAATATTCATTTATGAATGATATGGTTATTCATGTTATCATTTTTGTTCTGCATTATTTTTCATAATTGATATTCTATGATTACTTGACTGACATAGGTACTACTTATGTACTTTTATGTGTACAAGTGCATGTGGGATCAAGACATTTAATTTGTATTTTCATTATCATGATTGACCTAAACATGTGTTCACATTGATAATTTAGTTATATGGAGGGTATATTGGCATTTTGGAACTTTTAGTTTAATTACAAATATTTTTTCTTCTACTAGTTATACCCTATTAGTACTACCTAATAACTATTTTATATTGTCTATAAATGCAATGATATGCATATATATGATTCCTATCATATTATTTTTTATCATAAATTTATCTTTAGCAAGTATCCAATTCATATCTTTGCATGGTTTGATTTAGGATGGTCTTTTACATGTGACATTCTGAATGTATAACCCTATTGAAAAATTACATTGGTATAACTAGGGTTGTATACTTTTATAGTTATGATAAAATTGGTTTTGAAATGTGGCAATAATAATTAAGCAAAAAACATGAATCATTACTTTAATGGAATTCCTCAACATGTTATATACTTCATACAAGTTTATCATAAACTACCTTCTTCAACTCAAGGGGTAAATAGATTTAGTTTTAGATTTGCCTCTTTTCAATGCTAACTTTTATTTTATGAAGACCATTAGATCCTACCTCCATTTTTAATTAAAAATTAAAATAAATCATAGATAGGTTATGACTTAAGCATTTAACTTATGTAGACACATATATATGGTCAGATGTTATTGACAATGCTAAATCTTGAAATTTCCTAAACCACATGAATTATGCCCAAATAAATGATTCTTATTCACCATTAATATAGAATATTTATTTATATTTGGCTTAGACATTTATTTTAGGTCACTAATACATAAAAATTTCAAATTAAAATGCTCAAAATACTTAATATCACACTTAGACTATCTTTATGTTAGGATAATTATCCCTAAACTTTCATGACAAGTCCACACTAGGCAGATACAAAAATTTTCATGGGTCTCTCCACCTAGGGTGTCCACGTCCCATGATAAATAATGGCTAGTTTCCAAATTTAAAATTAATATATTGGGTCTTCCCATGCATTAAATAAGGTCATCTAAAGGAAATTGTCAAAAGTTTTTTATATAAATACAAATCAAAGGTCATTCATTAACCCCATTTGATATCCCTTTATTGCTAGCTTACACACTATTACACATTGATAAATTATACCATATTCCTCTCAAATTCAATATCATTCACAAGGATCAACCATGATCCAATTCTAAAATGTTTTTAGAGCAAGTAAAGAGTTATCATTGTCAAGTACCAAAGCCATTTTTCTAACTACATACACATAGTCAAGGAAAACAAGTTAAAAGTCACTCTAGGTAAGATAATTACATGGAATTAATTTCCCTCCTTAGAGTATGGAATATGTAGTAAATGACCAATCATAAATGGGGTGATTGAGGTTAGCTCAGTGCATTACACTCCCCCTCTTTTTTTTACAAGTTTCAAGCTTTCAAAATGCCTTTAGGGTTTCAAATAAATAATAAGAAAAATAATAATATCCACATGACATAATATAAATTAAAATATCTTCGGTTAATAAATATACATAGGCATAGATGGTGTAATAGTTAGGTTTTCACCATAGTTAACACATACAATTCCACCACCAATAGACTCAAGTGGCCTATGATATTTTCCACTCAAGGTGGCCCTATCTAGGAATATTCTTAGATTTTCCTTATAATATGCCATTTTTAGATTTTTGATTTTTCTACCTTTTTCCTGTAAATTATTAGCCACAATCATCTAGGACAAGTTTATAGTCAACAAATTTGAATGACTTGCATTACCATACAAATTATGTGTACTTATCCAAAAAAATGTTTTAGATTTTATTCTCGATCATGAGCATGCATAGTCACACTTTTGATGATTTACACATTTCAATTTATAATAACTAATAAAAATATTGATTTCAACTAAGTACATTTCTTTTTAGTGTTTTCTAAAAATTATAGTTTTTCATATTTATTTATTTCCAAAATTAGAATTATTGACTATTATACATCTTTAGCATTATGATGTCTATCAAGTTTTACACCTATTAGTAATCAAACATCTATTTTAAAATAAAAATAGGATAAAACATATTGAACTTGTATATTTTTTCAAGAATTGATATTCTAATTTTTGTCCTAGGGTTTCAAATTAATTTCCAATTTTTATACACAATTTTTTTCTAATTTGGTTTACATTCTCAATTTTAATTTTAAAATTCATTTTTTTTTTCTTTTTTTTAATAATTTCCTATAATCTATGTTATATTAGTTTTGAAAATCATAGGATTTGTCATTCTAGGTAAAATAATTATTAGTTTTACTTGAGCTATGGTGTGAGGGGTACTACCCCAATACTCAAGCCATTAGATAATACTATGTGTATATTTTATTTTACACATACCTCATGGTATATCAAAAATGACTAAGTTTTTACTTTATATAAATAGGAAGCCTTCGACCATTTATTCTTATAGTGCACTGATATATGGTTATCCCTAGGAAGTTACTCTCAATGTACACTAGAGATAGGATTATGTAGCTACGATATGGTGGAATCCTCCATAGTTAGTGCATTTTAGGTCATGTTCACTATTTTATGAATGAAATTAATATATATATTAAATCATAAAAATCAAACATAACATGTCTATTTACACCCATTTTAATTTTTTATTTACAGTTTTGAATGCCACTAAATAATAATATTTCCTCCATTTTATTAAGGTGTAGTGATAGATTAAGTGGAATTACTATAGAGGATATTTAGATTCTTTTATCTCTTCTAAAATGGATAACATAGACACTTTTGATCAATATGATAATGTAACTTTATAAAAATATTGTATACATTGAATATGATGTTAGTGATGAACATGATAATCAAGATAATGAAACTATGCATGATAATCAAGATAATCTTAAAATCTCTAATAAAATTTATCCCAATGAACTTAATAGAGTAGTTCTTGAGTAAGTCAAAGAATTATACAATTTCCATCAAGGACTTCATCAATGTCCCAAACAAGTGGATAAAGTTGTCTAATTAGTCCTAGCATATAAGATTACACATCAAGAAAATCTCGTGTCATCTCAATCATAACAAGAAGAGGTAACTTTTAGAGTTGTTAATCCTTTAATTTAAATAGTTATAGTTTTGAATATTACTTTATGCCTATATCAACACCTATAGTTACATATGTGCCCTCACCCTTAGGTATAGGGGTATCACATGGTTTATAATAGATTAATATGAATTTTTTTACATGGGAATCATACACACCTCCCTTGATTACTACACAAGGTACACTAATAACCTTGCCTACTACACACTCTCTTGAAAAAACTATTATAGTCTTAAATGCTAAGGTGTTACAATTAAAACAAGGTTATTGGGATATTTTCCTTTAGTCTAGAATGTATTTCCCTATTTGCACACCTAAAAAAATAAGAGTTCCAATGTACTAGCATGTTGTCATATCATGAAATAAAAGGTTCTCATGTGCTCACCCAAAGAACACAACTTGAGACCAATTCCCATTAGTTTTATCACGCAAGGGTGTATTCATCTACTTTCCTAAGTTAGGGTGCTTGAAATAGTACGTACCCCTAAACTTATATTTGGTTATGTATCTAACTATGAACTATTCATTCATCACTTAACAAAATAAAAAGATGTTTGTGTAAATTTATAAAAAAAATATTATCAAATCCATTATAACCATAGACAGATTCACACTAGTATTTCATCAACACAGGATTCCTATTATTACATTCATAAGTTATGTCAAGATTCCAATGATTATATAATTACAATGATAAACAACTCATCAATAAAAACACTAAGTAAAATAAGGGGGTATGTATTCTTGATCTACCATAACCATTAAATTAAAGAAGTAAATAAAAATAAGATGGATCACAAATGATTATTAACATAATTGAGTTATGGAAAGACATTTATAATGAATTCCTAAGGATACAGGCCTAACTACCCCTATATTCTTTCCCTATGACATATCTTTATGACTAATCACCTATCTTTTAATGGGTTAGTGCTAGATTCATGCTTGACTTATTCTTTTCCAATGTTCATGTGAACTAATCCATAATCATCTCTATTTTTTTCATTTTCTCCAAGTATTCTACTAGTATTCGAGTCTCACATTATTGGGTTCTATGTGTATCATGATTTTTTATTCCACATAACTTACCTCTTCCATGTCATGGTATTCCATGTCATGTCTCTCCCACACTAATTATCATAAAAATTTACTTAGTTAAAATGTATTCAAAATTGAGGGCCCAATATCACCCCACACTAATTCAATAGTGCATCCTAGACTATGCATCTTTTTTAGGTCCCTCTACCAAAAACATAGGTCCTGACTATTAAATCTTCTTCTTCACTCCCTCTTAATGATTCAATGAATTTTGGATATTAGATGTGATTTTCTTGAGCACCTCTTTAATATTTTTCATATCTTTAGGTTTATCTAAATAGTCACCTACTTGAATGATTAAATTATTAAGTGATGTATAAGCATCCTTATGAATGTCTTCTAGCGAAATGACATCTATCAAAACTTGTCCTTGGAGCACTAAAAAATGACATTTAAATCCTAGTGGTGATCACTTATTTTTATCTCTAGGGCCTTGACATATTCAAATGCCTCAGTGTGATCAACTCAATCTTTTATTATTAGTGTGTTCTTATCTAATTGCTAACATTAAAGCTCTCTTGCTTGAATTCATGCTTCTAATTTTTTTTAGGCTATGCCAATTTAGGAAAAAGATATCTAAGATGGCAACCATATCATCAACCCTATTTAAAAATCTCTTACATACCTTGACAACCTCAGTAAACTATTTCATCATCCAAGTTTTCTCATGTTGGGGACTAGGCTAGCCTTTACATTTATTCAACAATATTTCTACTAGGGTTCCCAACTTATCAATCACCTCTCTCAAAAGAGGTGTTTCATATACAAGGGCTAGATATTGGTCTAAAATAGACTTACAAAGAGTTAGGGTCCTTACTCTAGACACTATCACTATTTCCAATTGGCACTTGAGCTCTCCTAACTCCTCTTCACATTTTATCCTTGATGCACACTTGTTGAAATAGAGTGTAACTACCTCTTGATGTTTCTTTTGGAGCCACTTTACATCAAATTACTACAAGGCATTCTACCTTGCCACTTCATGAGAAATATTCAATATTGATATGCTTTCCTATGTTGTTGTATACATCCATAGATCTACCCAATGTGTATTATTAAGTTATATCTCTCTCATTGTTAAAAGAATGCTTTCTAAGGGTAGCTCAAAATGACACTCTTTATTATATATCATTATAAAATGATAATTCTTGCTAATTTTACTCAGTTGATTCCTCCTTAGATAAATACTATCACATAAATAAGTGTTTTTATGGAACACCCTATTGATACTGAGAGTGAAGGGTCATGCTTGCATTGGTAGTCACTAACATTTATTGTGCAGATTCATTAGTTGCTTCCTTCTATTTAGAGGGATCTAGATCAAGTATTTCAACATTTGAGTCTACTTCCTAGCAATTTAGGCTGATATCAATATCAATCTATTGATGTGTTTTCAATGATGTATCCAAGGTGTCAAATAATGTCCATGATGTGTCAAAGAGTGTTCATGAGGTGTCAAGGTTGCTTAATATTCAATGATAAAGTGTGCTTCAATAGTCATGCATGGATCTTCATTTTTTGGTTGGATAGGTAGGTTGATGGGTATGTTTGATAATGTGATCATGTTGCATAGGTATTATGGAGTACTTTTAATTAGTATGGAAGTTATAAGTTTTCATTTGGATCATCCTTGTGGTCATATAGGCCTAGTTGGTCTTTCGACAAATTAGGTTGAGTGAGTGGATTGATGATGTTAGCATTCCCACATGTGGAAGTGTCAAAAAGAGATGGTCATATAGATCTAATTAGTTTTATGAAAATATCATATGGTTCAAGTTTTAGGTCATGATTATGTGTGTATCATAATATATAATGTTTCAAAGTTTGCTTTCTAGGCATATTTATCAATTTTCCATACCCTAATTTGTATTAAAAAGTAACCGTTGGAATTCAAATATTTGAATTTGAAAAGGAAAACTAGTCCTCATTATTTTGGCTATAAATTTTGATTTTGGATGAATTTGATAGTGGTATAAAAATAAAATAGGTAGATAACTTCAAATAAATCCAAGAAAAATAATTTGGAGGTTTGATTGGTCGTACACCTACATTTATTATGGTACAAAGTTGACTGAGGGTTTGACCATCTTCTTCAAATAACCTAAGAAGGATATTTGAGTTTTTATTTATAGTTTCTATATTTTTTAAGATGAATTATATATTAGAGAGTGTTTTGGACTCCCTGAGGATGATCTATGTGGATTTTAGAGGTTTGACTAATCCATATTCAGTATGAACAATTGCCTACAAGTTGAATTTTGATTTGTTCATGTTTCCATGTACAAGGAAAAATTTTGATAGGTTTTACCTATGAAATGTGAGTGGGTATGAATTTAATAACTTAAATATGTCTTAGGGGTCATGTGGAGTGGACCTATCTTCTTTTAATGGATCTTTTTTCTTATTTTTCTTGATAAAGTGCTATAAGGGATTATAGGTCTCCATAGACCTAAAAGGGCTTCTTAGGCCTAATTTGAAAGGTGTTAAATCTTAAGGGTGATCTATAAAATCTATGGATTACATATGGATGTGGTATTTATCTTATTCCATGTATTATATAAGCATTAAAAGTTAAGGAAAGTCTTATTTCTAACCAAGGAGGTGATGAACAAGTATACTCTATAAAGAGTAAATTCAAAGGTGATGGTTTATAGAGTGGTGATGTGAAGGATAGTGAAGTGTGGGTGTGCTTAGTGGATACATTGAAGTGAATATAAGGTTAAGGAATGTGTGCATGACCTATAGGTCATATTTATAATTTTATAATAGTGTGTTTTTAGGGTTGAAGATTGAATATGAGTAAATAAGTATAGATTGATCCAAAAGGATGTTTTTTAGATACATTGCTTGTGTGTAAAGACTTGAGAGAGTGAAAAGGGTTGAAGAGAGGTGTTATATAGTTTGTTTTCATTATATTAAAAGGTAATTAGAGTTATATAACTATTTATATCAGAGGTGTTGTGTGGGTACTCAACATCCAGGATAAGTTGGTGCTTGTTCATGTTTAGGGGTGGGTGTTCCTTGTGAAGTGGATGATTCACTAAAATGTCTAATATTTATGATCATATTATAGGAAAATTATTACATGATTTTTTAGGCTTGAGAGTGGGTTTTATCCACCATGAGGGTTTCCCACATAATTCATGTGTTGTGTGCTTGATATTGCATTATCTTTCTTATTCATTGGTATGAATAACGCGTATGCTTTATGAATGCTTGAGTTGATTGATTAAGGGTCTAAAATGATTATAATTTAAGTTTATATTATATTACATTAATAATTCACCCCCCTCTCAGTGATTGTACCTCTAAAAATTTGTATTAGAGTCATACCTTCATTGCAAGTTTAACCACTTGAAGGTGATCTAAGGTACAATATGGAAAGTCAACATATGTAGGGTTTCTATATAAAATAATCACCACTATGTAAAGGGTATAATTATGATTTTTGTATTTCAAGGATGAGGACATACATCATGTATCTAGGGTTTGATATTTGGAAATTTATTATGGATGGTTATATTACACTAGTTACTCCTCAAACTAATGAAGTTGATAAGAAGTTGAGTGAGAAAAATTCTAAAGATATGAATTCTGTCATTTGTGGCCTATCAAAGGATAAATTAACCAAGCTCATCCATTTTAAGTATACTAAGGAAATTCGGGTCATATTTAAAACTATGTATGAAGGGGACTCAAAGGTTAAGTTGGCTAAATTGTAGACTTAACAAAGGAAATTTGAGGGCCTCAAAATGAAGAAAGAAGATATTATGGCATCCTATCTTCTAAGGGTTAATGATTTAGTAAACAGGATTAGAGATCTTGGAGGGGATATTTCAGAATCTAATATAATATAAAATGTATTAAGGTCTCTCACCCTCAAATTTGATTCAAAAGTATCTACTATTGAAGAAAGTCATGATCTCAGTCAGATGAAGATGGATGAATTGCATGGCATTCTTACTGCCTATGAAATGAGAGTTAATGAGTATAAACCTCTTAATAAAGAATCAACCTTCAAGATGATCAAAGAGACAAAAGCCAATAAGAGCAAGTTAAGTCTTGAAGACTTTGATCTTAATGAAGATTAATTGAAGCCATGATTGTAAGGAAATTGAATTTAGAATTAGGTAAGTATGAAGGGAAGCTTCACTGTAAATGTTTTTCATGTGGTAAAGTTGGTCATTTTATAGCTAATTATCTAGATAGAGGAAAGTTTGAACACAAGGAAGCTCATAAGGAGTCTCATGAGGATGAGCAAAATAAATATGATGGTCATATCAAGTACAAAAAATTATTCAATAGAAGAAATGGCAAGGAGTCATACAAAAGCAATAAAATTCTTTAATTTGAAGAATATACTAATTTGTATACTAAAGAAGAAGGAAACACATCAGATAGTGATGAGTCATCTCATGATGAAGACAAGGAAACACTATTCATGGATCTTGGGGATGATGAAGGTTAATTTTTTTTAAGCAAAGATCTCTTTGGTGGAGATAACTCAGAGGAAGAAGATAAACAAGTCATTATTAAAGACAAATATTTGAATACCATGGAAGAATTGAAGATTATACAAATCAAGAATAAAAAACAAGCATCCTTGAACAAGACCTATGAGGAGAAAATTGGGTTCTTTAAAGAAAAGTTGAGTAATGAAGTCAAATAACATGATGATATCACTGAACATCTTGAAACTCAAGTTTGTACCCTTGATAAATAGGTAAAGAGTAAGTATGAGTAATGTGTCAAATACAAATCAAAGATAGAGTCTTTATAGGATAAACTAGATTAAGCTATGATAAAATTTGAGATGTATCAAAAATTTGAGAAAAGTATAGGATATCTGGATTACTTATTGAGCATTCAAAAGGCCTTAAATAATAAGTCAGGCCTAGGGTTTCATGAATATTCTCAAAAGGATAATAATATTTTTATGATAGTTATGTTGGATCAAAATACCAATCATGCTAAGGAGAATTCTAGTAAATATAAAGAAAGTGACAATATAAATAAGTAGAATCAGACCTTAAAGGTCAATGACCAATCAAGAAAATATGGTTTTGGTAGATTGAAAACTAATCCTATCAGACAACCAAATACTATGAGGTATGCCAATTTCAATGGTCATTTTTACTCTTACAATCAGTTTGGTCATGGGTAAAGAGAGTGTAGAAAACCCTCAAGGAATGAATTTTCTTGGAACTATGATTTGAATCATCAATCAAGTAGTGTGAATGGAGTTGATTGTTATAGCTATTATGACATAGTGCACATTACAAGATTCTATCCTAAAGGTGAGAAATAATGAGTTTTTATTAAGGAGTATGGTTTTCTACAAGTGTCAAGAGAGAGGTTACATAGCAAGCTTATATAAGAATGGTCAACATTTTACTTCAAAGAAAGTCAATCTTAATATGATGAAAATGAACTATAATGAATGGACACTTAAGGAGGTTAATGAAAAATAGGCTCAAAATGGATTGTTTGTCATGATAGAATAAGGAACAAGCTCAAATGTCAAATAAAAATCCTTATCTACCTAAATATATAAGAAGATCAAGCAATATTATGAGTCAAAAGGAAAGAATGAAGATAAGAACCTAGTCAAAGCCAAATTAATGATGATGCAGGACTACAAGTCAAGTGAGAGCATGGAGATGTGGGAGTCTCTTGAGTTTTGGGACATTTAGTTCCTTTATGATAGATGGGTTTCTATATATATTATTCTTAAGAGACATCTTTCATTTGTGGAAGCAAGTTTATATGACATAAATGATGTACAAGATGCCATTAGGAATAGAGGTATGTAGAATTGTTGATTGGTCCTTAAGATTAATGCCTTTTAAATGGAAAATTGGTGATATTTTGTTTTTGAGACTTTTTTTTATCATATAATTTCATTGGTTAAGGGGGTGTAACATGTTCATGATCTTTCTCCAAAGGTTTGTGGTGAAAATCTTCAATAGTTTTGTTCAAGGACATTGGTCCTACACGCAAGTTTTAATCAATTTGTTATGCTTGGATTAGAAGGTCAAAACATGGAGCATGAATTTAAGGTTGATATGTAGTATTAATAGGATGTGTGAAAGTGTATTAAAAGTGGTTTCATGTGATATTTTGTTCAAATGAGTTATTTATGGCCTTTTTTTTCATTTGACCATTTTGGTCAGTGTTCACTACCAAGTAAAAGTGCTAATCTTGAAATTTTGATGATTTTGAGGTATAATAAGCTAATATAGTGTGGAGACCAATTGAATTTTATGTTTCTAGGTGAAAAAAGTGTTATGTATATGTCAGAAGGATACTATGATCAATCTAAGGTGTTTTGGCATAGTGACTATTGTGTACACAGGGTTTGTAGGCACAAAATGATTGGTTCTAGGTGTCAAATGAAGAGTGGTGAGTAATCAAGATGAATTTTAAGCATATAAAGGTGTTTTTACCTAATTAAAATGTGATCCAAGTGTTTTTAGTGTTTGAAGGTTTATTTTAGGCAAGATAAATATTTTTGATGACTCTCAGGTATCATAGTCTATGCATAAGGGCTAGAAAGCTAAAAGACATTTCATATTTCTATGGGTTCCCTTAGGATTTTTACATCAAAAACTGGTCCAAAATTGTACATTGATGACCTCAATATTTGAGAGAAGTTTCATGATTTGGGGTTGATTGAAAGGTTTTAAGTTGACCTTATTTGTTCTTGATGCCCTAATTTATGTACCATGTGAGTTGGTGACCTTCCCAATGTAATTGAGACTTGAGGATACTTAATATATTGAAATGTACAAATGGGTGCTCAAAAAGTGTTTTATAATCATCTAGAGGTGTCTATTTTGTCCTATGGTTAAGAATTTGTGCAAATAAAGGGATATATGGCAGGTCAGTTTGTTAAGGCACTATGGTGTAGAGGAATATTTGGTTGATGATTTTTGTCATGTATAAGGGGGAATATGATTTTACTCTAGATATTAAATTTAAATCCTTGAAAGTGAATACATATAAATTTATGGGCTATGTAAGGTTTAGGTAGGGTTATTAGGCCTCTAGGCAAGGCTAGTATAAAGAAATGAACTTTTTTGATAATTTCATTTAAAATACAAAGGTATGATTATTATAATATTAATTTGTATTCTATTTTTAACATATTTCATGTTTTTAGAGTGGCTTGAACATCTTTTGGTGATCATGGAGTTGATTTGTGAAACAAAATTTGAAGGAAATCATGAAATTTTGTCATGGTTGGAGATGGTTTAAATGTGTTCAAGAGGATCCTAAGGTTATGAGACTTAGGGGGAGTCCCTTTGAGTTATATTAATTATTTATCACTCCCATTTTCTTTTTATTGTGTTTTTTTTCTTCATATATCAAGGCATGGTCAAGATGGTGTGTTCTCAATACGCAAGACTGTGAAGATATAATAAGGAATGGCATGCACAATGATATGGGGAATTTATATCATATATCAAATTAGTTTCATTATTAATTTTGGATATTAAAATATTTTTAAAAAAATTAGGTCCTCAAGATCAGCAGGTAAGTCCACTTTGTCATTGTGTCAAAAGGGGAGAAAGTGTTTACAGAGGAAGGAGTGTGTACATAGTTTTATGTTTGTGTTGAAATTATTGATAAAGGGAAGATTGTTGAGGTGTTTTAAATTATGTATAAATTGTTTCAAATAATTTCCATGATGTGTCAAATAGTTTTCATGAGGTGTCAAGGCTGCTAGTTATTCAATGACAAAGTGTGCTTTAATAGTCATGCATGGATCTTCAGTGTTTGGTTAGATAGGCATGTTGATGGATGTGTTTGATAATGTAATCATGTTTTAGAGGTCATATGAAGTTATTATATTTATTATGTAATTTAAAAGTTTCCATTTGGATCATATATGTAGTTATTGTGGTCATTTATGCCTAGTTGGTCTTTTGACAAATCAAGCTGAGTGAACAGACTGATGATGTTAGCATTCGTACATGTGGAAGTGTCAGAAAGAGTTGGTCATATAGATATGATAAGTTTTGTGACAAGATCATATGGTCCAAGTTTTATGTTATGAATATGTGTGTATCAAAAAATATAATGTTTCAAGTTGGCTTCCTAGGCATATTTCTCTATTTTCCATAACCAAATTTGCATTAAAAAGTGACCATTGGAATTCAAATATTTGAATTTACAAAGGAAAACAAGTCCTCACTATTTTGGATATAAATTTTGATGTTGGAATAATTTTATGGTATTATAAAAATAAAATTGGTAGATAATTTCAATTTAAATCCAATAAAAATAATTTGGAGGTTTGAATGGCTATACACCTACATATGTTTTGGTCCAAAGTTGACTGAGGGTTTGACCATCTTCTACAAATGAACCGAGAAGGATATTTGAGTTTTTATTGATAGTGTTTGGATGTTTCAAGATGAATAATCTATTGGAGAGTGTTTTAGACTCATTGAGTATGATTTTTGTGGATTTTATAGGTTTGACCAATCAATATTTAGTATGAACAATTACCTACAAGTTGACTTTTTATTCATTCATGGGGTTTTCATGTACAAGGCAAAATTTTGATAGGTTTTGCTTATGAAGAGGTGAGTAGGAATGAATGAAACAAATTGATGGTGTCTTAAGGGTCATGTGGAGTAGAACTATATGCTTTGAAGGGATATTTTATTCCTAGTTTTTATTGGTGAAGTGATATAAGGGAATATAGGTCTCCATGGACCTAAAAGGGTTTCTTAGACCTAGTTTGAAAGGTGTTGAAGATTATGGGTGATAAATAAAATATATGGATGATATATGGATGTGAAAATTATAATATTTCATGTATTATATAATCCTTAATGGTTAAGGAGAGTCTTGTGACTGACCAAGGAGGTGATGAACAAGTATACTCTATAAATAGTAAATTCAAAGGTGATGGTTTCTTGAGAGGTGGTGTGAAGGATAGTGAAGTTTGAGTGTGATTATTGGATATCAAGTTAATGAATGTGTGAATGAACTATAGGTCATATTTATGATGTTATATCAATGTTCTTATAGGGTTGAATATCAAAGATGAGTGAAGAAGTATAAAGTGATCCAAAAGGATGATTTGGGATGCATTGTTTGTGTGTAAAGGCTTGAGAGAGTGAGAAGGGTTTAAGAGAGTTTTTAGACATTGTTTTTCCATAAAATTTAAATTAAATCATATTTTTGGATTTTTTTATATCATAGGTGTTGTGTGGGTACTCAACATCTAGGACAAGTTGGTGCTTGTTCATGCTTAGAGGTGGGTGCTCCTTTTGAATTGGGTGATTCACTAAAAGGTATCATGTTTTTGATCATCGTATAAAAAAATTAGTCCATGTTTTTTTATTATTGAGAGTTTTATTTATCCCCCATGATGGTTTCCCACATAATTCATGTGTTGTGTGCTTGATCTTGCATTATCTTTCTTGTTCAATAGTATGAATGACTTGTATGATTTATTAATGATTAAGCTAATTGATTAAGGGTTTGAAAGGATTTGAATTGAAGTTTGGATTATCTTGCCTCAATTATTAACTTCCCCCTCTTGGTGATTATACCTCTAACACATTCATGCCCAAAGATGTGTTTGAACCATCCTCATCTTCACTAGTGGGACTCTCAATATCCACTTGTGTTTCATCAAAGGTGGATTTATTTTGTCACACTCATGAGGGAATATTCTCTAGTACTGGGGTGACTTATTATTATTTATATTACTTGGGGAAAGGTCCCCTTTCTAGTGTCACTTTTGGAGTTGGTACCTTCTATTTAAGGTTACCATTCTTAGGCACTAAAGTATCTTGTTCTAGAGGAAAATAATTTTGTATCATGGGATCAAGGCCTTCAAGTAAACCTAGAGGAACATGATCCTTAGATTGTGAAGGGGTAGTAATTTACCACTTAGGTTGTTTAGGTTGAGTGTTAACGTTGGCATCATGCCCCAACCTCTTCTACTTCTAATTCATACCAATATCTGGTGGGAATGTAATAGTTTTTTTAAATTATCCTCAACACTCTTTAATGTCTTCTTCCATAGCTTTAACATATAAAATATTAAATGAATATAATTATTGACTTAAATTTGTTAAATATTAATATTGGTATTATTAAACTCTAGTTTTATTTCTATATGCATTTTTCCCTAGATAAACGTACATTTGAAGAAGAGTATGAATCTCAACATCAATCTTTTCAAAATCAATCCTTATGGGGCATGCATCATATATCCTATTGACAAAGTTTATAAAATAATTTTTTATGAAATCATATGGAAAATTAAGCCATATAAATATGTATCCTAAGAGACCCATCTAGATGCACACTAGAGAGAAATGTTTCTTTACCATAAATTGGGCTTGGTCTTATAACTGAGTGAAAAAATATTTGGGAATGCACCACTTATTTCCAAAGGCTTCCTTCATTCCATTGTATCATCCCTTCATCTTATATTTATGGGAAATAATTATAGTTGTGAAAAATTTAGACCTTTTTATAGGAGGCTTATCTCTAGGGGGTTATCCCTCTTTAACTCACCACTTGTGTAATCCAATACACCAATTTCATCAAACACTAACAATAAAAGAATAATACCCCAACAAATTTATGGTTAGGAAAGAAATGGGATTTCTTTGCATCTACAATAATTTTATTAGAAAAATATTGTGACAAATTTTACTTGAATCCAAGGGTAACTTGATGGGTAGCATACAAGTGTGCCATTTTCACTTCCTTGCACCTATCCATACCTCCAACCTTGGTCATAACTATTGTTAATCAGGAGTGTACCCTTGTGAAAAAGTGTAAAATTTATCACTCCTATTGGAACATGGAATCTCTAAAAGGTGTGGGTGAATTTAGAAGGGGGAGAATCTCTATAGAGGGCTGGTTTCATTGGTGATCTCACTAATTCTTACTTTTAAGCTACTACTTACTGATTCTGACAAGGAAAAGGGTGCAAAAGATAATGTAAATGGATGCAAATAAATTAAACTTGATATGGAAGGTGATGCAAATTTTTTTTTGTGAACTTTAATGCTTTAAATGACACTTAAATTAAATATAAAGTCTTACACACACATTCACTTCACCCAAGTAAGATTTTTACATCAATATTTCATAATAAGGACCTTACAAACTCAACTCATGCAAAGAAGGACTGAACTCACATATAATATATGAACTTAAGATTATTTTTGAAACTTATAATTACCTATATAAAATTTAAAAAATCTCATTAAGGTACAAAACTAGACTATAACCAAAGGAAACAAGTATTTCACTAAGTTATACCAATGGGAATCACATGCACTTCACTAGAAAAGACCTGAAAATGGAGGAATTTTACTTCTTATTACTCTCAAAAGGTGAATAAAAATTTTGGAAGCCTTTAAGAAAAATAAAAATATCAAATATTTTTTTAAATTTTGTAAAAAATTATATATATATATATCAATAATTGGAGATAAAGCAACCCCAAAGTTGGGGACCTCAAACTTGGTCAAATGGCTCATCCAAAAGTGCTACATCAGATTTTTAGCTTATCAAAAATTGGTTATTAATAAATTAGCGTGTAAAATAAGTTATAAAATTTTTAGGGGTCTTATAATACTCATCATTATGTTAGGTCAAACTTAGAGTACTTGGAGAGTGCCTATACTCTTGCACCAATCCCTGGATTTTAGCCTTCTTATCTCCCTTGAGGAAAAAGTATCTTCCATGGATCTAGGTATTCAATTATTTGAAATAATTTGATTTTAAATATTCTATATTATTATTAATTATTCTAAAAAACTTGTCAATAGTTGGTTATAAGACTTCTTAATCAAATTGACTTTGTCTTGCACATGTGCATTTGGAAGATGAAGAGTCATATTTGCACTTGTTGGAGACCTTTTACAAATCATTATTTCATTATAAATATTAATTTACCTATTTATACCTTTAATATGGAGTTATATATCTTTAATAAACTTTCCAAGTCTTTGTAACAAGCTATATGCACCTATTTAGCCTTTAAACTCTTCAAAAGGCTCATTTTTTCACCAAGGCATAGAAGGAAACGGAGGAGTTTTCTTTAAATTTGAATAAATACATCATATATCCACCATGTAATGTTTATAAATTTTTTTATAATACCTATTTAAAGGCAATTTTAGGCATCAAACACTCAACAAGAGCTGGAACAACACCAAAAACATACATTTCCCATGTATTCCTTGTAGCCCTATTTTCTTGAAAAGCTCCTCATTTAGGAGAAAATAGAAGAAAAAATTCAAATAAAAAGAATTTTTATAGGTACCATTTATCATATTACATATCCATACAAAATTTGGTGATCCAAATCCAAGTGGAAGTGTGTTTTCTATCCAAAAAACTTGCCAAATTAGGCCTAATTAGCCCGTTTAGGCCTAGAAGTGAAAACTTGTTGTTGGGAGCTTGTTGACCTTTTTTGCCCAACAAGACAAAAAATAGGTCACCTTCTTCCCCTTATATTCTAGGCCAATTCATTTTTTTTATTTTGCATGAATCTGGTGATTTCTACAGTCTATGTAGAGCTTGGTTTTCTACAGACTCTACAGGTTTTCTTTCGGCAATTGAAGAACTAGGTGAAAAGGGCAATTTTTTACAAACCTTCTTCAGATTTTCATCTAAATAAATTCACAAGGAAGGTTGTAATCTTCAAACCATTTAACCATCACTTCATTTCAAGCTTTGGTTCAATCAGCAGTTCAATCAGCTTTGGTTCAATGCTTTGGTTTAAGCGGCATTCAGTTCAAAGCATTGAATTAGCTCGGTGCACAGCCTTGAACCATTGAACTAAATTTTGGTTCAATAGGGTGGTTCAATGGCTTGGTTCAAGAGTGTGCCCTATAGCCAGAGGGTAGTTCAAGATCCAAAAAAGCCCTTACAGAGGGCAGCCAAAGGGCCCGAAGCAGAAAATCCATGAAAAAAGTCTCGATGAACTTTGCTAAGGATGGTGACAGGCCCAAGAGCATCAAATTTTACACCAAGGAATCCAAATCATGAAAAGAACCAAGTGGAAACCATAGAGTACTTCAACATGATTTTTTAGGAGTAGTAAAATGTGCCACATGTCCCTTACAGGGCTCAATGGAAGTTGACAGGTGGAAACATCTGTGGGTTTCTCCTGTTGGCTTCAAAGAAGATTGTGGTGGGCCCAAATGAGTTACTAGGAGCTAAGCAGAGCATACCAAGTGTCAGCATCTGCTAAGAACCAAAGAAAGGCCCAAAATTTTCTCTAAGGCAGCTAAAGGCTTTGTGGAAGTGACCATGTGTCAACTTCTGCCTGACCCTCAAAAGGCCCTCTAATGTAAGTGGATGCTGCCACATCCCATTATCAACTTAGCAAAAGCCACCACATGTCAACGTCCATGTTTCAAAGTGTCTTCTAAGTGCCCATGTAGCAGACTATGACACGTGTCAAGGGTAGATGCGCTCTTAGTGAAAAGGTGCAAAGCAAGAGGCTAAAGGAGAGTCTAAGGGTGATGGGTGCACAAACATCAAATTTAAGCCAGTAAAAAGGCCATTGGTTTTTAAATGCCTAAGTTCCAACCATGGAATGAGCCCAAAGAATGTATTGACCCACCAAAAGATCACCCTTGAGGGTTGAAGGAGCAAAAAAGGACAAAGAGCCCAGAGAACAAAGAGTAGGCGAATGATGTGGCTCATAAATTCAAATCCTAATAGTAGAATGGCCATCACACAAAAGTAGATGAAGCAATCCAAGTGACACAGGAAGGTGTCAAGAAGTTATTTCAGTGGTTGACACAGTGCCTACCATGCAGTCATCAAAGAGGCACAATAGTGGTTGATGTGATTGGTTTTCTTCAATATGCACTACAGAGCAGGAAAATGACACAGCTCATAAATTCAAATCTTGACAGCAGAATGGCCATCACACAAAAGCAGATGAAGCAACCAAGTGACGCAAGAAGGTGTCGATTCAAGAAGTTATTTTAGTGGTTGACATAGTGCCTACCATGGGTCACTTGTAAAAAGGGTGCCAAAAGGCCCCTTTTCTTCCTCTATATATTGGAGACTTGTCTTTGGAGAAATATCTTCCACATTTGTAAGGCATAGCCCTAGAAAATTTTCACTTGAATCAATAAATGCATTTTTTACCTCTGTCTTGGTTAGATATCTTTATGTATGTCTGAGTGTTTGTGTTTAGTCATTGCTTCTTGATGCTTCTATAGGTTCAACACCAACATACCTGGTGTCTATAAGGTTCCATTTCTATAGCTGCCAAGGAGATTTGTATTTGGAAGTGTAGAAATAAAAGAAATTACTATATAGTGTGCCTTTCATAGCACCTTTGGTGAATCTCTATTTTTTGCATTTTCCAATAAAGCCTCCCTGCCAAGTTTCTTGCAGCCTAGTCCTTCTACCAGTTTAAAGTGTATGTATGTGTTTGTCTAATTTTAAGTGTGAGTGTGAGAAGGTCAGTTCATTTTGGTGCATCACCTCCTTTAGAGTAGTTTGTTTTCTTGCAATCTTTCTCCCTTTTCATCCCCCCCATTGTGTGTGTGTGTGTGTGTGTGTGTGTGTGTGTGTGTGTGTGTGTGTGTGTGTGTGTGTGTGTGTGTTAGCACTTATTGAAACAAATCAAATGCATCAAAGGGAGATAGCCCTTACCTAGAGACTCTCCCCTCTAGCTTCGCTAGTCCCACAGGTGAGAGGGGAGTTTCCATTGTTGCATGTGGAAGGTAGGAGCTCAACCTCCTTGCCCCAGGTGCAATCCACTATGTCAACAATTTTTGGCACACCCAATGGGACATAGTCTTACACTCAGTAAGGTTTCAAGATTGATGCTGGTCCTATTATAGCAAATCAAATATTTTTAGCATTTGGCGACTCCACTTGTAAGAGTTTTAGTTTTCTGATCAAAGACCAGTTTTAACTTCCTATGTGTAAAGTCACCACACGGTCTCCTTCTAAGGGTGTACAATTTAATTTTGTTGAGTTTCCTTTAAACTCAGCAAAAAGACTGAGGTTTGAGAAGACCCATCCTTATTCAAGAAACCACCCTCCCAGACCTATTGTAAGGGATGCATATGTAGCAGAGCTGTAGTTACATCCCATCCTAGCTATGGCATTGCCCTTTTCAGCGTTTTGTGGTCAAAGCCCCTTGAATCTCCCATGTTATGACCCAATTCTAGGAGTAGCCCTAAAAAATGTGCCTTCTTTCAATTGAGAGGGGCCCATTACAGTCATCGAGCACATTATAAATATTGCTAACCACTACAATATTCACAATGTCATAGAGGAAAATATAACAATCAGATTGCTAGCATTGTCTCTAAAGGGCAAAGCTCTTGACTGGTACAGGACCTTGCCTATAAATTCAATCCATTCCTAGAATGAATTAGGTACTCAGTTGATAGACCATTTTGGGGAAAAGAGCGATGACCTCTCGCTTGTTGAGTAGCTCACTACCATGAAAAGAGCCCCACATGAATATATGTAGGATTTCAACACATAGTTTTAGAAGACATGGGATAGAATCCCTATTCTGGTAAGAATAACTGCTAGCTATCCTTTCCTATATTATTTAAGGGCATTAAATAGTGATATTTCTATAATGATACAATCCATGGCAGGGCATGTGTTGCTTGTTGCCTATGACATACTCATAGCAGCTAAAAATTGCTTAGTTCAGGCTGGGAAAATAGCCCCTAGACCCCATATGCCACTTTTCCCAAAAAATCTACCTCCAATTCAAACCATTGATCCCACATTAGCTCCTCTACCTAGCATAGAGAAACCATCTACTACTCCATCCAATGAGCTTCATGAAGTTAAGAGTCTATTGCAGAGCATGTCAAATAAACTTGTAGCTCTTAAAAGGCAATAAGCTCAAAGCAATAGATCAAATCAGCGATACCAGCATTATGGTCAAGCCCCTAGACCTCCTTTCCAAAACTACAATCAAGGATAGGGTCAGCTTACTCAGACCAGACCATTTCAAGGCTAAAACCCAGGCCCCCCTTCATCATCTATGGCCATGGTGCCCATTCAGAACAACCTAGTATAAGAACAACCAAGTTGTTTAACCATGGGATATGGTCAGGAATAGGTTGTTTATACAAATGAGATGATGGGTTATTACCCAGATGTAGACCATTAGGTAGCCACTCATTCCCAAGTCTTTGAGGCTCTAATGCAACCCATCACGAGTAGCAATTAGGCCCAGCCTGATTCTACCCTCATGAATCATCTAGAAGGGGAATTTTATTTAGTGAATTATGTGGGTGATGCAGACAATCAAGCTAATTGTGTTGCATCTAACACAATATTCAAGAGGAGAGCAATGGGAGAAGCCAAGGCCACTACCCAAATGGTAGCAACACCTTCTCCATCACATTCAAATCAAAAGGTCCTAAACTTCAGACCGCCATTTGTACCTTTAGCCCCTCAGCTTCCACCTCAAGTTGGAATTAGCCCCAAAGAAAGCTTGAAGGGAGGCAGTCATCAAGTCAATGTGGTGGACTAGATGAAGAAGCTACATATGAACATTTCCTTATGGGATTCATTGTCTCTACCAGGACAAAAGGACATGCTATAAAGGGAATTACATGAGTTGGTTCAACAAGTTATCCCAGCAAGGACTGATATTGTCTTGATGATGAATGGACAACCTTCCACCTCAGGCCAGGTAAAGAAGGAAGAGAAAATTCCACATTTCTATGTGTCCTTGGTCATAGGAGATTTCTTGGTGCATAACTGCATCATTGACAGTGGGGCTAGTACCTCAGTAATGCCCAAGTGTATAGCTGATAAGATGAGATTGAAATATGAAGAGATGAATAAAGGAGTCCTATAGCTGGATGGGACACCTACAAAAATAGTTGGGATAATGAAGGGTTTAAGCTTGACATTACATTCTTGTCTAATTTTCTCAATTCCCCATGATATAGTAGTGGCAGATGTTCCTCCTTATTTCACAATTTGCTTGTCGAGGGACTTCACATCCAAGATAGGTGGCTATCTGGCAGCGAATTGGTCCTATCTAGTTTTTAGAACCAAGTATGGGACCAAGGTGAAGATTAAATCTAAGCCACTCCACAAGGACCATCTAAAACCATATTCACTCAAGGAAACGAATGTCAACTACACCATTATTGACCAAGAAGAGCCCCAAATAGACCAATCTCCATCCTCTGCTCTCAAAAGAGTTGTAGACCTACTCTTGGATGAGTGGGGAAGTGATAACTTCAAGCATGACCCTTACAAGTTCATAGAGGAGGCATGCCTTGGAGTCTACTGCATTCATGAAGAGGGTACATTCATACCAAACATAATGAAGGCAAGCCAAGAGGACCAAGGTCTATGGCAGCTGTACTTTGATGGTTCCAGAAGTAGGTTGGGAGCGGGTGGTGGAGCGATGTTAGTCTCCCCCTCAAAGGAGAGATACTTTTCATCCTTCTATTTCCAATTTTCTTTCACAATCAATGTTGTAAAATATGATTCCCTAATCTATGGTCTGGAATGGGCAAGGAAAAGAGGAATCAAGGAGTTACAAGTTTTGGGTGACAGCGAGCTGATTGTAAATCAGGTGAGAGGCTAGAATCTGACAAAAACTTCTTTGTTAAAGTCCTACAAGCATAGGTTTTGGGACTTGGTGGAATATTTCCTCACTTTCAATATCACCTCCATTCCCAGAGAGCAGAACAAACAACCGAATAGGTTAGTAGCAATTGGTGCTCAGTTTGATGTTTCCAGGGAGATAAGCTGAGACTGTGGTTCATACTACTTGAAGGTGGTAGTTTAGCCCTCTTTCCCTGACAACATTGCAAACTGGTAGGTCTTCAATAATGATGAAAAAAAATCTTTCTTATTAAAGGAAGAAGCTGAGTTTGTAACAAAGAACCAGGCAAAGGTGCAACAACAATATGGCAACCAGATTGTTCAATTGAAGAACAATAAGCTCCCTAAAGGTTTGGTCACTCTTGAGAGTATCTTCAATGGAGATGACCAATTGAGAAGCAACAAGGCATGCATCACAACTAAGGAGGAGAATTATGAGAAGGTTGAGATCTTCAAGGATAAGTTGCTTGCACTTGGAAAAGTTTGCACGGTTCAAGAAAGGCAGACTTTCATTTTGTTGTATTAGGAGTTTGTTGACATTTTTGCTTGGGATTATAGTGATTTGAAGGGGTTTGAACCAAGACTCACCTAGCACACTATCAAATTAGAAGAAGGCACCAAGCCAATCATGCAAAAGTAGAGACCTATCAACCTAATGATTTAGCCTCTCATGTAGAAGGAATTGGCCAAGTTGATTGAGTTTGGGATTATATTTCCAATTAAACATTCCTCCTAGTTGGCCAATCTTGTTCTTGTCCAAAAGAAGAATAGGGAGATCAGGTTATGTGTTGATTTTAGAGACCTTAATAAAGTCTCTTTGAAAGACCATTACCCTCTCTCGAGCATGGAGTGGATCCTTTAGAAGGTAACATGCAGTGAGCGTTTCTCCCTCCTAGATGGATATTCAATATATAATCAAATTTTGGTACAAGGCTATGACCAGCACAAAACAACCTTCACTACTAAATGGGGAACATTTGCCTACAATAAGATGCCATTCAGGCTATCTAATGATAGTGCTACCTTTCATCGAGCCATGGACATGGCTTTTTGAGGCTTGATAAACAACAATGTGCTAGTATACCTCAATGATGTGATGGTATTCTCCAAAGAAGCGAGCCAACATATGAAACACCTCAGGAAAATATTTGAGAGGTGTAGAGAGTTCGACATCTCTCTCAACACAAAGAAATGTGTGTTTATTGTTCACAAAGGGAAACTCCTTGGCCACATTATGTCCAAAGAGGGCTTATCCATTGACCCCAAGAGAGTTCATTCTATCTTGGAGATGTCCCTACCAAAGCACAAAAAAGGCCTGTAGAGCTTCTTCAAAAAGATAAATTTCATTCAGAGATTCATTCCAAATTTCACAGAGATAGTCAAGCCACTAATTTCTATGCTGAGGAAGGGTGAGGAGTTCAAGTGGACAACACAAAGGAAGGACAACTTTGAGGCTATCAAGCAGGCCATAACTTGGGCTCTTACTCTAATCATCCCTGACTTCAATAAAGACTTCAACTTCTACACTTTTGGAAATGAAGAGGCAATCTCCGCCATGCTTACCCAAGAAAATGGTGATGTCCTTGAGTAACCACTTGCATTTTTTAGCTAGGGGTTAGAGGATTTTGAAGTCAGATACACACATGTAGAGAAGCAAGTCCTAGTAGTAATACAGAGCCTGAAGAAATTTAGGCATATGTTGTCCAATAGCAGGATTCACCTCATGGTTCCACATCCTGGTGTCAAGGATTTCTTGACCAACTGAGACCTAAATGAGAAAAGAGTGGGGTGGATCACCAAGGTGATGGAGTATGATGTAGACATCAAGATCACCAAGCTAGTGAGGGGAAGAGGCCTGTGCAAACACCTTGCTATGGACTTCAAGTAACAAAGGGAAGATGGCTTACTAATTCATGATGTAGCTATAGCAGAAGAACCATTTATTATGAAGGATTAGACATCAGACCTGAGGCATTTCCTTCTCATTGGTGAGTACCCATAAGTTCTTGATAGGACCAGAAGAAGGTACTTCATGCTCTAGTCTCTCCCTTATGTTCTAGTTGATGGAGTATTGTTTATGAAGGATCTCTCAAGGGTCCTTCTAAGATGCATAGACTCAAATTAGGCTGACAAGGTGCTATCTGAGTTCCATGATGGGCCAGTGGGTGGTCATTTTTCTGTTAGGAATATTGCAGCAAGGATAATGAGAGTTGGCTATTTTTGGCCTAATATATTTAAGGACACCCATGCCTAGGTAAGAAAGTGCTAGAAATGTGCACTTTTCGATGGGAAGCAATGGTTGGCTGCCATGCCCCTACAGCCTATTTAGGTAGAGTAGCCATTCATGTAGTGTGGCTTAGACTTCATAGGGATGATTAATCCTCCCTCCAGTGTTAGACACAAGTGGGTCCTGACTGCCATGGACTATTTCACAAGGTGGGTGGAAGCTGTTGCTCTGAAAGAGGCCAATGAAAGTGCGGTCCTAGATTTTTATGAGGACCTGGTGGCAAGGTTCGGGGTTCTAGCAACCATAATCTCATATAATGCATTAGATTTTTGGGGAACTAAAACAAGTGAATGGGCACTGAAATATGGTATATATCTCAACACTTCATCCAATTATTACCCATAAGGGAATGGGCTGGTTGAGTCCACCAACAAGAACTTGATCAGGATCATCAAGAAGACCATGGAAGAAAATCAGAGCACTTGGCATGCCAATCTAAAAATAGCCCTATGGGCAGATAGGGTCACCATGAAGAGGGCAATTAGAAACTCACCATACACACTCATCTATGGAAGGGAAGCTAGGCTCCCCATTTCATTCGAGTTGCCAGCCTTGGATCTCGCTTGCCAGCTACAATTAAAGGAAGGAACTAGCATGGAGGTTAGATTATGCGAGCTGATGGAACTCCAAGAGGAAAGGGACTAGGCTATGGTTTCCATGACTAGCCACCAATAGCAAGTGAAGAGACACTTTGACAAGAAATCTTCATCAAAAGGTTTCTCTAAAGGAGACATTGTCTTGAAATGGGATGAAGATCGAGCTAAGCCTGGAAAGCATGTAAAGTTTGATGCCCTATGAAGTTGCCCATACATAATTACTTAGTGCAAGTAGCATAATGTATTCCAACTCTCCATTTTAGATGGTGAATAACTGTATATCCTAGTTAATGGGATACATCTTAAGCATTGCCACTGAGCCTTTTCTCCATCTTATATATTATTTTCCCTTGTTTTTTCTCCTGCTTTCCCTAAGTGCTTTCTGCACATGTTAGTATTTTTCTTAGATTTGTGTGTGTTTTCATTTCCTTTGAGGTAAATCTACGTGATTGGTTCTAGATTTATCAGAGCTATTGTTGATCTTCAAGTTACAGTCTGACTTTGTGCCCAATGGATTTTTTAAGGCAATTGGATTCTAAGCATAATGGGCATGCTTCCCATGGGAGTTGCCAATTTGTTCACCATTTTTTGCCCAATAGGCCAAAAAATCAGTCACCTTCTTCCCCTACTATTCTAGGCCAATTTTTTTTTTAATTTTGCATGAATCTAGTGATTTCTATGGACTCTACAGAGCTTGGTTTTCTACGGACTCTGTAAGTTTTCTTTCGGTAGTTGAAGAACCAGGTGAAAATGGAAATTTTTTACAAAGCTTCTTTAGATTTTCATCTAAAGAAATTCACAAGGAAGGTTGGCATCTTTGAACCATTGAACCATCACTTCATTTCAAGCTTTGGTTCAATCGAAAGTTCAATCAACTTCAGTTCGATGCTTCAGTTCATGCAGCATTTAGTTCAAAGCAAATGGTTCAATCAGCTTGGCGTACAGCCTTGAACCATTGAACCTTTGAACCAAATTTTGGTTCAATAGGGTGGTTCAATGGCTTGGTTCAAGGGTGTGCCCTACAGCTAGAGGGTAGTTCAAGATACAAAAAAGCCCTTGCAGAGGGTAGCTAAAGGGCCCAAAGCAGAAAAGTCATGGAAAAAGGCCCGATGAACTTTGTCAAGGATGGTGATGGGCCTGAGAGCATCAAATTTTACACTAGGGAAGCTAGAGTGTAGAAAGTACCAAGTGGAAACTGTGGAGGACTTCAACATGATTTTTTAGGAGTAGTAGAATGTGCCATGTGTCCCCTGTAGGGCTCAACAGAAGCCAATAGGTGGCAACATCCATGGGTTTCTCTTGTTGGCTTCAAAGAAGACTGTGGTGGGCCTAAATGAGTTTCTAGGAGCTAAGCAGAGTGTGCCAAGTGTCAGCATCTGCTAAGAACTAGAAAAGGGCCTAAAAGTTTCTCTAAGGTAACTAAAGGCTCTATAGAAGTGACCACATGTCAACTTCTACCTAACTCTCAAAAGGCCCTCTAATGTAAGTGGATGCTGCCACATCCCATTATCAACTCAGTGGAAGCTACCACGTGTCAACATCCATGTTTCAAAGTGTCTTCTAAGTGCCCAAGCAGTGGAATAAGACACGTGTCAAGGATGGATGTGCTCTTAGTGAAAAGGGGTAAAGTAGGAGGCTGAAGGAGAGTCTAAGGGTGATGAGTGTGTGAACGTCAAATGTAAGCCAATAAAAATGCCGATGGTTTTTAAATGCCTGAGTGCCAACCATGGAATGAGCCCAAAGAATGCAGTGACCTACCAGAAGATCACCCTTGAGGGTTGAAGGAGTAGAAAAGGACAAAGAGCCCAGAGAACAAAGAATAGGTGGATGGTGTGGCTCATAAATTCAAATTCTGACAACAGAATGGCCATCATGAAAAAGTAGATGAAGCAATCCAAGTGACGTAGGAATATGTCAAGAAGTTATTTTAGTGGTTGACATAGTGCCTACCATGTGGTCATCAAAGAGGCACAACAGTGGTTGACATGACTAGTTTTCTTTAATATGCACTACAGAGTAGGAAAATGGCACGGCTCATAAATTCAAATCCTGACAGTAAAATGGCCATCACACAAAAGCAGATGAAGTGATCCAAGTGACGTAGGAAGGTGTCGATTTAAGAAGTTATTTTAGTGGTTGATATAATGCCTACCATGGGTCACTTGTAAAAAGGGTGCCAAAAGGCCCCTTTTCTTCCTCTATATATTAGAGACTTGTCTTTGGAGAAATATCTTCCACATTTGTAAGGTGTAGCCCTGGCAAATTTTCACCTAAACCAATAAACACATTTTTTACCTTTGTCCTGGTTAGATATCTCTGTGTATGTCTGAGTGTTAGTTTGTGTTTAGTCATTGCTTCTTAATGCTTTCACAAGTTCAACACCAACATAAATGGTGTCTATAAGGTGCCATTTTTGTAGTTGACAAGGATAGCTATATTTGGAAGTACAAAAATAGAAGAAATTACTATACAGTGTGCCTTTCACAGCACCTTTGTTGAATCTCTATTTTTTGCATTTTCTATTAAAGCCTCACTGCCAAGTTTCTTGCAACTTGGTCCTTCTACCAGTTTGAAGTGTATGTATGTGTTTGTCTGATTTTAAGTGTGAGTGTGAGAAGGTCAGTTCATTTTGGTGCATCACCCCCTTTAGAGTAGTTTGTTTTCCTATAATCTTTCTCCCTTTTCATCCCCCCCATTATATATATATATATATATGTTAGCACTTATTGAAATAAATCAAATGCATCAAAGGGAGGTAGCCCTTACCTAGAGACTCTCCCCTCCAACTTTGCCAGTCCCACAGGCGAGAGGGGAGTTTCCATTGTTGCGTGTGGAAGGCAGGAGCTCAACCTCCTTGCCCTAGGTGCAATCCACTACGCCAATAGAGCTCACACATGGGTGAAACATTAAAAAAGTGTTTGATTCAGTTTTATCATTCCCTCAACATTATACATGTCATTTTTTATTGTTTTGAACCACTTGGAAGTACCAAAACCATTAAATGGCCTTTGGAAGGCTTGTCTTTTGAAGGCATTTTCTGACTAACCTAAAAGAATGAAATGGTTTGGGAACTTTTGGATGTATTTTTATATATTTTTGAATTTTATTAGGTAAAAAAAGTCCTAATATTCTTTTTACATAAATTTTAATCTTTATATACTCCTTAGAACATTCATTTTAGCTCAAAAACATCAAAAAGTACCATTTTTATATAACTCTGTACCAGTGAAGGAAAATACCTTAAATCACCTAAAAACCATTAAGACCTATTAACCCTAGATTTTTAAAGGAATTTTTAGGACCAATTAATTACTCAAAATACAAAATTGCATGTTATGCAAAGTTTTTAATAGTAGGGGTGACGATTTAATTTGTGGGGTCAAAATTGTCAACATTTTGGTGATTCAACTAAAAAGCATGCCTACTATGCTCAAGAACCAGACCATATACATGACATTTGGACTCATAAAATAATGAGAAATATTATCTGTGACTTAAATTACAACTTTTTATTTTAAATAAGACAACTCCTTCCCCCAAAACAAGAAGGGAAACACACAAAATATGAAAACTAACTAAACAAAGAACATCTAAAAATAAAGCACTTATTTTGGACAAAACACAAACAAACTAAACTAAATAACCATGAAAAAAATGATCCACCTGGATCAAAATGTAAATTCATAAACTCACTCATTCTAAGAGATTATACAAGTTTTAAATTAGGATGTTTATTAAACATAACCTTTGATGAGGCACTCATCTTTCCTACCAACTTTTTTAGCATCTCCTCAAATGAGTCATCAACAACAAACCAATCACCAAAAAATACAAACTCATCTAGTACTTTCAAATACTTTTCATATATTTTTTCATCTACAAGCTTGTCCAATGATACCTCATTTATTCATTGCCTTTGAATGACCTCATCCTTCTTGCCTACAAGTTCATCAAGCTCTTCAAGGATCCTTAAATAGTCATCCCAATCTATAACATGATCTTGAATAGGTGACTCTTCATAAAATTTCTCATAAACATGCTCTCTAATGGGCAACATATCCCTATAAATATCTTCAATCACTTTCAAATATTAAAGGTACAACTGGCAATTATTATTTTGTTTCTCATTTTGATCAATCTGAATAAGATCATTTTAAAAGGTATGTTGATCCTTTTCAAGTGGAGATACCTCAATCTCATTTAAGAATTTAATTTGTACTATCTCATGGAGTTATTTCACATCAATACTAGCCTTCTCATTCTTAATTGTAATCTCATTCCCAACTAGAACCTCAAGTGGATTACCAATGACAAACTCCCTGTACACACTTGAAGCATTATCTTCACACTCTCCAAGAATTTGGCTTACAACTACAACCTATTTATATATCTTCCATAGAAATTTCTCTTCATTTTGAAGAAGGGATATGGTGGGATGTGATTAAATTCATTTGATTGAGAGGGAATATTAAGCATAGAAGGTTGATCATGATATGATTTTGGGATATTAAGGGTAATTGAGTCATTTAGGGAGTTTTGGAGAGGAGGGAAAGAGGAATTCCTAAAGACTTCTATATTCTTCTCCTTCCACTTGGCCATTACCTCATTAAATTTTGAAACATCCTTATCCTCATGAACAACTTGAACTTGAGGAATGAGAGGTGAAGAAGTGGAGCTACAAGAAATTTTAGGCTCTTAAATAGGCTCTTGACTCCAACTAGGAAGATCCCTTGGCACACATTGAGCATGGTTAAGAACTTCATGAGAATAAGGAAAAAAATAACCCTCTTGAGACAACTAGTTCAACTCAATTTTATTCCTTTCCCAAGCCTCTATATTCTTCAATACAAAAATACATAACTCATTTATCTCTTCTGAATCATTGGACATATTTTGAAATAGACCATTCACTTCTTGATACTGAGAGTTTAAACAAAATTTTCTTTCATATGCTATTATTTTAAGCTCTATTTCATCCATTCTTTATTGGATACAAGACTAATCACATGTAAAATTTTATCCATATGGGAAAGGTGAACTCTGGTTTTGAGATTGAAATGGCTCACAAGGTAAGAGTCATGCTCTTGATAATAAGGATCATGAGAAGATTGATAAGGCTCAACATAGCTTTGAAAATACTCCTAATAAGGTTTATTAGTCTCATAAAAAGGCTCCTATGTATCATTATAAGGATGTTATGATTCATCATAGGGCTAATAATGAAACATAGCATAAGAAATCTCTTCATACACAACCATCAAAACTCATTCATGATAATTCAATAAAAATAGAATTACTTGGAAACTATGTCTGGACTATTAGAATAAATTTCTTGAGCTTATAATCATCAAATACTTCATGAATAACACTATTTTAATTACAATTTCACCAAGACCAGCTCCAATGACTCTTACTGGGTGTGCCAAAAATTATTGTCAATTAGGAGTGTGCCCTTGTGAGAAAGTGTGCAATTTCTCACTCCTATTGGAACATGGAATCTCTCCAAAGTGTGGGTGACTTTAGAAGGGAGATAATATCTATATGTGGAAGGTTCCCTTGGTTCTCCCACAAAAACTTACTTTTAAGCTACTACTTACTGATTCTAACAAGGAAAAGGGTGCAAAAGACAATGTAATGGATGCAATTCAATGAAAATTGATATGGAAGATGATGCACCAATTTTTTTGTGAAATATAATGATTTAAATGACACTTATATGAAAGATAAAATCCTACACACACATTCACTTCACCCAAGTAAGATTTCTACATCAATGTTTCACAATAAGGACCTTATAAACTCAACTTATGCAAAGAAGGACTGAACTCACATCTAATATATTAACTTAAGCTTGTTCTATAAACTTATAATTAATTTTATAACATAAAAAAATTCTCATTAAGGTAAAAAACTAGACTATAACCAAGGAAAACAAGTATTTCACTAAGTTACACCAATGGCAAGCATATACACTTCACTAAAAAAGACCTAAAAATAGAAGAATTTTGCTTCTTATTGCTTTCAAAATGTGAATAATTTTTTTGGAATCCTTTAGAAAAAATAAAAATATAAAATATTTTCTTACATTCTAGAAAAAATAATATATATAGCATAAAAATTCTCAAAGACAAAGCAACCCCAAAGTAGGGGACCTTAAACTTGGTCAAATGGCTCCTCCAAAAGTGCTACATCACATTTTTAGCTTCTTAAAAATTGGTTCTTAATAAATTGGCGTGTAAAATAAGTTATAAAATTTTTATGGGTCTTATAATACTCATCATTATGCTTGGCCAAACTTAGATCACTTGGAGAGTGCCTATACTCTTACACCAATCCCTAGATTTTAGCCTTCTTATCTCCCTTGATGAAAAAGTCTCTTCCATGGATGTAGGTATTCAATTCATTTAAATTATTTGATTTTAAATCTTCTATAGTCTTATGAATTATTATAAAACACTTTTCAATAGTTGGTTACAATAATCCTTAATCAAATTGACTTTGTCTTGCACATGTGCATTTGGAAGACGAAGAGTCCTATTTTCACTTGTTGGAGACATTTTATAATTACCTATTTCATTATAAATATTCCTTGACCTCTTACTACATTTAATATTGTGTTCCATATCCTTACATAACTTTCCAAGTCTTTGTAATAGGCTATATGCACCTATTTAGCCTTCAAACTCTTCAAAGGGCTCATTTTTTCACCAAGGCATAGAAGGAAAAGGAGGAATTTTATTTAAATTTGCATCAATCCAACATATATACAGCATGTAATGATTCTAAAGTTCATGATGGACCTATTTCAAGGCAATTTTATGCATCAAACACTTAGCAAGACCTAGAACAACACCAAAAACATGCATTTCCCATGTATTTCTTGTAGCCCTATTTTCCTAAAAAGATGCTTGTCTGGAAGAAACTATAAGTGAAAATTTAAAAAAAAAACTTTTTACAGGTACACTTTATCCAATTACATCTCCATACAAAATTTGGTGAGCCAGCTCCAAGTGGAAGTGCATTTTCTAGCCAAACAACTTGCCAAATTAGGCCTAATTAGCCCTTTTAGGCCTATAAGTGAAAACTTAGTGCTAGGATCTCACCCATGTTTGAAACCTTAAAAGCGTGTTTGATTCAATTTTATCATTCCCTCACTATGATCTATGTCAATTTTTTTGGTCTGTAACCACTTGAAAGTACCAAAACCATTAAATGGCCTTTGGAAGGCTTGTCTTTTGAAGGCATTTTCTGACTGGCCCAAAAGAATGAAATGGTTTGGGCACTTTTGGATGGATTTTTCTATATTTTTGAATTTTATCAAGTAAAAAAAGTCATCATATTCATTTTCCACCAAATTTAATCTTTATATACTCCTTATAACATTCATTTTATCTCAAAAACATCAAAAAGTACCATTTTTTTACAAATCCATACAAGTGAAGGAAAATACATAAAATCACCTAAATAACCTTAAGACCTATTAACCATGGATTTTTCAAGGAATTTTTAAGATCAATTACTGACTCAAAAGATAAAATGTCATGGTATGAAATTTTTTTAATGGTAGGGGTGATAATTTAACATATGGGGTCAAAAGTTTCAACAATAACCAAGTGCACAACCACTATAAGGGCGAGATCCTAAAGACTAGTTATGTGAATTACATGGTCTTACTTCCAATATTCAATCACCACCACAGCATTTTTTATTTCTTATTAATATTATAAGTCTCCACTAAGGTTAGTGCCTAAGAATTATAGACCTATAACTTTGATAACTCTTTGGGATGTGATCCTCATCTTATGACCTGCAAAATAGAAGTAATCCTCATGTACATGTGAGATAAGAAAATTTATGTCCACCATAGGTTTTCTAAAGTATGGTAGATTAAAAAACTAAAAATTTATAGTAGTAGTGAGCCTATTGAAATAGTAAGGTCATAAACAAGTTAATTTTAGGTATTCTACTACTCAAAGTCATGTTATAATTCCACCTCATTTCTTGATTGGCGGTGATTATGGTAAAAAACATGGTAGGTTAGAACATTCAATTCACACTTCTCTGTAAACAACATTGCTTTAGGATACTACATCTATTTAGTCAATACTAGGGGTGGAGAAGGTATTATAACTTTCTTATTCACCTACCATATCATCATATATTCTATTTTTTTTTGGTCTACTATGGCAAGCTTTCATCATGTGTGCTAGATTCACTAGGTACTTCTTCTCTCATTAAAATTGGTTGTACTTGTATGCTCTCAAAATCTTCTTCCTTATGAATTACAATTAAGGGGTCACTATATTGGACCTTTTTCTTTGGAAACATCACCCTATGAGGAACCTAAAGGTTGAGGTGTGGCTATCTGACCCTCCTAAATAAATGCATGATTACTGATTTAACTTCCTTTGATCTCCTAATTCAACATCATCTAATGGCATATTTTGACCCTATAACTTGTAATTACTTCTATCTATGCTTTCCAAATCACTATTCCACCACTTTTTCTATTCACTATGACCACCTTACTCCAAAATATCCAAATTGGACATTGAAAGTTGATAAACACTCCTCTGTCAACTTGAAAATGCTCTTCTAGCTCTATAAATTAATGAATTAACAATATTAAAGTGTAAAAATTATGATTGGTTAACCTTTTATATATTCAATGGGTAATCCACATTTACTTACACATTACCACATCCATCACTTCACACATTTAATGCATCTAATGGTATTTCCATAATTTACATTTGGCACACTTGCCATTATAATGTGTTTCTCACATTTAACACATCTAACCCATCCCACACTATTCCCAAAGTGCATAAAAGCTATAAATAATTTCAAAATTTTCCATTTTCAAGGGAAGAACCTTGTTTCTTTATCTTGAATCTTTGTATTAGTTATGCATTGCATCTTTCATATCCACTTATCCTCATAATTTTCCACCTATATGACCCTTTTTCATTCATGTGTTCCCTTTCACCATTTCTTTGGTGCTCTGTAGTTTTACTTATTTCATACTTACCTCACACTAAAACATGTATGTCATCCTCTATGACATGACAAAGAAAATAAGAGAGAACCAAGTGTTGATCTAAACCTAACTAAGGATGCAAAATGAATTCCATGTATTATTGAAAAAAAAGCCAATATATTAAACTAAACTAGTGGTATATGCCTAATTACAAAAGAGGAAAACATCACTCATAATAGTAGGGGCAAAGCTAACTACCATTAAAATAGCCTAGAAGTAATTGGACATCCAACCACTTCAACTTACATGCCCCTATGGGATTAATATTATGAATAATAAATGTACCATCCCAATGGATGTGAAGTTTTAATAAATGGTGCACAAACTTGGAGTCATAAAACAATACCTACATACTCAGAGAAAAAGTCTTATTCTTAAAATGTCAATCATACTAGGCCTTTTATGTCTACTTCTCCACTCTTTTACTCCAATGCACTAGAAAATGGGTTTCATCAAACTGAAGCAAAACATCTAGGCACACTTTCAAATATTCCTCATCATCTAATTGATAATTTCATACAATACATAGAGAGGGTATAAGGAACTCAACTAGGAGGATGATTTTGTCACCAAATATAAGATTGACGGGGGTACTCTTATTCAATCATTTATATTTTCTCTATTATGCCCATAATACTACAAAAACATGATCATCCTAGTTAGTGAAACTAATATTAAAAATCTTTGTCATTATATGATCTAAGATCTTATTGAATGCTTCAAGTATACCATTAGACTGAGGGTGGTAAGGTTAGTCTTACGGTGTACTATCATGAACTCAACCAAAAGGATTTGGATGGTGTTATTAAGGAAATGAGTTCTACAATCACTAATCAAACTTAATAGACATCCATACCTTGTAATAAAATTCTCCCAAATAATTCTAGTAATAGTGGTAATATTACAGTCCTAGGTTGGCACTTCTTCAGCCCAATGAGTGAGATAATTAGTGGTGATAATGATATAGCACACTCTAGTATGTCTCCCCTCTAGATTTATAGGGCCAATAAAATTAACAATCCATTTATTAAAGGGTTCATGAGGTGGGATTGGATGAAGGGGCATAACATCCTTTTTTTTAGTTTACCCATACACTAACAAATATCACATTAGCATTTATAATATTTAGCATCCTTAAAAATAGTAGGATACCATAACCTAGCTAGTAGAGACTTTCACGCTATAATATGACTGACATAATGTCCACTATTAAGACCTTCAATAACCTCTTAAAGAACCTTAGTACACTAATTATGCATGATACAATGACATAATACTTCATCCCATCTAGGATTATAAAGGTCACCCCTAATGAACTAGAAGGGAGTAACACAAATAACCCATTTCTTCTTATCTTGAGTTTTGATTGGGTTATTATATAACCTATATTAAGAAAAAATATGATATCTTCTAATTACTCGAGCATGTGCATGACTTGAAAAATCTACATACTAGTTAAATCATCCTTAATCATGCATGTTGATTCACTAGATTCAATGTGCAATAACTAATTAGGTACACAATTATCCTTACTCAATTTGACCATCACCGAGAACTAAAATAATTGAAAAAGTATAATCCATTGGCAAATGCATCTATGCAACACTATTTTATTCACTATATATTTACAAGCTTTATGTTTTGTATATAAAATGAATGGGGTGGTCAAAAAATCCTAATGGAATATTTGAAGTGCATATACCATGGACAAGGTTTCATGTTACATAGTTAAATAATTCCATTTAGCTAGAATGAGCTTCTGATTAACAAATGAAATAGGATGATCAAGATTAACCTCATTAGGTTGAGTAAGGATAACAACTATTTCCATGCTCAAGGCATCAACAAGCACTTGAAATGGATTTATCCAATCCAAAAATTGGAGAATGGGGGCAATAATTATCTTGTCCTTGAGTGTGATGATTGAATACTAATGAGCATCAATCAATATGAATTAACCATTCTATTTAAGTAGTTATTCCAATGATATAACTATCTTAGGATAAACTTAAAATAAATTTTGATGGTATCTTATATGTCATATGAAGGAGTGAACCTCTCTTTAGGTTGCTGGTACTAAAAGGTAAAGAATGACTACAATCTTGGCCATATCTACCAAGCGTCCATCGCGAAAAATAACAAGACCTAAAAAAATTCAAAATAGGTTAGTTGTATTCATATAAAATGTCCAAATTGGTAGTTTGAGTGTGGCTTGTGACACCCTATTTATAGCTCCTTTTTATATGCTCTTATGACCCTTATAGACACCATCTTGCTCATTGCCAATCATCTTGAACCTTTAGAATGATCATTTCACCTCATCTAGACTATAATACTTAGGCCAATCCTATTCCCCTATGTCTCGAGCCTGTAAGATAGGAGTGCCATATTTGGACTATAACGCTAGACCCTAAGGTGTGTCATTTTTGGTGCTCCTATCCATTTTCACTTTGAGCCATAATGATCATTTTCATCAAGTCCCTACCCTTATTCATGTCAGCCTAGAAAAAATACATCTGACCCATGACCAATTATTCCCTATAAAAGCCCATTCAAATCTCATTTATAGAGAGAGTGACCAAACTTATAAAGAAAACAAGAATACAAACAAAACACTAAGGCTAATTTCCATATTCTCTACATATAGCCACCCAACATAACTACAAACAAATTAAAAACTATACCAATCCCTCTCCACCTCAAACACTATCAAATTGGCATTTTTTCATCTACATCACACTATTTCACAAAGCACACTATGTGGGAGAATTACATATGGCTTGATCCCTCTTTAGAGTATTGGTATATAGGCAGTGTGCCCACACAAGGGGTGTGGATTACATGTTCATTATGTATTACACACTAACCCCCCTCTCTGTCAAGTGATTCAAATATCATTTTATCAAGCATAATGCAAGGTTAGGGTTTTGAGATAAAATCAGATCTATAGTGAGTTCTATCAACAACCAACACTTGATTTTTCATAGGTAGACTCACACATGCTAAAAGTTTTAGGTCTCTATGATCAGTTTGGACAACAATGGTAGGAATGGACAATAACACTAGACACTAAAGCATCCACTTTTAGATGCTCCTATCCTTTAATTGAATAAAATCTAGATTCAGGTTTATGATACTATCCCAGTCTTGCACAACCATTTTTGGCCTCTATATTATCCGTCTCAGTCTATTTATAGCTAAGTTATATGTATTCCTATTTATTATTATTTTTAGAAAGGTGAAAAAGATAAACAAATTACACAAATTAAAACTGTAATAATTTCTATATTCTATATTAATTTATTAATCTAGACCTTAACTAAAATAGGAATAAAACTCCATTATTCCCAAAAAATTGAAATCATTTGGTGAACCCAACTTACTTCATTTGTGTATAAAAACCCTAGAAACCCTAGGGAAAATTACTTATTGACTTTAGTAATATTTTTCTAATTTTTTCCTTCATATATAAATCAAAATTTCACATTTTATTTTTAAAATTTACCATAGTAGTTTTAAAAATCATCTCTTTCAAACCCTAGTTGAATATACTAGGTCCCTTTTCTTCTTAAGGTATCACCTTACATATAAATACGTTTAATTAAATTAGACTTCACATAAAATAAAAATGGATCTCACTTATTTAAAAACATTTCTTGAAAATAATGAGTCCATACTCAGTCATATCATGTATATGAATGATGAAGTTTACTATATTTTAATGAAAAGCTTCATTTTTTCCCTTTTATGCTTATTTTTTTAATATGGGATGATATTAAGAAATTTATTACTAAATATGTTAATATATCTCTTACCTCACCTTCCTTAGAGCATCCACCCTATGTTGAATCATGTTACATGGTCCATTTTACTCTTCTTTAGGTCACTACCAATCACCAGAGATCCTAGAACACCCTTTATCCCTCCACCACCTCGATCGATCGATTATCTTTTCTCTCCTCCCATAGCTACTACTATCCCTATACAACCTATAGATAATGAAGTTAGAGCTATTACTCAACATGCCACCATCCCTCCTCCCCCTAGTCAGGAACCCTACTACCCTTTTATTCCCTCCCATCTCAATCCCAACCCACTTGTACAAGTATATCCACATAGATCATATGATATTGTTGATTAGTTATGAAACACATCAGCTAAGTTCTCCATGTTAGAACTACTTCAAAAAGTAAATGTGTTCAAGGACATTCTATATTAGTCACTCAATAAAAAATTTATGCCCATTGATTTAGATATTTCTTAGTTTGCATCAGTGGTCAACAAATTAAAAACTATAGAAGAATTTATTTCCTTTGATTGTGAGGACATGCCTTCTTAAACAATTATTGATCAAAATTTACTACTATTCACATAAGCTAAAGTCAAAACTAGTGTAATTAAGAGAGTTCTAGTTGATAGTGGATCTAGACTAAATATATGAATATTAAATTTTTACAAACCATGGGAATAAATATGGCTTCCATGCAAAATTCATATAAGAACATTAGAGGGTTTGATGATATACCATGATAGACACTAGGCACCATTGCTTTGGATATCATGGTAGGGCTCAAAACCCTCTCTACATAGTTCCAGGTCATGCCATGTCTTCTTCATTATAACCTCTTACTTGGATGAACTTGGTCACATGCTATGGGTTAGTTCATTTTACTCTTCATCAATGTGTTAAGTTCCTCCATGAATGATACTTATACACATGTCTATTACATAACCAACCATTTAGATATTATATAATTACAGATTCATCTTTGACTATTTCACCATATGGGACACCTCATATCATAATGTAATCACCACCTCATTACATTTTTCTTGACCAAATACATACATATGAGGTAGCATATACTATCACATCTTACACTCTTCCACTTATAGTTGTTTCCTCAGCTCTAGATACTCAACTAGTTATAGCAGCTTCAACCATTCTAGATACTCCATCAGTCACAGTTCCTATACCTATTACATTTACACAATCACCAATAGTAGTTCTAATAGTCCCATTTGATTATATAGATACAACTCTTCAGGTAGTTATAGTCACTTCACCTATTATAAATAATCTTATAGCACCATCATCTTCTCTTACTACAGTTGATGAGACCCTATATAATAGTTACCCCTCATGGTAAATTATGATTTACCATATGTACATAATGTTGATAAAAATTCCCAAGCTACTTAAAATGATGATATGACACCCACACTTAAAGATGACTATTTATGTGGATTGATCTTTACACCAATTGGCCTAGGAGAGTACTGAGATGACTCTAGAACCCTCATCACCCATCCTACATCACTCTTAGCATTTCACACTACACTCTTTGGATATAATCCACATTCAAAACCATATATAGATCACTTATCACATACAATTCACATGGTTACTTTTATGTATATAGAGTGAGTCATTTAGATTTAAGTAGGCAACACATAACATCAACCATAGATTATGCTATAGATGTTACTTGATCATGGATTAATAACACTACCTATAGTATGACATAGATCTATATCAAGTTATCATGGTAGGATGATCACCTATTTTGTAAATTTTACCAAATCATAGGTCATAACAGAGACTCATTCATATATTTATAGTAGAGATTGGATAAACTACATGTTTAGGGTACTATCCAAATTATATCACCACCAGCATCAGCGCCACCACTTCCACCAAGGTAGCCTCCTACCAGAACTAAACACCCTAGAGGAGAACCAACATATTCACCACTAAATCAACCCTTAGTTTTCCTTTGGTAGGATGACACCATTATGAGTGATAGATCTCTGACTACACAAAGAGCATAGATCTTACTGACACCCAAGGAGATAACCACCATGTATACAAAGCCTGAAACATATGATGATGATCTTGAGGAATTTTATGATGGAGGTGATCCCTTCCTCCATCTTGGTCCCTAGAAGGATCCATCTTTGAACCCTTTACCACCTCCAACTTAGTATTTTACATCATTATGTGCATATTGATTTACTCACTTTCTTGTACATAGTCTCTTTTTACTTTCTTGTACATAGTTTCCTTATGATTACTTGTACATAGATTACTTCAAAATACAAAAACATTGGAATAAATCAAAATACCAAAAACTTTTCAACTGTATGTATTATCCATGATTTACATTTCTACTACCATGTTAGACTTACATTTTACTATTCTATGCTATTATTTGTAAATTTATCTATATTACCTTGCTTCACTTGATCTTATTTAAGTGTGTGCAGTGACATCCAGATCCTTGATTGCTTCACTCTACCTATTGAAGGGGACTCCTACTTATACATTCAAGACATACATTGATATATATACACACCAAGGACAACTTCTACATGACTACTGATGAGGCCAGGATATGCCCAATAAATGTATAATAAATGAACTCATCTTACTCTCTCTTTTTATTAAGTTTGATTGTATTTTGTAACTTTTATTTTGATCTAAGATGAGTTAGGATGTGATTATCCATCTTTTGTTGATTGTGATTCTAACGTTTTAAAATACCTATAATTCCTAACAAGTGTGTTGGAAAATTCTAGTTTTGTAATAAAACAGGTCATCATCAGGCTAATGAACAAATATGAAGTGGATTGCATGTTTTTGGAAGCATTGGACTCAATTCTGATTAGTTCTAGAACCTGTAGAATCTATTCTAGAATCATCATAGTTAGTTTTGAAACCTATAGAATCTATTCCAAAACTATCACAGTTAGTTTAAGAACTCCACCATACTATTTCAAGTTGTCACATTTTTGGACTTATCTCTAGAACTCTATATTTATCTCCGGTACTCTTTTAGATAAGCTCTAGAACTTTTGTAGATAAAAATGGAACTGATGAGGATCTATTCCAAATGGCCAATGATCTGTCAAGATCAATGATCCCATTAAATCAGGAATAGATTCCCAATTTTCTAAACTAACAGAATCAAGACAATTATCACACTATTGGACATCCAACCACATCTTGATTTAGCATCTATTCTAGGCATGATTTAGTTCCATCATATCTATGAAATAGTTATGGCCATCAAAGCATCTATATATATAGACCTGGAAATTTAGTAAAAATATGTATGGATAGAAATATATAAGAATAGAGAAAAAAAAGATAGCTTAGTACATTTTTAATATAGAACATTTTATTTAATAAATAGCCATTGATATTTTGAAAGCAAATTGAATTGTTCAAATCCTGTTCTAGGCAGAGTAAGGGCCCACTCCTTCAAAGAACCAAGATCTTCATTTTGTCAGTATTTATATTTCTATTCACAAAAGTAAATAGGTATCTCTGTTAAATTTACAAATGCTTCCAACTCTTTAAAGTTAAGATCTTTTGTAAATTTGTTCTTGCAGGCATTTTAGATTAAATTTTCATTTATGCAATGTGTGCTTATTTCCAGCAATCAATTTCATTCCTGCAACGTGTGTTTGATTCTAGCAATCAATTTCATTCCTGCAACATGTATTTATTTCTAGAAATCAATTTCATTTCTATAATATGTGTTTATTTCTAGCAATCAAGTTTATTTTTACAATGTCTGTTTATTTCCAGTAGATTTGCATAGTTTGATTCCAATAAGGTTTTGATCAAGAAATCATTAAGACATTAAAACCCCCCCAAAAAAAAATATAAAAATACCCATTCAATTACTAAATCTTTATGATTCTTCTTATTGCATATAGCTTTAGACATAGCCTTGGTTAAATATGACATCAATAGAAAGTTGATTAAATGAAGGGAATGATGACACCCAACATTTTTGGTACCATTGCCAGGGAACACTAGTTGGAATTTTCTAATTAGGTGTCAATAAGAGCAACAATCATTAATTTAGTAATTAAAGATATTTTCCCTAATTTTTTGAGTAGACCACAAGATTCCAAGGGAAGATTTCTCCCCAAAATATCTGAACAATAAATTCCATCATCCTCTAGTTTAAGAAAGGATGTTGAGCAAGAATTGGAAGCACCATTATCTCCTACAAGACAAGAAGAAAAATTGCAGTCTTTGGAATTTTTGGATCAGTCACCAAAACTAAGTAAAACCTTAGGAAGGAGGATTATTTCTCAAGATCCATTAAGGGAAATTTTTGATTCTCAATTGAGTAGTCAACCCCCTACTCTTGAATTTTCACCATCCCCAAAATAGACCACATACCACATTGATTGGGAGAAAGGGTTAGAAAATACCAGAGAGATGGAATGAGAAGCTGGAAGAGAACCTGAGAGAACATTTACCTATCCCATTCATATCGAGGATGATGAAACCACTATCAAAAACATTTCACCTGCACACTTGCCCACATTTAGAGGAATGTCATCTAAGGATTTTGACCAATTTATGTTTGAATTTAAAGTACTATGTCAGACTTATGATTACAAGATAGATAATAAAAAATTGAAGTTATTTCCATCTACCTTGAATAATGCAGTAATGAGGTGGTTTATGGGATTAACATCTAATTCTATTACCAATTGGGAACAAATGGAAACTGTCTTCCTAGATAAATATCAAGATTATTATAGAGGAAGAAATCGAAAGGAAGAATTTTTCAAAATCAAACAAGAAGAAGACAAAAATATGGAGGATTATTTGGATAGATTCCTCTTTATGAGTAAAAGATGTGGATTTGTACTTCAAGAATATCTAAATAAAACCATTTTTCTTAAAGGATTAGATGATGAGTCTAGGTAAACCATTGATTTAATTATGGAGGAAACATTGCTCAATTAAGAATGGACGAAATCATAGAATTTTGTAGAAACTATTCAAGAACAAGGGGTGGACCTAGAAAAGGGAAAACAGTTAAAAATTTGAATCCAGATATGAAAAAATTGATGGATGAATTCGAAAACTTTAAAATAGATATATTAGTTCAATTAACCTCCACCATGGATGGATTTCAAGCTAAAGCAAATTCCCAACTTGACCATTAGCCATATATTGTCCTAGATGTAGGAAAAAGCATGCAATATGGGAATGTCCTTTTGATAAAATGGAAGTATGTCTTGTTTATGAATCTAAAGAACATGATACTCACACTTGTTCTCTCCTTCCACTCATAAAAAATCAGCTCAAATAAACCAATACATCATCTACCATAGAAGAATTAAACTTTATTCAGAGACAACCTAATCAAGCATAGTTTATGCCAAGACCAACTCCTAATCCCTGGATGATGCCATGGGTAGCTCAAATAGTACCACAAAGTTGGGTATAGCCACCTTGGGCCCCTCAACCCATATGGCATCCTCAAGATTGGGCAAGTCAATCTTGGAATACTCAAGGACATCAACAACCTTGGGTTGGTCAAGGGAATCCTTATGCTTGGCCACAACCTAGATGGAGCCCTAGAAATTATGTGCAAGGAAAAACATATCCAAATCAGAACCAACAAGCCATAATGGGACCTCTATCACAAAATCCATAGATTGAAAACATAGTCCAAACCCAAATGCTAGCACAACTAGTAGCAAACCCAAGAAACAAACAAACAACTCCTATATATGAAACAAAACTAGAAAAATTAGTTGATTTAAATACAATGGATTGTAAAAACAGTCAAACCAAATCTGGAAAAATAGTTAGCAGTCCACCTATTATAATCACTGAGATGATAGAAGAAGCTAAAAACTCTAGCATAGTTACACCTAAGGAAGATGACAAAGAAAAAGATAAGGAACCAAAAAAGAATTCTACTGAGATTCCATTTCTAGAGAGACTTAAAGAAACCATAGAACTTAAGGAATCTGAATTGGTGTTGGAACTAAGAAGATTGAATATTGAAATACCATTATTATAAGAAATTAAGGATATTCTAGAGTTGAACAAGTTAATCAAATTTTTATGTTTTAAAAAACCTAGAAGAAAGAATTAGTACCCCAGGACTATTCAGGTAGATGGAAAACTTGCTGATTTATTAGCAGGAAAACTCCTACTACCTAAATATAGAGATCTTGGAAGCCCCGTTATTTCTATTTCTATAGGGAATAAGGATATACATAACATTTTTATTTATTTGGGTGTAGCTATCAATGTAATGATAGTGGACACTTTGAAAACATTATCATTAATAGGCATACAACCTACTAATACCATATTATAGATATCAGATCAGTCAGTAGAAAAACTAGGAGTTATTGATGATGTGGCATTAATGGTGGAATCATGGGAATATCTAGTTGATTTCCTTATATTGCAGCCAAAAGGTAAACTACTTGGTTATCCTATTATTTTAGGGTGACCATGATTAGCTATAGTTACTACCTTAATTGATTGTAGGTTAGGTGATATGACTATTTCAAATGGTAATAATTCTAAGAAAATTTCATTATATCCATCTACATGACCTTTTATTGATAATCAAGCAAAATTATGGGTTGATAATCCTGATATTAATGAGCAAAATCTATCTTCTTTGGCTATGATAACATTGCAAGATCATGTACAGGAAATAGATGATATGGTTAATCCTTCATTAAATAAGCATCAATCATCATTGGAGTAATTAGGATTAGTTCTAAAACCATCTCAGTTAGTTTCAGAACCATCATAGTTAGTTCTGAAACCATCATAGTTAGTTTTGGAACCACACCAATTATTTGCAAGTGAAGATAACTTCACTCTAGAGGAATGCAATTTCTCTTGGGGAGAGGAAGGATCTGTAGCATCAGCTTTATAGATATCAAGAGATGGTGAAGAATTTTTTGAAAATAGTAGTAATGAGGAGTTTGACCTACAACAAGATAAGTATCATAGCTCTTCATATTGTCCTTTGTCCAACATTTTGCCTCTTGGAAATTTTGGAGATGTTCCTACATATCATATATTATTACCACATGCCTATCCACTAAACACCTTAATGGAACCCTTTCAAAAAATTAGTTCATCATATCTTGGAACCAAAGACGTTGAGATTCAACCAAGAAAAGTTTTGAATATTAATAGTTGGTTAAAGAATGATGAAGAAGTCAAACTATTTGATGTTCTGAAGAATCATACTAAAGCATTTTATTGAGACTATAGAAATGTGAAATTAATTCATCCAAGTATCTACACCCATCACATTTATACTAAAAATATTAGGCTAGTTAGGCAACCTCAGAGAAGGATTAATCTAGCCTTAAGGGATATAGTCAAACAAGAAATTGAAAAACTATTACAAGTAGGTTTTATCTACCCTATATCAGATAGCCAATGGGTGTCTCCTCTTGTAATTATTCCTAAAAACAATGGAAAATGGAAAATTTATGTTGACTATAGGGAACTGAACAAAGCCACCTTGAGAGACTATTTTCCCTTACCATTCATAGATCAAGTCTTAGACAATCTTTTAGGTAAATAGTACTTTTCCTTCTTGGATGGATTTAGTGGATATAATCAAATTAGAATTTCTACTGAGGATTAGGACAAAACTACATTTACTTGTCCATGGGGTACCTTTGCTTATAAGGTATTGCCATTCAGACTATGTAATGCTCCAACAACCTTTCAAAGAGATATATTAGCAATTTTTGTAGACCTAACAAATGACTGTGTGGAGGTATACATGGATGAATTTACTGTGTATGGAGATACATTTGATGATGCCTTAAAAAAATTGGATAGAGTATTAACAAGATGTGAACAACATCACTTGTCTCTTAGTCATGAGAAATGTTTGATGATGGTTGATGAAGGGATCGTATTAGGGCACCATATTTCAAAAAGAGGAATTTAGGTTGATCAAAATAAAATCAAGATTATCTTAGACTTGCCTATTCCCTTAAACTCCTATAGATATCAAATCATTCTTAGGACATACTAGATACTACAGGTGTTTTATCCAGGATTTTAGTAAAATTGCTACTCCCATGTTTAAATTGCTTACCAAGGATTTTGAATTTCTTTGGGATGAACAGTGTCAACATGCTTTTGAAGAAATTAAAGAGAAATTAGTAACTACCCCAATATTTCAAGGACCTAATTGGGAGAAACCTTTTCACATCCAAAATGATGCCTTAAACACCTCAATTGGTGTAGTTTTGGGATAGAGAGATGAAGAAGGAAGAATGTATGTTATTTACTATCTCAGTAAAAATATTACTCCCACTGAAAGAAATTACACTACCACTAAAATAGAATTTTTGGCCATGATCTATTCAATCAATAAATTTAGACATTACATTATAGGGTACAAGATATTTGTACATATAGATCACTTAGAAATTAAATATTTAATGAACAAACCTATGGTTGGAGGAAGAATAATTAGATGGTCATTACTTCTACATGAATTTGATATTACCATTATGGACAATCCAAGAAAATCTAATGTGGTGGTTGATTTCTTGTCAAGATTGACCAGTATAGGGGAGCAGGATCCAGTCAAGGATAACTTTCTAGATGAACAATTATTTGTTATTTCAGCTAACACACCATAGTTTGCTAACATGGCAAATTATCTTGCAATAGGGAAGTTTCCTCCTTTCACTTAAAAACAAATAAAAAATTAATGAAAACTAGTGCATAGTTTAAATGGTTAAATGGAATACTATTTAAATGTTGTCCTGATTTGGTTTTACGTAGGTGTGTAAGAGAAGATGAAATTTTGACATCCTCTGGGTATGTCATGATGAACCAAGTAGAGGACACTATTCATTGAAAATAATAGTTCACACGATACTTGGCACTGGTTAGTATTGGCCATCTTTGTACAAAGATGTGAAGAGATATATCAGGCGGTGTGACCCTTGTCAAAGGATGGGACAGCCAACCATTACCAATGAAATGCCTCTATAACCACAAGTAGTGATTGAACCATTTGAGAGATGGGGATTGGATTTTATTGGACCTTTTAATCCTCCTTCACAAGGAAAAGAGCATATTCTTGTGTGTATTGATTATATAACAAAATGGGTAGAATTGTAGGCTTTAACAAATGCCACTGAAGAAGTAGTTGCTGATTTTCTTTGGCAAAAAATTATGGTAAATTTTGGAGCACCAAGAAGCTTAGTTTCAGACCAGGGACCACAATTTATGTCCAATATGATCCAGGCTTTCACAATGTATTATTAGATCAATCATAGGAATTCATCTCCTTATCACCTGTAAGTAAATGCACAAGTTGAAGTAACAAATAGAGAATTAGAAAACATCCTCACTAAAATAGTTGAAGCTAAAAAAAGAGATTGAGTAAAAAGACTACCTAAAGTTGTCTGGGCTTACAATACAACTTGGAAAACCACAACAGGGTTTTCACCATATGAGTTAGTCTATGAGAAAAATCCCTTATTGCCTATTGAGTTTGAACTAAAGACATTGAGGATAGTAGCTAAGGTGGGAATTGAATTGGATGTAGCTCAAAAGGAGCAATTTTTTCAACTCAATGAATTAGATGAATTCAAAATGGAAGCACTTCACCAGACAGAGATAATCTAAGGTCAAAGGAAGCAATGGCATGATTCACATATCAAGGAAAGACAATTCAAATTAGGAGACTGGGCATTGCTATTTGATTCTAAGTATCAACAATTTAAAGGTAAATTAAGAACCAGATGGTTGGGACCTTATCAAATCAAGCAAATATTTGAAAATGGTTCTATCTAGTTACTTCCCATTGATGGCAACTAAAAAATATTCTTGGTCAATGGACATAGGCTAAAACTTTATAAGAATCCTCCTACTAAGGATGAATTCTTGAAGTAGACTAAAGTAAATAAAGAATTTGATCATATGGAAGAACCCAATTCTTCCAAAATGATCAAATTATTAGATGAAAAGATCCAAAATAAAGAGAAGAGAATGAAAACTAGTAAATGGCATTCTCTTCCCCAATATATATATATATATATATATCAATTGAAAATTAGTAGTGATGGTTGATCTTGGCTAATTCAAATAAAAAATTTTTGAATTCTAATTATTTTCTAACCATTTTTCAGGGATGATGTGTCTGCATGATGGAGGGACTACATCATCAAGGATGGTAATTGTGTTTTTAACTTGTTAAAGGTTTAATGAAAGTTTGCATGTGTGATTAGAGTTGATTTAGAAAGATTAGTATGATGAGTCATCTATTATACATCATAGTTAAATGTGCACAATCATGAGAAGGATATTGATGATGGAATGAGTTGGTGGATAGCCATAAATAATCATTATTAAGATTGAAGCTACCGAATCCACTAGTTCTATAGCTGAGTACAGTAATTCTGCAACCAAATTCACTAAACCAGCAATAGAATCTGCTAGTTTTGTAGCCATAATCATCAGTTCCATCGATACAAAAAAGCAATTTTTATCTCACCTATGAAAGATTCAAAATAAAGAAAAAGAAAAAAGAATTAATCATGGGAATAAAAAAGAAGTTAGAACTAGACAATGATACCCAACTCCTTGTATATGAAGAAGTAGCAAATATCTTTCAACAGGTAGGATGGCTGGAGTTTTTGTGGAAATTTCCCAAATACAATGATGAACTGGTAAGAGAATTTATTATTAATTTAGAGCAAATAAGGACAAAGGTTAGGAAGGTCTTCATTCATTTTTCTGTGAATATCATAAGTGAGATGTCTAGAATACCTATAATGCATGTACCAAACCCTATCAAAGGAACATTGAAAGACCTGGATGAAACCCTATTGAATGAAGGGGAAGCTAAACCCCAATATATTTATAATACAAAGCAAATCATCAAAGGAGCTAAGAGGGCCAACTTGCCTAAACCCTTTGAGAAAGAAGCATTCTGGATAGTCAAATATTTAACCTGTGATGGACAATTTGGGATAGTAGGAAAAGAAGTCCTAAAAATCCTTATGCACCTTAGATATGGAGCCAAAAAACTAGAATATATAGTAAACCTCCTAGGGTTTCTTTTTGACTCCATCCATGCCATGGCCCATAGGTATTATTGGGGTGTAGGAACAATCAGACATCGTGGATTAGTGCATTTGGTATGCCAACACCATTTCCTTTCCAAAAAAATGGGGAAGAAATGTGGGATAAGTTTCTTGGAAAATTTAGACAAAAATTTGGTATTCCCAGAAGAACAATAGCAACTCCTCCTGAACAAAGCCAAGCAAAAAAGGAAAAAGAAGAAGAAAGATTTGAGGAGCCAGTTTTCCAAGAAATGAGTGAGACTGCAGCACCATCACATGTAGAAGATGAACAGACATCTTGGAGAAGGAAATGGAAGTCCCCTATGGTGGAAGAGGAATGCCTAACTCCCCAAGAACTTTCAGAAAAAGAACAAAACCAATAGATTAAACAAGCTCTATTTTTGTCTAGATTAGAACTCATTATCAAGGTAAAGGATGAGGAATTGAATTTTCTCAAACTCAAGTTAGAACAGAAGGAAATGCTCCTTACAAAATTAATAAACTAGTTCATAGCCAAGAATAAGGAATTAGTAGAAACTCAAAGGCAACTAATGGAGAATGAGGGAAAATGTACAAGACAGACCTCTATGTCAATAGTCTCTACACAGACTAAATTGACTTATTTACCACTCAAGCAGTTATGAGATGACACATGTAGAGAACTTAGTGAAATCAAAGCATCCAATATAGACTTGAAAGGCAAACTAGCAGAAGAACAGAAATCAAGGAATGAATGGGAAGACAAATTTTACAAGGAGGAAAATGATAATTATAAATGTCTTGTGAAAATACAAATAGTTTGTATGATGAGTGAGAAGTTGCTTGCATGCAGAAGACCTTCTCATGTTTATAGCATGTTTTTAGAGGAACAATTCATTTTTTGGTAGTTGGCAAGGATAACATGTGGCCTTCCACATGAAATAAAAGATGAAGCTGATTTCTTGGCCACCTAATCCTTAACTAATACAGAACAGAAAAACCTTCTTTGTGAATTTTACCTCTGTAATTTTATGTTATAAATAAATACAGGTTTTATGATCAATTTGTATGTAGGATAAATCTAGCTTAATGCATTTGTCTCTATTCTTCAAAATCAGATTGCATGGAAAGAAAGGGATTCAGAGCATTGGTCAAAGGCTAGTTCATTTGGTCTCTATATGAGAATTCATTATGGTAATCCATAAGCCTTTGCTACATATTTCCAATCCCATGCATTTAATGATAAATTCAACATACCTTATCTTTTCAGTTTACATCAAAGCATGGATGTCTTCACCACTTATGAAAGGGAAAATTTTGATAATATCTATGATGCATGTTTAAAAAGATGGGAATTTCTCCCGGTGGCATTGAAAATAAGGGAAGTAATATCCCCTTCAAATTTGATCTAGAGTTTAGAAAGGGAAAAAGCTTTATGCATAATAATTACTCAGATCAATGAAACTCCCCTAAGCATATGGATAGGAATGCGGGCAAGGCCACCTCTACTTCTCACCCCCATATCTCCTTGGAAAAATAGAGAACCTCAACATCCCACTTAGTTTGAGGAATGGAAAAGAAAAGTAGAAGTAGGATCAAGGTATAGTACTTCTGATTCAAAGCATTGGGATATTTATTTTCAACAATTTGATCTAAGTAATCAAATGGAATGCAAGATATACAATCCTGAATTTGAAGAATGAAGTTTGTAAAGGGACTTACAAACAAGTAAGTATGGGGGAAATGATGAGGCCAGGATATGCCCAATAAATGTATAATAAATGACCTCATCTTACTCTCTCTTTTTATTAAATTTGATTGCATTTTGTAACTTTTATTTTGATCTGAGATGAGTTAGGATGTGATTATCCATCTTTTGTTGATTGTGATTCTAACATTTTAAAAGACCTATAATTCCTAACAAGTGTGTTGGGAAATTCTAGTTTTGCAATAAAATAGGTCATCATCAGGCTAAAGAAAAAATATGAAGTGGATTGCATGTTTTTTGGAAGCTTTGGACTCAATTCCTATTAGTTTCAAAACATACAGAATCTATTCTAGAATCATCACAGTTAGTTCCAAAACCTATAGAATTTATTTCAAAACCATCATAGTTAGTTCTAGAACTCCACCATACTATTTCAAGTTGTCACATTTTTGGACTTAGCTCTGAAACTCTATATTTAGCTTCGGTACTCTTTCAGATAAGCTCTAGAAATTTTGTGGCTGAAAATGGAACTGATGATGATCTATTCCAAACGGCTAGTGATCTATCAAGATCAATGATCCCATTAAATCAAGAACATATTCCCAATTTTATGAACTAACAGAATCAAGACATTTATCACATAGCTAGACATCTAACCACATATTGATTCAACATCTATTCTGAGCATGATTTAGTTCCATCGTATCTATGAAATAGTTACAGCCATCAAAGCATCTATATATACAGACCTGGGAATTTATTAAAAATATAAATGGATAGAGATATAGAAGAATAGAGAAAAAAAGGATAGCTTAGTACATTTGTAATACAGAACATTTTATCAATGAAATAGCCATTCCTATTTTGAAACCAAATTGAATTGTTCAAATCTTGTTCTAGGCAGATCAAGGGCCCACTCCTCCAAAGAACTAGGATCTTCATTTTATCGGTATTTATATTTCTATTCACAAAAGTAAATAGGTAACTTTGTTAAATTTATAAATGCTTCCAACTCTTTAAAGTTAATATTTGTTGTAAATTTATTCTTGTAGGCATTTTAGATTAAATTTTCATTTTTGCAACGTGTGCTTATTTCCAGCAATCAATTTCATTCCTACAACATGTGTTTGTTTCCAGCAATCAATTTCATTCCTGCAACATGTATTTGTTTCTAGAAATCAATTTCACTTCTACAACATGTGTTTATTTCTAGCAATCAATTTCATTTCTGCAACATGTGTTTATTTCTAGTAGATTTACATAGTTTGATTCGAATAAGGTTTTGATCAAGAAATCATTAAGACATTAAAAACCCCCCAAAATAAAAATATACAAATACCCATTCAATTACTAAATCATTACGATTCCTCTTATTGCATATAGCTTTAGACATAGCCCTTGTTAAATATGACATCAACAGAAAGTTGATTAAATGAAGGGAATGATGACACCCAACAACTACACCATATAGGTTATGCCATTCCTAAACCATAAACTCTAGTTATCATGTTGATGTACATTATTTACTAGCTTACATATATTATTCTATCGATAGTCACCAGTATATATCACTTGTGTATTTCCTAGCATCTACCTAGTCTTTTACTACATGTTTTGCATACTTTCACTTCTTTATTTGATTAGTTATATGTGATAGTATCTCTATAATTTTAATGCCTTCATTTATTTCTTTGAGTAGCTAGATGTGAATTGCATTTATTAATTCCTATTTTGATTACTTGTGTGTACCTTATGACATTTTCTAATGTCCTTTACTTTTACTCTTGTATGTGCTTGTGGCCATCATGCCAATATTACTTGTTTGTAATTATATGTGTATATGGGAATTTGAATATGACTTGTATGCTTAATTTCCCAGTTTGAGTGACATGTTCCCATGTCCATTATTTGCTCAGCCCCTTGGCCTCTTTTGTATACTTCTTGCTTCTTGTGTTGTGTGCTTGTTTGCTTCTCAGTTGTTTCCAATGCCATGATCCACATCATGCATTATCTTACCTTATTATATACCATGATGGACATCATGCTCCATCCCTCCTTGACAACTAGCAACTAAAAATATTTCTAGTTTTATTTTAGTATACTACACATGTTATTATATGGTTATATCTATCTAGGAATACCCCTATTGATCTAATAATTTCCAATATAAACTATGTTATATCTTGAGACATCTTTTGGATTATCATTATTATATCATGTATTTCATAGCATAACACATTTTCAAGGATCTTTCTTCTAAGGTTAGTCATTTTAGGGTCTTCATTCCTACCCTCAAAAGAGGGGAAACAAATAGAGGTTTTGTCATAGAGATTAGAGCCCTCTACCGATCAAAAATTAGTTTTTTAAAACACTCAAAACAACATTCAAAACATAAAACACATAGATAAAACCAAAAAGATATTGATGAATATAGAATAGTCATCAAAAAAATTAAATGACAACATTTCCATATTTGGACTACAACACCGACAATAAAGTGTCTTATTTTTGGTGCTCCTATCCAAACAACCAAAAACCTAGAATTTCTAGAACTAGATAGAAAAGTAAGGTTAGTTATAGTTTTGTTAGCTATAATATAGTTAAAATTGAGTAATTTTAGTATATTTTTACTCAAACTATCCATATGTAGGGGGCATCATGTATGGCATGATGGCTCTCACTTCCATTTTTAGATTAGGCAGTTGGTACAACTTCTAAATCAGAATCCATGTTATAGACACCAATGATTAGGGGCAATCTATGTGGCACATTTTCCTTCTTTTATTTCCAAGTTTAGTGCCTTGGTTATTCTCAAATTTTGTGTACCTTATTCCATCTACAGGTGGTTGGCATCTTTTTTGAGTGGATTTCATATAATCCTAGTTCTCATTTTTAGAGTGGTTTTCATACAAGCCTAATCTCCACCTTTCAGAGTGGCCAATATTAGCCTAATTTTTAGTACACATTCGACTATCCACACCACATTATAAAATTATAGATAATTCATGGGATTCATAAGATATCTCATATAACACATGTTCATATTGGTATTATTTCATAGATTCACACTTAAGTGGAAATAATGGATCCAAATAACTAACTAGCCTTTGTATTCTTGACTAACCTACTTAGAGGGATTGAACACATAGTCCAAACATTAATTAACATGTACATGATCACATAGCTTCACTACTTAGTGGGTGATGATGGAGATAAAAGGATAGCCTTTGTATTCTTGATCCACCCTCAAATAATTGAGCACTTTGCTCTAATCATGATATTAATCTTGGTATAGCACATACCTAGCATAATTCAACATCACAAATAAGTTTTATATTGGTTTGTATACCTAGTGAGATGTATTCATTCCTTTCTCTTCCTTTGTCTTCTACCTCACTTTTATATGTTCTTATTTTAAACATAACATGTCTAGCAAGAACTAATCTACTCTTTTTTTTATATTGTATATTTACACTTCATGTTATGCTCTCTCTACATACACTTAACATCATACATCCTCATGGGATTCACCCTTGTAAGTAAGTTCAGGTACACTTTTTTATTTTCCTTTGTCCTAGTATTTCACTTTGTTGCATCACTAAAATAAATGGGGGGGGAATATAATCATATAAAATTCCCAAATTGGTAGTTTGAATGTGGCTTGTGACACCCTATATATAGCTCCTTTTTACATGATGTTGTGACCCTTATAGACACCTTATTTCTCATTTCTAGTCATCCCAAACCTTTATAATGATAATTATTCCTTAGCCAAAATGTATTTCCTAATCCAATCCTATTCCCCCAAGTCTTGAGCCTATAGGATAGGAGCACCATATTTGGACTATAGCACCAGACCCTAAGGTGTCCCATTTTCAACACTCCTATCCATTTGTACTTTGATCCAGCTAGTCCTTACCCTTAATCATTTTCTCTTAACATGAATACATCTGACCCATGGCCAATTTTTCCCTAGAAAATGCCATTCAAAGTTCATTTACAAAGAGAGGTGGCCAAACTTACAAAGCAAGCAAGAATACAAATAAAGCACTAAGGAAAATTTCCTTATTCTCTATATACAATCACCCAATATAGATTCAAACATACTCAAACACTCATACCAATCCCTATCTACCTCAAACACTATCAAATTGTTATTTTGCATCCGCATCACACTATTGCACAAAGCACACTAGGTGGGAGAACTACATAAGGCTTGGTCCCTCTTGGAAGTATTGGTATGTAGGTAGCATGCCCACACAAGGGGTGTGGATTTCAAATTCAATACATCTTACACAATAATCCCCCCCTTTTTCCCAAGTGATTCAAATATCATTTTATCAAACATAATGGAGGGTTAGGGTTTTGAGACAAAATCGGCTCTATAGCGAGTTTCATTGACAACCATTTCTCAATTTTTTAGAGGTAAAATCACATAAGCACAATGAAAAAACATATAAATTTTTAGGTCTCTATGATTTGTTTGGACAATAGTATTAGGAATGGAAAACAACACTAGACACCAAAGCATCCACTTTTTGGTGCTCTTATCCTTTCACTAAATGAAATCTAGATCCAAGTTTATGACACTGTCTTAGTTTTGCACAACCATTTTTAGCTTCTATATCAACCATATCAATCTATTTATAGCTGAGCTATATTTCTTCCTATTTATTTCTATTTTTAGAAAGGTGAAAAAGATAAACAAATTGCACATATTAGGACTGTAATTATTGCTATATTCTATACTAATTTATTAATCTAGACCCTTAACTAAAATAGGAGTAAAAATCCATTATTCCTAAAAAAAGTTAATCAGTAGAAAACACACACTTATTTGAATTTAAATAAATATTAAGGTGATGAAAATGATCAAACATAAGGCAAATATTAACACAATGGTCCCACACTAAACCATATATGGTCCAATTATCCAATTATACTTGAAGGAATTTATGATTACAATATTTAAAAGCCTCAATTGCAATCCATGAGAACACATTAGGAGCATTACTCAACCCAAAGATCATCATGTTGTAAGTGAAAAATTACCATTAAGTTATAAATGTGGTATTAGATTTATCTTTTTATATGATCTTGACTTGATGATATCCAAAAAACCATCAATGAAGGTATAAATCTTGCACCCAATAACTCCTAAGATCTCCTTAGTGAAGGGCATTAGAAAAAGGTTGATTACACAAGTAAAATTGAGTACCTGATAGTCTACACAAACATTAATTTGGTTATCCTTATTGATACTGATTACTATGGGACTCACCCATTCAGACTCATCAATAGGAGTGATAACTCTAGAGTATAACATCCTATCAATCTTTTCCTTGAACTAAGTGTATAAGTTAGGATTTATATGATAAGGTCTCTTCTTGATAGGTCAAGGACCCTCTACCAACTTTATTTGAATATTACCCAATGAAGAATGAACTCCTTTAATCTTATTGTAATTATTATGAAAATTGATACTCCTTTAATAATTCAAAAACCTTAAAGATCTTAGTATCAGACTAATGATTCCCCACAATGGCCATCTTGGGTAAATCCTCTATGTCAATATTACACTAGATCACCTAAAGTGGATCTAAATATAGATGATAGTAATTTTGTATGGTATCTCAAACATTACATGTTCCATACTCAGTATGTAAATCCAAGTGATCAACAAATAAATCTAGTGGGTCAAAACTAGTACCTTCATCAACCTAGTACAAACATTCTATTTTCCATTTTTAATATGCTCCCTTAATGCATGGTTCAATTGATATTAAATTGTTGAAAGAGATGATTCTTCCATATTAGATTATAGGAAAATGTTAAATCTCTCCTATCATGTGCCATGTATATGTATGATTCAGTCCTCAACAAACATTATATCACCTACAATAGCTTGATGCATGGATTTAAAGGCGAGGCATAAATCCATATAAGGAGATGAGTAATATAGCACTGATCTTAAAGGACATGCCAAGAATATAATCCATGCGTCATTATTCATGTAAATACCATTCTTTAGTCTAGGTGCATAAAGTACCATAAAATACATGAACCCACATATACTCAAGCAAAAATGTCTCATACACATTCCACATGTTTTCCTAGGCCTTAAGATGATCTTATAAATTACTAATTCCATCATAACATAAGGTGTCATGACCATATTTATCATGATGAAAATGATGGTGCATAGTAGTGTGAACATGATCCCAAGTGAGAAAATTATGATGGTGAGTTACCCACCATTGAGTAGTTGTTTCATCAAAAATATGGATAATCACATGTATCCATTCATCATCAAACACATAAAAACCCTCTAATTTCTAGACATAATCTTATACTTCCATCTTACCATGAAATCTAGGAGCTTCATCCAAACACATGGGTGGAACCATAATACATCTATGAAGAAGGTGAACAAACTTATGAAATTTAGGTTGCTTACACAAATCTTCCTCTTGACTACCAATAATTCCATAAATTCATCTAGTAAGATCATACTCACTATGATCCCAATAGTCACAAGCCTTATTGGTATTTTCAAAGACAAACTATTCATCTTCCCAATGCAATATGCCATCTAGACTATGGTCAAGGCATTCAGTTCCCTGAGTTGTGAAATTGTTTATATTATTAATTTCCTCATCAATTTTAACTAGCTCAATAAAAGGAGGTCCTTGATCATGGTTTGAGGGTATTATGATGTGCTAATAATCATTTTCAAAATTGATGTAGTGATTTTTGAAGTTCAAGTCAACATTATTTTCATAACACCAAGGGTGACCCAAGAGAGATAGAAAATAATCAACTTTAGCCAACTTAATTACTTTAAAGATAACCTTAAAAGTGACACCTAAAATGTCCATGGTTTTATACTTAATAAATCCTATAAGTAGTGCATGATTTTTATTAGCTATGAACAACAGATGAGGAGAGGGATAAAAAGCAAGGCTTTCTATCTTTCTCCAAGCATCCTTAGTGAGTACTATTACCTTGGCACTAGTATTGACTAATATATCTTGAATGATCCATCCATTAATATTTGTGTTTACCAAGATCTCTTTATCACCCTCTATACTAAGTTGGATATGAAAATCTTATCACCGTGCATGGTTAAATTAATGGTCCTCTATGGGATTTGGTGCTTGATGACTTAGCCAATATTAAAAAAGGGCCACAATGTCTTCATAAAAAATTCATTTGCATAACTCTTGGAATTCATCATGTGACAAGTCTTGAATATTGGAAGTTTTTTGTATTTCAACACACCTAGTAACATCACTATCCTTAAATAACTAAATCTCACCTTATAGCTCCCACATAAAAGTCATTGTGTTGTGTAACACTTGTTTCTATTTTTGAGCATCTAGATAATAAGTTAAATGAGGCTCCTCTTATTGTACCTTATCAGTAAGTTGGTTTGACATGGATTGGGAAGGAGCAACACTTTATGTAGTAATGTTAACCTTGAGACTAGTCATATTAGTAGCGTGTGATCTCCATTAAGCAAATTCTAAAACCCTTTTAATTCCACTCCTTTGTGATGGTGGTATACAAGTCTGGGTATTACTCTAAATGATGTTCAATCTTATAAAATGTATGTGTGGGATAAAATAGGTAATCATGATGGTAATTCTATAGGGATACACACTTGTATTAGGTTATAGGAAAACAAAACCACATTCATTTCCATGATTATGACCTCTATAAATTGACTAATTTCCACCAAAATGCATAATTTGACTAATTTCCACCAAAATGCATAATTTGGATTTAAAACACTAAAAAATATTAAATGAGTTTAAATTGATATATTCAAGTTCTAATTTTGGCTAGGGTATCATTAAATGGGGTAATTAAATTTATGGGCTAGCTAACTTTGATCAGATCATTTTGAGTCAAAATGCCAATTTTGCACCTAGGTGCTCTAGATTGCTCTTTTACATCAAATTTCTTATATGAGATGCATGTCTTTGTTATTTTGTGTTAGAAACATCCTAAATGGGAATATGTTTCCAATGCATCTAACATTGACTTCCAATTCTAATCCAATCAAATTTTAGACCAATAACAAGGCATTTTGATCAATTTGAGTAATTAGGCTCTAAAACCAAATTAGAGCCTAATTAAGAATTCCATGGAAAATTTTTGAATAATTGTTTTTAAAAATGGATATTAAATAAATACATCATCATGTGACCTCATTTATTGAGAAGACATCCATAGACCATAAATGCCACAAATATCAGGATTATGGGTCTCTCATGCCTCATAATGACCATTCATGCCTCTTCAATGCCCCTTTTTCCAATGTCCTGATGAGGATATTTATATATTTAATTCCAAAAAAATTAATTAATCCTCAACCACACATCTTCATCTCAAGATGGATGATTCAGGTTGATTCTGAGCAATCTCAAAACTCTATAAATGGAGGCCTTGCCTATTGAATTTTATGCTTAATTTATGCAAAGTTACCATGTCAAATTGATTCCAATAGATCTCACATGCCAAAGTTATGGTGTTAAAATATTGAGCCAAGCCAAGCCAAATCCACAAGGTGCCAAGGAGAAGAGGATATATCCAAGCCTCCTTTGATGAAGACTTCATGAGCACAAGCTAAGCAAACCACTACAAAAAGTATTTGGAGCATCCAAGGAAGGTGAAGGATTCTTTTTTTTCTTTAATTTTTAGTTGTGATTTTCATTTTTTATTTATTTTTATTAATCTCACCCTAGTAGATAGGCCTATATATGTATGCTAATTAGTGTATTTTTATCAATTTGCTTACATTTTTGGACTAATAGAATACTAATCACCTCTCTTCAGTTAAATTCCTAGTTCACATAATGACACGCCCAATGGGATGTGAATAGTTTCACAAAATTGATCATAGTAGTCCCTCAAGAAACTCACTAACCTTTTTTATGTATAATCTTAAAGTGGGAGGCTTAAAAGAGTGAAAAAAATTAAGTAAAACATGTTTTTATGTAAGTGGTAGGTTTGATAGGACATAGTCATGGGATTGTCCTTCAACTCCCAGTATTGTCATTCAGACTCATAGTATTATGCTTAGCTATTTTTATTTTGGACTAAATTTGTGTTTTCATATATAGTTAATAATAGATCCACTTTATAAGTCATGGGATTTCTTTACAACTCATGTGATTACTTAATTGAGTCATGATATTGTCTAACTATTAGTAATTAAGCTACAATACCACAACTCATGAAGTGGTGGGATTGTCTTGCTACTAGAAAGATCATCAAATTAAGTCATGGTATTATGACCAAACCACCTATGGTTTACAATACCATGACCTTTAAAGTTGTAGGACTATCTTACAATTAGTGGGATTGTCATTCAAAGTCATGGTATTGTGATTAAATGGTTAGTGGTTAGTTACAATACTACAACTCTTAAAGTTGTGAGATTGTCCTACAAGTAGTGAGATTGCTCTATCAAGTAGAGGTATTGCACCACTATGTCAACTTGAGAGCTCATTTTTCGAAGTTAATTATTTCAAACCTAAATTAGCTTCAAGGCTAAAGCACATACTAATGTTTTTATTACAGGACTAGCTTGGAAATTTGCTAAAACATGTTTAGATCATCTTTTGCATGTTTTAAAATGAACTGGGAACATTATTTTTGTGTTGTTGATGATTTAAAATTGTGCTTGATTCTAATCAACAACAATGGGAAGTTTCAAGATATGGGACTTGCGTCTTAAAAGAACCTCTATATTTTAGAGAAGTTGGTTCTTCTTTAAATCGAGTATATACTAGGAAAAGGGGAAGGAATTTTAACAGAAACACAATGCAAGAAAGAAAATCTAATCTATGGTGATGCGCCTGAATGTAATTCGACCTTAATCTTGAACACAATGAGACTATATGTAGGATTCATTTACATTTAAGAGAAAACAAGTGCATGATCAATATAAAAGATTGAAACAATAGAAACAGAAGCTCATAACATAGACTACTTTTGCTGTGATACAGAAAATGTAAACAAAGGCATAGGGTTCAATCTTCTTATTTGAATCTTCCAGTCATATAAAAGGCACAAAAACATGTATAGTTATATAAAATTTTCAACTCAAGAAAATGAGACAAAAGAAAATGACATTCCTAATCACAACTCTGGAAAGTCTATAGCCTAGACTACTTTTGCAAATGACACAGATAATATCAACAAAGGCATAGGGTTCAATCTTCTTATTTGAATTTTCCAATCATGTAAGAGGTGCAGAAACATGTATAGTTATGTAAACTTTCCAACTCAATAAAATGAGACAAAAGAAAATGATATTTCTTAGTCACAGCTCTAGAAAGTCTAAACTTGTTACAATAATTCTCTCTCAAAAAATTCTCTCTGATAATTGATTGATGATCCCTTCATGGTGATCTTTGCACCTTTATTTATAGCCTTGAATAACTCCAGATTGTCCACTTGTTCCTAATCTAATGGCTTAAATTAAATATTCTCCCAACTGAAAGTTTCTAACAGAAGATATCTTATAGATTCTAAAATGCTTCATCTTCTGGTAGTTCATTGGCTGAAACAGATTGTAGGACACTCCCTTCTCTTAAACACTAGGTAACACTTAGCCATTTTCTTGAAATTCCTTAGGAAACACCAGAGGATGACACTTGTCATGTTCTATAGCACCCATCGAAGACATGTGGCACTTTTTTCATAACTTATACTCTTTTGTGTCTTCACTCAGGAGTGTTCCACCTTTGACACTTGTGGCAATCTGCTTCCTTGAAATTTCAATAGCTTAAAAGAAAATGAGACCCACAACATCTCTTACCTGAGTAAATTTAAAAGGGACACAGGGATAGGTGTTAATCTCCACTGCTTCATCAAAAGGTATGTGGCAATCTCTGATTTATTCATCTAGGGTTACGTGGACTTCTCCACTTCTTTTAGTTGCCTTTTTAGAAACCTGTAGAAGATGACACATGACAGTCTCCACTTTACTCTATTTATACCATAGAAACAATTTGGGTCTCATTTCACATTTACATAGACAACGACACTTGGTGGCTTCTGCTCACTTAAGAAACAAAACTTGGGACCCACCACAGTCTTTACTATATCAGTGAAGTAAAGATGAAGATAATTCAAACTGCAACATGTGGTGGCTTCCACTTTCTTTTGCTAGAGTACATGGTAGCTTCCATTGCTTTTAGAAAAGCAATATTGAGACCTTCCATGACTACCACTTGGCACTTTCCATTTGATCTTGATACTTAGCTTGTTAAAACCTTTTGCTAAAAAGAGATGAAATGCAGGTGCCGATATGAAAATGTGGATGATGACACTTGGTGAGTTCCATTGAGTCACTATGAGATACGTGGCACATTCTGACCAACTCACAAAAAATATGAAAGGTGCTTTGAATGATGACACTTGGCATTTCACTTGAGAAGGATGCCTCAGAGGATGACACTTGTCAGCTTCTACTTTACCCCAACACTTAGACAAAATGAATCAAAAGGAAAATAGAGTCCATGCTCTATTTCAAAACTCTACCATCTCGGACCATAGTATGCAAAGGCAAAATTTCATGGTGCATGACTGAAAAATAGAAATAAATGTAGAGTAAATTCTTACTCTATAGTTACTGGTGACCCCAAGGACTTTTGAGCCTGCTCAAAAAGAAACCACAACTCCCGCATGATCCAAAATTACTAAAAGACATAATTTTAACTAAAATGTTTCAAATAGATTCTATTTACGGGAATATCTTTAGATTCACCTTCCATCATTTCTATCTCAAATGAATTTTGTTGTTTACATGCCCAAATTCTATAAGGGCCTGTCCATAATGCTTCAAACTTAGTGTGTTGACCTGGTTTGGCAGCTCTTGCATCCCATTTTAAAACAATTGAGCCTGTTTCAAAATAGGGATTTGAAGTCTTTTTTATCAAAATAGTTTTTAACTATTTTTTGATGCTTTATCAATGAATCATATGTTGCATCCCTCTTTTCTTGAACTTCTAGAAGTTATGCTAGTCAGACCTGCATGGGGCCATTTTCTTCAATTTCAATTTGTTTGATCAGCTGGAAAGCAGGAATATCCAAGCTTAGGGGAATTACAGTAGGTTTCCCATATACTAATTCATATGGAGACATTTTGATCACCTATTTAGGCATAATTCTATCAGCCCACAGTTCTAAATTAAGCACTTTATTCCATTCCTTGTGATGATCAGCCCTTATTCTTTTGATGAGTCTAATCAAGTTCTTATTAGTTGATTCTACCAAACCATTACCCTGAGGTTAATAATTAGAAGAATTTTTTAGATATATTCCATGATTTAATGCAAAGTCAAATACTTTGGACCCTAAAAATTCTTTAGCATTATTTTAAATTATGGTGTGAGGAGCCCCAAAATGAGTAGTGATACTCCCTAGAAAATCTAGGATCACATTTTATGTTGCTTCCTTGAGTGGCACTGCCTTGGTCCATCTGGTGAAATAATATGTGGCTGTTAAGATCCATTTGTGACCCATACTAGATACTAGATTTATCATTCCAATGAATTCAAGACCCCATTGATCAAAAGGTTCATCCATAATTATAGGACTAAGAGGCATTATTTCATTCCTTCTCATCCCCACATAATATTGACAAGATTTACAATTTTTAACCAGCTGATAACAATCTATAAATAAAGTAGGCCAGAAATAACCTGCTTCACTTATCTTTATAGTTGTGGTCTTTGTATAAAAATGTCCACTAGATAATCCATGATGCATTTCATGTAGTATTTTCTTAGCCTCGTCTTTTTCTACACATCTTAACAATTTGCCATCAGAATTTCTTTTGAAAAGAACCTGTTTAATTAAAACAAAATGAACTCCTTACATCCTATAGTATCTTCTCTTATTTTGAGGGATTTCTCTTGGGTAAATCCCATTTTTCATAAAATGAATCCGGCTTGTGACCCAAGATTCCTGATCAACTTCTTGTATTCTCAATACAATTTCTTCTTATGTTCTTGAATTTATCTCTTCAAGTATCATCTTTTCAATTTCCTGAGTCATATATTGGCACAAACCCCTACCTCTAACTAATTTAGTGGGTTTGACTTCTACATCATATTCAAGGATCTTAGTTATCTAGTTTGCTCTTTTTTTAGTAATTTCACCCTCCATGATGTATTCTCTAACACTTAGATGTGCTACAAGTATCAAAATTTTACTTCTTGATACTATATGCCTGAACTTTTTGAGAATTTTTACCATAGCATATGCTTGTTTTTCCACAAAGTTATATCTGGTTTTATATTCCCTAAGTGTCCTTGAAAAAAATGTTATTAGATGTTCTCCTTCTTGCTTATCATCCTTTTGTGATAGAACAACAACAATATTGAGCTCACCTCCATATACATACATTACAAAAAGGATTAGAAAAATCTGGGTTTCTAAGTACTGGAGCTATTGAGATAGCTTTCTTGACCTCTTCAAAGGCTTGCCTTCCTTCCATAGTCCACTTGAAAATTAGGTCTTTTTTCAGCAAAAGTGTCTCTGGTCTTACTAAGCCTGCAAAGTCAGATATGAACCGACTAATGAAATTAATCTTTCCCAAGAAAGATTGAATTGCTTTCTTATTGACTAGAAGAGGTAAGTTCATTATAACTACCACTCTTTCTAGGTCTATGGAAACTCCTTCTTTAGATACTATATGTCCTAATAATTTACCTTGAGGGATAGCAAAGATACATTTCTTAGGATTCAAGGATGTTTAAAATTCTTGACATTTTTTAAACACAGCTTCTAAATGATCAAAATGATCAGCAACATTTTTTGAAAAAATAGTAAGATCATAAAAATAAATCAAGATGATTTTATTTATCAATTCCCCAAATGCAACATCCATAGCTCTCTAAAAAGTGGCTCTAGCATTTGACAGGCCAAATGGCATTTTAGCATATGCAAATGTTCCCCACTTGGTAGTAAAAGTAGTCTTGTATTGGTCTTCTTTAGCCAACCAAATTTGATTGTATCTAGAGAAACCATCTAGCAAAGAAAATCTCTCTGATCTAGCCACAGTTTGTAGAATTTTCTCCATGGAGGGCAAGGGATAGTGATCCTTTAAAGATGCTTTGTTTAGATCTCTAAAATCTACACAAAGTCTTATATCACCATTCTTTTTCCTAACTGGTACCAGATTTGATACCCAGGTTGAGTGTTTGATTGGAAAAATTATTTTAGAATATAAAAGTTTTCGCAACTCGTCTACTATTAGAGGCTCAATTCTTGGATTCACTGGTCTCTACTTTTGTCTGATAGGCTTAGATCCTTCAATCAATTTTATTGTGTGCTAAATGATGTCTCTATTATATCCATAAAGGTCTTCATAGCTCCAGGCTATGACTCTGTCATATTTTTTGCATAATTTAATTAGCCTTTCCTTTTCTTCTTGAGTTGCAGAGTTTCCAACCTTTAATTTTTTCCCTTTGCTCACTTCTATTTCAGAGTAATCTACTTTTTTTGCTTGGAACCTTTTCTTCTCCAGGCTTACATCTTCTGGATCAAAAAGGCTTTCTAAAGTGATTAAACCTTTGGGAAGTTTATTATTCTTTAATTGTATAATTTGATCCTCATATGCCTCTTCAATATTTGGTTGCAATTGATCAACAAATTCCCCTGAGTGTTTTAAGAATGAGATTACTTGAGAATCATTTTCGAATACTTGCCAATTCTCATCATTATTAGGAATAGCTGGCCTTATTATAACCTTTACTGACTCATTGTTAACTAATAGGCTAGTTGCTAGATCAAACTATGAACCAATCTATGCCATCCTATCAGCTTCAAAATTTTGAGTCCTGGGAACTACTTAAATATTAAAAGATTTAAAATCATCTATTATGTCCCAAATTCTATGCTTATAGGATTTCATTCTAACATTCTTTGTTATTGCCTTTTCTCTAATTTGCTTTACTACTAACTCTAAATCTCCTTTTACTATTAGATTCTTTATTCCCTTTTTCTTGGCTAATAGGAGCCCATGTACTAAAGATTCATACTCAGCATCATTATTAGTGCAAGCAAATTGAAAATGGATATCCCTTAAAAAAAAATTACCATTTAGAGTAGTAAGACAAATTCCTGCTCCAGCACCATTTTTACTTCTAGCCCCATCAAAATTTAAAGTCTAGATTTCTGAATCCTTTTTAGATCCTTGAGTAGTTGGTGTATCTTTCCTTAAAATATTTGGGATTTGATGGTCCTCATCAGAAATAACATAAGTACCCAAACCAGTAGAATTATAATTTTCATATGGGTCACTATGCGTCATCACTAACAACTTGTTATTTTATTTTCCTTGATTATGCTTAGTCCAGTCACCTATCTTAGTTGAATAGAAAGGATTTGGTTTAGATTTGCTTACCTTTGATGCATTATTCTCTATGGCTATTGCCTGTAGATGAACTATGTCTTTGAGATTTCTTTTATCAATAGGTCCTTCAGTATATTTGGGTGTTGCTTGATTTTGAAGAGCTTCTTGTAATAATGTTCTTTGTTCAGGAATAGCTAACATGTCCCAAATTGATACTTGTGCTAGGGTCATCTTCAGTTGATTTACCACATTCATTGGTCCAAAATTTTGAATTCTTGGAAGATTAGGATATCTTGTCTTTCTTTAAACTTGTTCAAGAACTTCTTGATTTTGTACTGGCTAAATCATTTCTTGTCTAACAACTGCATGTTGATGACATTGAAATGAAGGATTCTCTATAGATTTACTTTTTACAACTTTAGGCTATTATAGTATTCTTCTCTTTGATCTAGTACACTAGTCTGATTGCACCACTAGTTTCTTGGAAATAGAAGCTTCATTCCAAAATATTGATTCTTCATCTTCAACCCATGAGAACAAAGCATATTTTGGGGCTATTTCTTCCTCTTGTTGCAAATACATCCCTTGCATCTAAGCCATTAAGATTGAATTCTACATATCAAAAGACTAGTAGGCTTGATTGTCACTAGAACTTGCAAACTGACCATTCATTCTTCTTTGCTCTGCAACCTTTTGTTGTGATTACCCATAGGACAATCTCTAGGTGTATGAGCATTATTACAATGGAAACACCAAGCATTAGTGTTATCTACATAGTTATTTTTCCCTAGAACAATATCCCTATTTGAATTGGGAGGAATAGTCTATGAGGGTGTGGGAACTGCAACCAATTGGTTTGCTAGTTAGTGGGTATTTTGCTTTAGAGGACCCTGATATTGGTTTGGTTGAGATGAAAATCTTTTTCCTTGATAGCCTTGATATGGAGGCCTAGAAAAATTATTTTGCTATCTTTTTATATTGATCAACTCATTAGAAAATGTCCTTAGGATATTCTTGATATCATCCAGCTTAGATGACTGAGTGGGGACAATTTATTTAGCAGATGGTTAAGGGTAAGTGTACATAGACACAAGTGGGCTTACAGATTTAAGAACTTCTTGAGGTATTGGCAAGGAAATTTCTGGGAACATAGGCATGGGAGGCCTTGGAGGTAACTTTACAGCATCTATTAAATTGTTCTCAACCCTGACCACATATCCATAAGCCTCTGGCAAAGTGTGTCCTCCAAGTGACTGAATCATAACAGATATATCTGAATTCAAAGCCTTAAGATAAAACATTATGGCCATACCTGGTAATGGTCTAGCTGTAATAGGGATTCTGTCCCAAGTCTTTTGAAATATGGAATTAAAGTCAGTCATGGCTTCTTGTGGTCCCCTTTGAATGGTGATTAACTGCTGTAACAAAGAAGACTTATCACCCTTCTCTACAAATCTTTCAAAGAAAAGATCTATGAGCTGATCCCATGTAGAAATGGTATTTGGAGTCAAAGACCGATACCATTCTAGAGCCTTCCCTTTAAAAGAAGCTGCTAATAATCATATGGCCACATTTTCCTATGTGACAACATGTATAGCACAGACATCTGATACATTATGCAGATGCTCTTTAGGTGTTTTAGAGTCTTGCCCACTAAATTTGGGTAGATATTTTAGGGCATTCACTGGGATAACGTCCCAAGTATCTGGTGGTATTGGAAGAATCAAGGGACTACCAGTGTTCTAGCTTGCATAATTTCTTGGGGGTATAGGGGCTCCCATATTTGCTCTGGGTATTGGTACAAATTGGTTGGCTCTTCTTCTTGGACTTATTACCAAAGGTGGCAAAAGAATACTTGAATTTATAGCAGATTGTGATCTAGTTACAGGTCCATAGCTATGACTTCTTTTAGATCTTTGGTTCATACGATCTTGAAAGAGACTTCAAGATTGATCCCACTGGGCGTGCCAAAAACTATTGATGATTTAAAATTGTGCTTGATTCTAATCAACAACAATGGGAAGTTTCAAGACATGGGACTTGTGTCTTGAAACAACCTCCAGATTTTAGAGAAGCTGGTTCTTCTTTAAATCAAGTATATACTAGGAAAAGGGGAAGGAATTTTAATAGAAACACAATGCAAGAAAGAAAATCTAATCTATGGCAATGCACCTAAATGTAATTCAACCTTAATCCTAAGCACAGTGAGACTATATGTAGGATTCATTTAAATTTAAGAGCAAACAAGTGCATGATCATTGTAAAAGATTGAAACAATAGAAACAGAGGCTCATAACATAGACTACTTTTGCTGTGATATAAAAAATGTAAACAAAGGCATAGGGTTCAATCTTCTTATTTGAATCTTCCAGTCATATAAAAGGTGCAAAAACACATACAGTTATATAAACTTTTCAACTCAAGAAAATGAGACAAAAGAGAATGACATTCCTAATCACAACTCTAGAAAGTCTACAGCCTAGAATACTTTTGCAAATGACATAGATAATATCAATAAAGGCATAGGGTTCAATCTTCTTATTTGAATTTTCCAATCACATAAGAGGCACATAAACATGTATAATTATGTAAACCTTCCAACTCAAGAAAATGAGACAAAAGCAAATGATATTACTTAGTCACAGCTCTAGAAAGTCTAAACTTGTTACAATAATTCTCTCTCAAAAAAATCTCTCTGATAATTGATTGATGATCCCTTCATGGTGATCTCTGCACCTTTATTTATAGCCTCAGATAACTCTAAATTGTCTGCTTATTCCCAATCTAACAGCCCAAATGAAATCTTCTCCTAACTGAAAGTGTCTAATAGAAGATATCTTATAGATTCTAAAATGCTTCATCTTCTAACAGTTCATTGGCTGAAATAGATTGCAGGACACTCCCTTCTCTTAAACACTAGGTAACACTTAGCCATTTTCTTGAAATTCCTTAGGAAATACCAGAGGATGACACTTGTCATGTTTCATATCACTCATCAAAGACATGTGACACTTTTTTCATAACTTATACCCTTTTGTGTCTTCACTTAGGAGTGTTCTGCCTTTGACACTTGTTGCAATCCACTTCCTTGAAATTTCAATAGCTTGAAAGAAAATGAGACCCATAGCATCTCTTACCCAAGTAACTTTATAAGGGACATAGGGACAGGTGTCAATCTTCACTGCTTCATCAAAATATATGTGGCAATCTCCACTTTATTCATCTAGGGTTACGTGGTGGTCTCCACTTCTTTTAGTTGCCTTTTTAAAAACCTGTGGAAGATGACACGTGACAGTCTCCACTTTACTCTGTTTATACCATAGAAAAAATTTGGGTCTCATTTCACATTTACATAGATAGTGACACCTGGTAGCTTCCGCTCACTTAAGAAACAAAACTTGGGACCCACCACAGTCTTTGTTATATCAGAAAAGTAAAGATGAAGATAATTTGGACTGCAACATGTGGTGGCTTCTGCTTTCTTTTGCTAGAGTACGTGGTAGCTTTCATCACTTTTAGAAAAGCAATATTGAGACCTTTTGTGACTACCACTTGGCACTTTTTGCTTGATCTTGATACTTAGCTTGTTAAAACCTTTTGCTAAAAGGAGATGAAATGTGGGTGTTGATATGAAAATGTGGATGATGACACTTGGCAACTTTCACTGAGTCACTATGAGATACGTGGCACATTCTGACCAACTCACAAAAAATATGAAAGGTGCTTCAAATGATGACACTTGGCATTTTGCTTGAGAAGGATGCCTTAGAGGATGACACTTTTCAGCTTCTACTTTACCTCGACACTTAGACAAAATGAATCAAAAGGAAAATAGAGTCCATGCTCTGTTTCAAAACTCTGCCATCTCATACCACAGTATGCGAAGGAAAATTTTTATGGCGCGTGATTGAAAAAAAGAATGAAATGTAGAGTAAATTTTTACTCTACAGGTGCTTAATATAACATTTAGGTTCTTAAGTAAGTTTTTAGCATTAGTTTTCAAAGTTTACAATTTGAAGACCAAGGGGTCAAATTAGCACCACCAAATCTTTCATTTGGGCTCAAAATTGAACACACTTGTCATTTTTATCTTTAGTAGTTGCTTGATCTAATTGTGTTTAGAAAAGAGAGGGGTGTTATGTGTATGCTCTTCCATTTTCCCCCCTTAAGGAACCTTTGGAATCAAAATTTCCATTCTTATTTCAAATTGCCTAGTCCAAGGCATAGAAAGAATGTCATCTAAAGCACTCCCCAAAAACTTGCAAAAGTATTGGGTGACCTTGACAATGACCCTAAAGTCTTTCTATTTTATGCTTTCTTTATTTCATGTAAACCTGGCTTACAAGGGAGATGTCATTACCTCCCATGAGTTCTTTAAGGAAGCTTTGACCTAAGGTTTCATCTCTTGACATTGACTTCACTTACTCCTTTTGAGTTGCACATGAGACGTATCTACATTTGGACATCACACTAAACTAAGCGAACAATAGGATGTAGTGGTTGTAAAAAAGACTAGACCTTTTTATAACTAGCGAATGCCATGGTCACCCAATTTTCATGCTTGTCTTTTGCATTATTTGATGTAAAAGTCATTATATAATTTATTCCCCTAGAACATTCAAAAACTTATATATCTTAGATTAATCCCCACTTGCCATGAAAGTATTATTGGTGTAAGGTGTGCCTTAAGGTCCATGTCATAGTACTATCATTTGAGATAAGGGGGTGTGTAACAACCTTACTATATAATGTGCATTTAATTTTCAAATGAACACTTAAAATCCTCTCAAATGATGTATATTGATGAATTCTAAAAATACTAAGCAATCTTATCAGTTTAGGATCTAAGAGAGATTAATTATTTGGTTTTGTCCTAGATTAGAGGTTCTTTTATAGTCAAAACTTGGTGTAAGAAAATTATACAAACCAAAAAAAATGGTCCTCATTTTCCTTTAAACAAAGAGGTGTTATGCTGCCCACGTGAAATCATCAATTTACCTTGTTCAAAATTCATCAAAACTTGGAGTCATATCATCCACTTTAGCACAATTATGCTACCTAATTGAGTCTAGACCTTTACCAAAGTTGTTTAAGTCCATTTATAATCTAACCTTTATAAGTTCATAAGGTTGATGTGTTAAGTGTGTTTGCCATTTACACTAAACTTGAAGGAACTTAGGTTCAATTCGCAATTTGGGTTGAAGGTTACTTAAGACTCATAATCGTTATCACCACTTGATATAATTAAGTCATTTTTTGATAAACACTTGCACTTTGAGTCTATGCACCATAACATTTTGAGTCAATAAAGGTAGTGTTATGCTGTCGAATTTGTGAGAAATTATCTTTGCCTTAGAGAGTTTTTGAAAAAATAATTTTGTTACATCTTTTGGGTAGTTTAACACTGTTACACTACCCAAAACATTTCAGCTATTATTTCATATGCCCTCTTGCATAGAGTTCAATTTTTTTCCTACATTTTCAAACCAATCTAAGTATACCTTTATGAACCTTTGTCTAGTACAATTACATTTTTCACTTTTTGTCTATCTTATTTTTCAAAATAACCAAGTTTTATACCATTATTTGTGAGAAAAATAAACTCTCTAAAGTGCCTTTTGTTTCATACCTTATACCTATTTGATCGAGTCCATGTCCAAAAATAAAATGCCTAGTGTTTATTAGAAGTGTTTCACATCTACTAGATTAAAACTTTCATCTATTTTAAATTATATATTTTGACATCATTTGGCCAAGAGTCTTAGAACATGCCTTGTTTGAGCCTAGCTTATGATGTGACCTTTGGCCAAAAAACCTAGAAACTTTTACTTTTCCTAGATTCGACTGATTTGAAACACTTCAACCTTAGAGTTTTACATTTCAGTTTTTAGTTCATTTACTTAATGTTTTTTTGTAATATGTGTAATGTTAGACACTTAATGTTATCTTATGTTATCACAAATCTTTGCATAAACCTTTTGATCCTTTTGACAAATCTAGACCAAGTTTGAACATCATATTTTTAGACATTGTCCTTTTAGACTTTCCATAACTCTCTTCCATTTCTATCACAAAGAATTTACTATGGATCCCAAATTGTATTCCTACACTCGTAGTGGACTCATTCACAATCTAAGGATTAGTAATGTGATTGCATGAAAATAAATGGTGTAAGACCCCTACGTAGATAATATTGATAATAAGATGGATCCCTATCCCTATTATAATACTCAATTAGGGGCACAAATCCAAGATACATTGATAAATATTTGGTTAAGACACCACCTTATTCAGAACAAGACCAAGAACAAATTGCATGATACCTAACTATAATACCTATAATCGATGAACTAGTTCTACAATAGTCATACTCTACTAATATGCCTTCCACATATGATCCATTTTTATTTGAGCATCATTTATTGGAGAACAAAGATGAGATTTTGGTTAGAGCCATAGAGGTAGGGGCCAAGTTTCCAATAGACTTCCCCCATGAGAATTTACCAAGCCTAGTAATAATTCCCCACAACATAATTTATGATCAACAGGGTTCTTCTAGTAATCTTTTGGCTCTAGTCCAAATAACATATTAGGAACCTAATATGCCTAATAGAGGAAATAACCTCATGGAAGACTACTTTAACCAAATGCAGATGGCATATCAAAACTACCTAAATCTAGCACATAATTTTAATCAAATGACCATAGTGAGGAAACCTCTTATTGACTTAGTTCCTTCAACAAAAGTTTTGGTAGAGTTAACTAGTCAAGATAATCAGAGTTTAGACCCATTTTTACAAAATACTTTGATAGACAACTTGATACATATACCCATTATTGAAAAAGTGTCTTCTACTTCTACACAGAATAATGAGCAATATATAGTGGACAATGTGCAATCAACATCTAATACAAATCAAAGTGGTACTAACACATAAACAACTAGTCAACAACATGTGCCTATAGTTAATACCATGAGTGGACCATCATACCAGGGAATAGGTTTTTCTACATCCAAACCTCAACTAGCTACTTTATCAACCATGCAACTAACAAGATTAGGTAGTCAACCAACAACCAATGTCATGCCTCAATAATAGAATGTGATGAATCCTACTCCTCCTCAATAAGGGATGAGTAGTATTCCACAATAACAAGCATAATCTGGTGTACCAATGCAATAGAGGCCAAATGTTTTTCCACCTCAACAAGGGGAAACTAATATTCCACCTTGTCAGGTAGTGACAAACATACCTCTTCAATCATAGACTAGTGTACCAATATAAAACCAAAATATGACTAGCTAACAACATGTAAATATTAGCTAGTGAATGATGTTGAATCTTTAACATGCTTTCTCTTCCCAAGAAGGATTCATGAAATAAGTAATCTCTCATGTTTCTCAAGTACCTACTAAACAATAATCAATTCAAAATGTGCCACAAGTTTAGAGACAGTGTCTTGATTCACAAGTTCCCACTCAACAACAAAGTTTGATTAGTTGGTAGCATGTCCCTTGTCAACCAAAATAGGCACAATATAGTTATATACCTCCATCCCAACCATAAAATCCTCTAAGTCAAATATTTATAGCCAACTCAAACTAGAATATCGTACAAACAAATGTACAATTTCAAGTACATCCAAATCTATGTATGCATATTCTTGGTCCATTTCCCAATGAAATCAATGTACCCCAATAGATATCTCCATCATACCTTGGTCAAAGTGTCCCACTTGTGACCTCCCAACCATCTACCCAAACCAATGTTCCTTCCAGTTCCTTATCCCAAGAATTACAACATATGAAGGATGTAATTACTACCATGTAGGCTAGGAAATAGGCTAAATAATTTAAGTTAGATGATGTGTGTCCTTATCCATTTAACATGGAGTACTTATATATACCATTTCCTCTAGGATATGAACCACCAAAATTTGACAAATACAAAGGGAAAGGTGACCCTAAGTCCCATTAATTGAGTTCTTTGTCACATGTCAACTAGTGGCATATAGTGATATATACCTTTTATTGTGATTTCCAAGGATTTTGGCTGGACAAGCCTTAGAGTGGTTCTTAAATTTACCAAAGATTTATAAATAGATTTTGATGATCTTTTTGATAAGTTTGTGTAGCACTTTTCCTATAATCTCAAACATGAGATTTCAATGGTTGACTTAACACAAGCAAAATAAAAATTTAGTGAGAGTTTTTCAAGTTGTCTACAATGATGGACAGCTCTTGTAAGATGATTCACCCATAGTTTAATATATAAATAATTAGTTGTTGTGTTTACTAAAAAATTTCATAGTGAGATAACTTATCATCTGGAACTACAATGTGCACATACTTTCAAGGAGATCATCGACAAAGGCTTATTTATTGAGTGAGTTATTATTAATAAAGGGATCATCAAGCTCAGTTAAACTAATTAGAATCAAGGTATAAATTAGGGAAGTGGCCAAAACCAACATCTAATCCAAGTGTAAGCATTGTAACCAACACATGATAATAATCAAGATAGACCAAAGCAATTCAACTGCTAAGAATGTTGTGGGTAATGGATTAACTGAGTCACATCATGTATAAATAGTGTAAACATCATCTACACCACCTTTTCATCTTACTCCTACCCAAAAACCTCTCCAATTAATGGCACAAGCACAACAACCAAGACCTACACAACAAATACAACAACCCTTATCATTACAAACCCCTCCTCTAAGGAGAACTATGCCTACCTGTCATGTCTTTAGTAACCTAGGAGAGCCTATTGAGTCTATATTTCAAAAAATTACCAATGTTAATCTAATTAGTTGGCATATACCAAAGAATTATCCATAATTCATTAATTATCCTAATTGGTACCATGAAAATGAATTCTATGAATATCATCAGGTTAATAGGCATAATCTATGAAGATGTGTGTAAACCAAGCATTTGATTAAGAATATGTTGGAGAATGGGGAGATAATATTATATAATGGTACTTCCACCTCCAATAAAACTCTTGGGATTTATAAAAAATCCTTTCCATAACATAACAAATAACAAAAACATAACAATCAACAACACTGGCCAGTGTAATAATAAAATCAATAGTATCAAAATCAAAGGCCAAACTTGTAAAATTAGTAGAACCCACAACATTATAATAATGGACAAAACCAAGGTCAAAATGGTAACAACCAAAAAACCTACCATGTAATTTCACATGACTACAATAAGGTTGTAGGTCATATTGTAGGGGGTAGCATTAATACCATCTCCATTAATCCTAGACCGAGCACTACTCAATCTAGACCATTACTAAAAAATACCACTCAAAAAAATTACATAGATAATCCTTCTTTAACTTGGGACCATACACAAGGGAACCAAAAAATTGGGACTTCCACTTTTGGACCTTATACCAATAACTTTCCCTTGTCACATGAACACATACAAGTGCACTAACAACTAAGACTTGTCATATCTAGTCACACACCATTCCCAACATTTGTTAATAATTATGGTCCATCATCTAATCATGATTGTGTAATCCTAACTCAAAGGTCAAAGATTACTATTATTGGGGATCAACCAACAATGTTGATTACACTATGAAAGCAATAAATGTGGAATTAAACCAGAATTGAAAGTAACTAGAATCAGAAATATAGCAAGAAGAAGAGATACAAGAAACCACCCTAAAAACTTGTATTAAACTCTTTACAGAAGGGATAAAATTGAAGAAACTTCTTTTCTTCCACACCTCTCTCAGATGTATAGATCTCTCTCTAGATCTCTTTCCCTCAAGAGCTCTCTCTCTCTCAAGTACAATCAACTCTAACAACCTGGATTGATTCACATATACAATTTTATACTATTCAACACTACTCATACAATAAGCTAAGAAGATCTATCCTATTATATAATAATTAGGAAACATGAGCATACAACTACAGCCATTAGATGCACCTCCTAATCAAGGGCTCTAAATAATCTTACTAATAATAGAGATGTATACTTAAGACTATGACTTAATCCTAACATGCAAACAATCTATTCTGTCCACGAAAATAGCTTTGTGGATGCATAGGTAACCGACGTCAATTCCTGCCTGCTTGCACTTGACCGATGTCAACCGATACATGACCAATGTTGGCATCTCCTGGTCTACTCCTGATTGATGTCGGTCACTCCTGACCGACGCCGGTGACTGTGTAAACCTACAACTTTGCAAAATGCTCCTTTGGTGAAGCTTTTAGCTCCACACCTTAACAATCTCCCACTTAGAGATAAATAGCTGCACCAGTACCTGTACAACAACATCTTGTAGCTCCTCCATCTTTAACTCCTCCTTTGTAACTGGCTTGGTAAACATATCCATAGGATTCTTATCTGTATGGATCTTCTCCAACTTCAACTCACCATCCTCCAATACCTATCGTATGAAGTGGTACCTAAGTTGTATATGCTTTGTTCTTGAATGAAAGGCTGAATTCTTAGCCAAATAAATTGCACTCTAACTATCACTGTATAGTTTTCAACTCTCTTGCTCCTTTCCAAGCTCTTCCATGAACCATGTCATCCATATCATCTCTTTGCTAGCCTCTGTGACTGCAATATACTCTACTTCTGTAGTTGACAAGGCAACAACCTTCTGCAACTTTGATATCCAGTTAACCGCCATTCCACCAACAGTGAAAACATATCCTGTGGTGCTTCTTCTGCCATCCAAATCACCTAACATATCTGAATCTACATAACCATGTAGAGAAGTATCTGAACCTCCATAGTATAAATGCTTACTACTAGTCCCTCTCAGATATCTAAGGATCCACTAAACTACTTTCCAGTGCTCCTTTCCTGGATTGGCCATATACTTACTTACAACTCCCACTACTTGGGCAATATCTGGTCTAGTACAAACCATTGCATACATTAAACTCCCTACTATGGAAGAATATGGAACTCTACTCATGTACTCTACCTCATCATGTGAATTAGGACATTGTTCTTTACTCAACTTAAAATGTCCAGCCAAAGGTGTGCTTACTGGTTTTGCATCCTGCATATTAAACCGTTTCAACACCTTGTTCACATAATCCTCTTGAGACAAAATCAACCTGTGATTTTTTCTATCTCTCTTAATGCTCATGCCAAGGATTTTATTTGCTGCTCCCAAATCCTTCATAGCAAATGTGTGAGCTAATTTCACCTTAAGCTCAGAGATATCTTGCATGTGTGATCCTACAACCAGCATATCATCTACATACAACAATAGAATAATATATCTACCATTATCCAATCTCTTAAAATACACATAATGGTTAGATTGACACCTACTGTAGCCATGCTTAGTCATAAACCTGCCAAATCTCAAATACCACTGTCTAAGGGCTTGATTGAGGCCATACAAGCTTTTCTTCAATCTGCACACTAACTTCTCCTTACCTTTGACCTCAAATCCTTCTGGCTGATCCATATATATTTCGTCATCCAAATATCCATGAAGAAACATTGTCTTAACATCAAGCTGCTCAAGATGAAAATCCTCAATAGTAACTAAAGATAATACAACCCGTATAGAAGTCATTTTAACAACAAGAGAAAAAATCTCACCAAAATCAATACCTGGCTTTTGTGAAAATCCTTTCACTACCAACCTGGCCTTATATCTCATCTTTCCATTCTCACCTTCCTTCAAACTATAGATCCATCTGTTCTTCAGTGTCTTCTTTCCTGATGGCAACTCAACCAAATCCCATGTTTGGTTCTCTCTCAAGGACTCAATCTCCTCATTCATGCCTAACTCCCACTGATTCTTGGATTCCACCTATATTGCTTCATCAAAACTCTCTGGTTCTCCACCATCAGTTAGCAATAAATAGAATAATGAAGGGGAATATCAAATTGGAGGTTTACTTACCCTTTCTGACCTCTTGATGGGCATCTGAGACTAATTCAAAACACGATGTCTGCCCAAATTCTCTGACAGTGACCGACCTCGGTCACTTTCAAGCCTGTTACTGGCTGATGTCGATTCTCCCTGACCGACGTCAATTCTTGACCTGCTGACGTCGGTCACTATGTGACTGACATCAGTTCTTGTATTACCAACGTTGGTTCTTGTCTGACCGACATCAGTCACTGTGTTTTCCTGTCTGTGATAAATTTTTCCTGTGAGCTCATTTTGGACCATCACCTCATCCAATTCTCCATTGCTCTACCCAGATTGATTCAGCTTCTTCAGTTGATCACTATACATCACTTTTTCATTGAAAACAACATCACGACTCCTAATTAATTTTTTAGTTCATAGATTCAAAAACCTGAATCTGAAATCATCAGAGCCATAGCCAATAAATGTGCACCTCATAGACTTAGCATCCAGCTTCTTTCTATTTTCCTTATCAACGTACACAAAGGCTTCACAACCAAAAACTTTGAGAAATGAGAGATCTACCCTTTTACCTATCCATGCCTCTTCTAGAATTCTACCATCTAGAGCTGTAGAGGGTCCTCTATTAATCAGGTACACTGTAGTATCAACAGCTTCTACCCAAAACTCTAAGGGCAAACTAGCATGCAATCTCATACACCTTGCACGCTCCATGATTGTTCTGTTCATCCTTTCAGCAACTCCATTTTGCTGAGGTGTCCTTGGAACCATCCTTTGCCTATGTATTCCATGCATATAACAATACCAGTTGAACTTATAGCTCAGATCTCACCACCATTTCAGATCTCAGGCACTTCAATCTTCTGCCTATTTCATTCTCAACCATAGCTTTCCAAATCTTAAAAGTCTCAAATACATCAGATTTCTTCTTAATACAATAGACCCATACCTTTCTTGTAGCATCATCTATGAATGAAACATAGTACTGTGATCCTCCAATAGAAGCAACCTGAGCCAGTCCCCACACGTCAGTGTGAACAAGCTGCAACTTATGTTTCTTCTTTGTTGACCCAGTCTTAAGAAAACTCACCCTCTTCTATTTTCCAAACACACAATGCTCACAAAAATCCAGATCTATGCTTTTCAAATATGAAAGCTTACCTTTTGACTTAAGAATGGACATTCCCTTCTCACTCATGTGGCCAAGCCTTGAGTGCCACAATTTTGCATCCACATCTGAAGTAGTTAATACAGAAGGAGAAATATTAGTAACACAATTACATAAATAGAGAGTACCTATTCTCTTACCTCTGGCCATTACAAGTGCACCCTTGGTCACCTTCCAAGATTCAACTGTGAGAGTTACTGTACAACCCTCATCCCCTAAATTTCCTACAGAAATCAAATTCCTCTTCAAGCTGGGAACATGCATAACATCTCTCAACACCCATGTGTTGCCATTCTGCATTTTTAGCTGCACTTTTCCTTTGCCAATAATTTTACAAGGCTCATCATCCCCTAAATACACTATTCCAAAATCTCCATGGATATAGTCACTAAAATATTCTCTATTAGGGGTAGCATGAAAAGATGCACCAGAATATAAAACCCAAGATTCTATATTATTATGCAAAGAGAATATTAAATCATCTTGTGAAATACCTGCAACCTTTGCTTCTTATTTTCCTTCATGTTGATTGTCCTCCTTAGGCTTTGACCAGCAATCTTTGCTTATGTGCCCTATCTTTCCACAATTCCAGCATTATGGCCTCCTGCCATTTCTGGATTTGGATCTACCTCTCACCTTTGACTTAGACCTTGATATCCTCTTGCTATTCTCTTTTTGCCTTCCCCTGCTCTCAAAACTTAAAGCGTTCCCTGATGTTTCTTCTGTGCTTTTCCTACGAATTTCTTCATTCAAGATTACACTAACAACATCCTCTACTTTTAAAATATTTGAAGCAGATGCAGTATTACTAACTACCATTACCAAGCTATGCCAGCTTTCAGGTAAAGAACATAATATTAAAAGAGCTTTAATTTCATCATCAAACACTATATTGACTGAACTTAATTGATTAAAAATTCCATGGAAATCATTTAGATGATTAGATACAGATCCACCTCCTGGCATACGCAAATTAAATAACTACTTCATAAGATATACCTTATTTGATGCTGAGGGTTTTTCATATAAATTTGCTAAAGTAGTCATCAACTCTACCGTTGTCTTTTCCTGTGATAAATTAGATATCACAGTAGATGCTAGACTCAATCTTATAGATCCAAGAGCCTTTCTATCAAGAACTTCCCATTCTTCATCATCCATGTCTTTGGGCTTCTTTGCAATCCCACCTAATGGTAAGTATAGATCTTTCTGATACAGATAATCTTCTATCTACAGTCTCTAATGTTGATAATTCTTGCCATTAAACTTCTCCATTCTTATTTTACTTTCTTCTGCCATTGCTTCTCCCACTCAAATAGAAATCCCTGTAGAAACCCCTGTGAGTACCCTATAATCAATACACACTAACCACATCTAAAACACTTGTTAGTCAACCTGAGCTCTGATACCACTTGTTGGGGATCAACCAACAATTTTGATTACACTATGAAAGCAATAAATGCATAATTAAACTAAAATTGAAAGTAACTAGAATCAGAAATATATCAAGAAGAAGAGATATAAGAAACCACCTTGAAAACTTGTATTAAACTCTTTACAGAAAGAATACAATTGAAGAAACTTATTTTCTTCCACACCTCTCTCAGATGTACATATCTCTCTCTAGATCTCTTTCCCTCAAGAGCTCTCTCTCTCAAGTATAATCAATTCCAACAACCTAGATTGATTCACATATATAATTATGTACTGTTCAACACTACTCATACAATAAGCTAAGAAGATCTATCCTATTATATAATAATTAGGAAACATGAGCATACAACTACATCCATTAGATACACCTCCTAATCAAGGGCTCTAAATAGTCTTACTAATAATAGAGACACAGACTTAAGACTATGACTTAATCCTAACATGAAAACAATATGTTCTGTCCACAAAAATAGCTTTTTAGATGCATAGGTAACTGATGTCAGTTCTTACCTATTTGCACCTGACCGACGTCAGTCGATACACGACCGATGCTGGCATCTCCTGGTCTGCTCCTGACTGACGTCGATCGCTCCTGACTGACACTGGTGACTGTGTAAACCTGCAACTTTGCAAAATGCTCCTTTGGTGAAGCTTTTAGTTCCACACCTTAACAACTATCCCAAGCCCACAACCATTTACCACTTTACCTATTATCTAACCAACCATCCATCCTTAGAATAAACCATTCACCATTGACCAAGATAAGAAGTTTGATATTATGGAACAATTACAGAAGACACTAACACAAATTTAAATTTTAAATTTGCTATGAACATCAACAATCCACAAGAACATTTTGAATGAGTTTTTAACCTAATCCACTATTGCCAATGACATATCCCATGATAAATTTTAAGCTTTAGTAGGACACCTAGCTCCCACCTAACAAGTCACATTTAACCAAAGTGATATGTCTTCCCTTGGCCTACTCCATAATAATCCATTATATATATATATATATATATAAGTTTATATAAAGAAACATAAAGTGAAACGTGTCCTTATAGATAATGGATCAAGCCTCAACATAGTGTCTCTAAATCTCATCAAGATTCTTGGGTACACAATGACAAATATCCATCTAGAAACAATAACTATCAAAGCTTATGATAATCAGAAAATAAAATCACAAGGCACCATTAGTTTAACAATTATCATTGGGCCTTTGACCCATGATACACTTTGCCATGTGCTTGATTTTGAGTTTTCATATAATATGCTTCTAGGTAGGCCTTGGTTACATGATATTAATGTAGTCCCATCAATGCTACACCAATATATCAAGTTCTCCCACTCAGAGATGGAAGTTAATATTCTAGGAGACTTACATGATATGAACACTACAAACATCTTGAGGCTAAGTTCCAAATCTGCAATTACCAATAAAACAATAATCCAAGTTCTAAATAGGATAAAGGAAAGGCCATACTTATTGATCCTCCATAAGATAATTTCATAGATCCTAATACCTTGGATTCCCTTTCCCACATTCCACCTCCTAAAGCTTCCAAGCATTTCACAATTTTAACTAATAGCCCAGGGAAGTATGTGACCCATGATACCTTTCATATTTCTAATCTTCCTTAGAATCCAAAGACCTTTGGGAAACCTAAAAATACCCCACACATGCATTGGAAACAAAAGAATAAAGATAAGGGACATGTCATGTTTGTACCAACATTTGGCCTAGAACTAGATTCTCTTGAAGGGGATGAATCATGGTTGTAAAATTACAACCAACCTGATTGTTATAAAAGTACAAAATATCCTATTCCCAATAAGATCATGGAGCATCAAGATTATGAAGGAAGAGGCCTTAAACCAAATTAACAAGGAACCATTGAGCCAATTTCCATTACAAGTATAAAAGACCCTATGGACATGGATTTAAATCACCTAGGGGTGACCCCACATATCTTATTCAAGTTCCATCATCAATGGCTAGTGATGATGATGCTGACAACAAAGTAGAGTCTAATCATAGCCTCACCTTTGCTGACCTAGCTAAGACTTACCTATTTGATAATAATGTCATTTGTACCCTTATCCTAGTCATTCATCACAACCTATTGCCATTATACTATCCCCAACTAATAGATTAAGACCAAAAAGAATCCAATTTTTTGATTGATGAGTTTTATAATGATGAGGCATTCTATGACTTGTTAGGCCTTAGAGACAATGTTTTGTTGGGAAATCATAAATTAGGATTCTCAATTACATTAGATGCTGAAGCCTATTTTGGAGAGTGGGTGAACACCCTTAGCCAAAAGTAAATAAATAAAACATTGAGTTCCTAAAGTGAAAACCTCTTTGAGGTGCCTTTTGACCAGGGAAAAATTAAAGAAAAAGGCTAGTCTAGTGGTGAAAACTTGTTTTAGGCACCATTAGATGGGGGTGTTTATTTTTTTTTTTGAATTTAGAATAGGAGACCACCAATGATGAACTTGCCTATGGATTTGAGTTCAATTTTGAGCAAAAACAAGTGTTTGATAGAATTCTTCAAGAATTTATAGTTGTTTTTATCACATGGCCAGATCTCCCATTGGGGGACTCAGATTCATCATGCCTAGGAGACATTGAAGAGCAAGCCTTAATAGAGGACCCTAATATAGTCCAATAGTTCAGGTCTTTGCTTACTATCCTAGAAGATAGTTTGACCCTTATAGTTTAAGATACAATAGAGGTACACATGAAGACTTCATCAGACCCAAAATGTATAAAATTAAGCATGTCCCTCACTAAGGAGGAATTTGAAGTCTTTATAGCTTTGTTGAGAGAATTTGTAGATATCTTTGCATGGGCTTATTTTGACATGCCAAGTTTGGACCTTGACTTGGTTCTACACCACTTTGTGGTCAATATTGATGCCAAACTGGTGAAACAAAAGTTTCATAAGATGCACCGTTGCATTTCTATCTTGGTAAATAACGAGTTGGAAAACCTCTTAGAAGCAGGATGTATTTGGTCCATTGACTACTCAGAATGGATATCTAATGTTGTACTTGTTATAAAAAAGATTGAAATAATTAGAATATGTACTGATTTTTGAGACAAACAAACCTTGATTAAGGATGAATTTCCATTTCTTAATATTGACATGATCATCAAATCCATATTAGGCTATGAAATGTTTTCACTCATGGATGGATTTTCATGATACAACTAGATCAGAATAACACCAGAAGACCAACATAAAATAGCATTCACCACTCCATGGGGAAAATTTTATTATCAAGTAATTCCATTTAGTATTAATAATGTTATAGCTACATATCAAAGGGCCATGAATATCATATTCCATGATATGATGCATGATATTATTGAAGACTATGTCAATGACATATTAGGAAAATCTAAGACCAGGGTTAACCATCTAGTAGTGCTATGTAGGATATTTGAAAGATTATGGGAGTATAAAGTTAGACTCAATCTACATAAATATGTGTTTGGAGTAACCTCAGGCAAATTAATTGGCTTCATCATGTCTTGTAGAGGCATTGAAGTTGATCTATCCAAAGTCCATACTATATTCAAAATGCCTCCACCAGCCAATTTGAAGTAACTCTATAGTTTACAAGGCAAGATCCAGTCAATCAATGGCTTCATATCCTAGTTAGTAGACAAGTGTCATATATTTACACATATTTGTAAGAAGGGAGTTTCATTTCACTAGGATGATCACTACCAAATAACTTTTCACCAACTCAAGGACTATCTAGTTAATCCACCTATTTTGTTACCTCCTATGCTAGGAAGGTTGTTCTTATTATATCTATCAGCTACCAAAAATGCCTTGGGGGCACTTTTAGCTCAGCATGATAAAAATGTAAAAGAGCATGTAATTTACTACTTAAGTCATACCTTGGTCACATATAAACACAAATATGCACCTATTGAAAAAAATTGTCTAGCCTTGGTCTTCACAGCTCAAAAATTATGCCATTACATATTAAACAATAAGACCATGGTCATTTCAAAAGTATATCCACTCAATTATCTACTATATAAAACAAATTTACAAGGTAGAGTGGCCAAATAGATCATGAGTCTTAGTGATTTTGACATAGAGTATGCCAATTAGAAGGTAATCAAAGGATAAGTCCTTATAGATCAACTTGTTAAAGCACCCCTTGTACACATAAAGCAACTCACATTTCATTTTGTTGATGAATCCATAATGGACATCATTGACACACCTCTTAAGGAGTATCACTAGAATCTATATTTTGATGGTTTATTTACTGCACATGGATCAGGGGCAAGCCTCTTATTTATTACACCATAGGGGGATTTAATCCCTAGATCATTCAGAATTAGTTTTCCTTATACAAATAACATGGATGAGTATGAAGCACTTATCACAAGACTTGAATAGGTAGTACACTAGAACATATCTCATCTCCAATTTTATGGTGATTCTTAGTTAATCATCAGTCAAGTCATACCATTTCTAAACCAAAGATGACAAATTGGTTCTATATAAGGCTATGGTTGATACCCTAAAACAAAAAATTGCAAATATCCAATTTGATCATATACCAAGGGATAGTAATAGAACTAAAAATACCATGGCTACTATCATCTCTATGATTTTAAAAATAGACAAAGCTAGAGAATATTAGTTCCTTATTGAGAATTTGGTCACACCAGCTCATGAACCTTCAACTGTGGTAATGATTTGTGATATTTTTGGTCCTAATTCTATCTAGTACTTAGACCTTTACAACTACCTTCATGACCAAGTTATACCACCTAACCTATCTCAAAAATAAACCAAAGCCTTTATCCATCGCTCTACTCATTATACTCTACTTAGATCTACCCTTTATTTTTGTAGTTTTGATGGAACTCTGCTTCATTGTTTAACTTTGATAGAGTCTACACTAGTGTTAGGATAATTTCATGAAAGAGTATGTTGATCTCATTCTATTAGGGAAATCCTATCAAAAAATATCTTGTGTATTGGTTATTATTGGCCCATCATGGATACAGATGCAACTATATATGTAAAGAAGTGTGACAAATGTAATGACATGCTAATTTGATTCATGCCCCAACCCAAACTTTGAAATTGATGTTGACACTATGGCCATTTACTACATGGAGACTTGACCTCATTGGGAAGATCAACCCCACTTCATGTGATGGCCATAAATATATCCTTACCACCACTGAATATTTCACTAAGTGGGTTGAAGCTATAGCCCTCACTTATGTGATTGAAAAGCAAATTTATAAATTCATCTTAAACCATCTCATTTGTTGCTATGGTATCCCCTTAAACATTATATTTGATAATGGAGGATCATTCAAGAACAAAGATATTAGCAAGATATGTGCCAAATATAACATCACAAAACATTTTTCTACAATATATTATCCTCAAGGTAATGGTCAAGCTGAAGCATCGAACAAAACCATTGTCAATATTATCAAAAAGATTGTCAGTGATGCCAGATATGATTGACAGCTATAGATATTCCCTGCCCTTTAGGTATACCATACCAATTATCATACCCCCATAAGATCCACTCCATATTCACTTGTTTATGGTACTGAAGCCATCTTTCTCATTGAGATTGAATTTCCATCACCATGCATGTCCTAGATGATCATGACTATCAAGTAGCTCACCTGTAGGAGCTAGACCTGCTTGATGAAAAATGCATAGTTACACTCAAAAAAATTAGGCATATCAAAGATAACTCAAAGGCTGCTATAATCAGTGTGTTAAGTATACAATATTTGAACTTGGTGATCTTGTTCTTAGAGAAAACTAAAAGAATATCATGGTTGATAAGAATCATAAAGTTAAATTCAAATCAAATTGGATAATACCTTTCATAATTATTACATATTATGGATTAGGAGCATATAGGCTTGCCACATTAGATAGAGATGAACTTCCTGAGATAATGAATATTATTTACCTCAAGCATTAATATGCTTGAGTGTTAAGGTGTATTATCTGTAAGGACAATTTTAATGGTGCTATTTTATCACTATTCTTCTTTGTACAAATATCATTCTTATCTATCCTTTTAGCCTTATCCATTTTACCATTATGATCTATTGACCAAATATGTTATAAATCTTAGTTTGTTTGACCTTAGTTTTATCATTGGTTGCACCTTTTTAGCATTGAGGAATCTGATCAATTTCATCAGTTGTTTCAAGTATTTCAGACAAAGATCATATTTTGGAGTAGTATGATAGAAGTTTTGATAGTTGCATCCTTCATTTTTTATTCCTTTATTATCAATAGTATTGCTACTAATTATAACTACCTTTGGGAAAATTAGTACATTGATCTATGATGTTGTGTCCTAGTTATAACCGCTGATGGGTAAACTAGGGGAAACATTTATTTATTAATTCTTAATGTACCAACTTTCCATTTCATATGCCATACTATGCCTTTTTACCACTTGTGCTTATTTTTTTTGAATTGACTGCTACACTAGTCAAATTCCTCCATTGTAGGGTGGAACTATAGTGACTTAAGGTCCTACTTTGGAACTATGCAGAAAACACTCAATACTTGTTGAGACAACTCAATCACCCTTTCCACTATGCTCTCACCATTTTGTGAGCAAACTGAGTTTAAACACTCTCACTATTTTATGAGAAACTTAAGTCTTAATGATCTTACCATTAATGAGCAACCTAAGTTTAAACACTCTCACCATTTTGTGAGATTAAACCATTTAGTGTCTCATCATTCTTGATCGAGTTGAGATACTTCAAAAATTCCAAAAACATTTGTAAAATTAGTAGAAAAAACCAAAAACATTGACCATTTCTTTGCCTTAAAGATTCTGGGAACCCTTACTAAGTTGTAAGAAAATGACTTGTCACTTAGTTTCCCCATATTTTTTTTCCTTTTCTCTCATGCACTTGCCATTTTAAAATACCATTCCTATTCTTATATCACATCCATTCTATTTGTTTTCATCAGTTATCACATTCTTCCCATTCCCTAGGAGAACTAAATTTAGCTTGAAGTTTTTTATTACATATTATATCTATGGAACTATGTAGGTAGTGTCCACATTCCTAGTGCATATGAAGACAGCTCGGCCACCCCCTTCCTTTTATTTTATTCCACAATTTTTTTCATTTATTAATTTGCCTATTTTTCTAGCGGTAATGTTTGTATGGTTTCTATTACATTATTTGTTTATTTGTTTATGCTTATTTTGTTTGTTTGTCTGCCTATTTGTTTGCTTTTAGCACTGTTACCTTAATTCAATTTATGTGTGTTCATTGGGTGATTCCTTGTCCACACTTATACTTAAATCCATCCATATTCATATGTTTACATTATCATCATATCATTGATGCATTATTCTCTATTTGAGTATTGGATTTTGGGAGTTAGTCCTTATGCATATTTTGACCAAGTCCACATGATGTTATACCATGATGCCTACCGACACATGCTACAAAAATATTATACTTCAAAAATTCTATTTAATAATGGTGGAATAAATATCTCTTCAACATTTACATCTTGATGCAATCTTAAATAGAGTAATCAACCACAAAATAATTTCAACCTTTATTAGTTCAGATCAACATCTCCCTACTAGTAGTTTGTTCTAATTCATCATTACCCTTTATGTTAAGTTATCATCATCCTCGACCAATTTTATCATGTTTTCCATAATCGAGGTCCCATGATTATAGCTTCATATGGGAAAATAATTGTACACCATCCCACTTACATTTTTCAATGATTATAACCACCTTTGGGAAAATCATTGTGTTCTCACCAAATTTACTTTCCCCACCCAAATAGGGGCATGTTATTATCTTATTTGTCTACACTAATTGGGGTAGCATTATTTTTTTTGACTATCCTAACTAGGGAATCTCCATCTTCTCAATGATTATAACCATCTTTGGGTAAATTATTGTGTTTTCATACCATGTTGCCACTATCAGGATAAAATGCTTATAACCACCTTTGGGCAAAGCATTTTACACTATCCCACTTGAATTCTCAATGATTTTGACTAATTTTTCAATATCATTATGTTTCACCCCATCATCTTTCCTTTCTTTGGTCCCCTTGTCTCTATTCTTTCTTTTGAGGGATTGCTTGCCAACCTTTCTTTGTGTCAACCATTGCCTCAAGGGGGAATCATAAAGTTAGTTTATCATCATTGTAGTTGTAGACATACAAGACATTTTCATTATTTGAGAACATGTTAGTATGATTATAGCTTGCAATGCCTTCCCAAATAGGGGAAAACTATAGACACCTAAATATGGCCATCGATAACCTCTAACCAAGCTTTTGACTAATTTTCACCAAAATGCACAATTTGGCTTAAAAACACTATAAAACATTAAATGAGTTGAAATTGATATATTAAAGTTCTGATTTTGGCTAGAATATCATTAAATGGGGTAATTTAATTTATGGGCTAGCTAACTTTGATCAGATCATTTCGAGTAAAAATGCTAATTTTACACCTAGGTGCTCTAGATTGCTTTTTTTTATCAAATTTATCATATGATATGCATGTATTTGTTATTTTGTGTTGGAAAAATCCTAAATGGGAATACATTTTCCATTCATCTGACATTGACTTCCAATTCTAATCCAATCAAATTTTAGACCAATAACAAGGCATTTTGATCAATTTAAGTAATTTGTGCATAAAGTGCTTAATCATGCTTAAGAGATAATAAAAAAAAATTAGAGCCTAATTAAAAATTCCATGGAAAATTTTTGAATATTTTTTTTTTTAAATGAATATTAAATAACTTCATCATTAGGTGACTTCATTTCTTAGGAATACATCCCTAGGCCATAAATGACACACATATTAGGATTATGGGTCTCCCATGCCTCATAATGACCCTCCATACCTCTTTAATGCTCATTTTTCCAATGTCATGATGAGGATAATTATTTATTTAATTCTAAAAAATTTAATTAATCCTCAACCACACATCTTCATCTCAAGATGGATGGTTCAGGTTGATTCTAAGCAATCTCAAAAATTTATAAATAGGAGGCCTTGCCTATTGAATTTTAAGATTAATTTGTGAAAATTTACCATGCTAAATTTATTCTAAGATATCTCACATGCCCAATTTATGATGCCAAAATATTGAGCCAATCCAAGCCAAAGCCACAAGGTGCTGAGGAGAAGAGGAGATAGCCAAGCCTCCTTTGATGAAGACTTCATGAGCACAAGCTGAGCAAGACACTACAACAAGAATTTATAGTATCCAAGTAAGGTGAAGGATTCTTGTTTTTCTATACTTTTTAGTTGTGCTTTCCATTTTTTTTAATTAAGCTCACCCTAGTAACTAGGCCTAGAGATGTATGCTAATTAGTGTGTCTTTATCAATTTGTTTGCATTTTTAGACTAACACAATACTAATCACCTATCTTGAGTCAAATTCATAGTTCACATATAATACCATCCTCCACCATTGTCTTGTTTATTATAAACATAATTTTGATGAGTAACACACACATACACCTCATAAGTCTCATTAATAAGGTAATAATAATTGGTATCATGAGTATATGCATCATATATTTTATAATATAAGTATACCTTTGATTGTGTATCAAATTGAATTAGGGTTAATCCCTCACATCATGGTCTTCTTGGAAAATCTCATAGGATTGCTTCACCATAATTAAAATACTCTTTTTGGGGAAATTATTCCTAATTTGACCTTCAAACTCATAATCAACATACCAAAAACCACTGTGAGTATCATGAGTTCTATTCATAGTGAGCTTCTCTAATTGAGATTTAATAATACCAATGTGAGCTTCCATAAATATACTAATCCATATGTCTATGCTTCCAATAGCTTCAGTGTGAAGGGTTGCTTCCAAGGCCTTATGTAGGTTAGTGAAGGTCTTCTAAGACAATGTGTATCTAAAGGGAAGTAACAAGCCTCCTACGAACCATTGGGTATGTTAAGTTGTATTTATCTAAAAAAAGCTTATAAATAAGCATCTTAAAACATAAATCATATTCATGCACACTCTTAATTAGGTTTTTCTTAATGACCTATAGGGAAACAATGCTATATTGTTCAAACTCTAAGATATCAAATTCCTATAGAAAATATACCTTTAATGTTTTTTAATTCACCATAACTTGATACAGATCAAACTTATGGTACTATTTGTGCATGTGGTCTAAAAGAGTAATGGAAAATTAAGTTTCCTTTCCTTCAGTAGAAGTAATGCCATGTGCTTTCTAGATAAGTCAACACTTATGAACATGTTTTACTACATTTTCCACACCATGATACTCAGGTAAATGGAGCATCATCTCATAATAAATAGTGGGTAGATTAGGTTATGGTAATAGATATTTTTATGATGCACTTATATTCCCTCCTAAACCTTATGAAGGAGATCCACCAATGCCTCCTACACCACCTCCATATCCTTCAACCAAACCACCACTAGTACCATCTCATATACTTCTTAAAAAATAGAAACACCTAATATCTTGGATATAGAAGTAGGATAATTAACTATTATTGGTCCACTAAGCATTCTAAATTGACCCATACGATTATATTGAAATGGAAAAAATTAATAACAAACTACTATCTTGGTCTTGTTTTTCAAAAGTATATCCAATAGGTTGAGTCTCTAATTCTACACTATTTGTATTCTAATTTTATACAGGAATGTCATCTAACTCAAGAGAATTAGTGTGTAGTATGGGTGGGTAATTGGGCCTATCCAAATTGGACTCTTCAGTCACCAATGCATGACTTATTTCTTTTACATGTACCTGTGCTAGTGTTAAGTGTAGTCTTGTGGTTGGGGAGTCCTTGTTATGACCTTATGCCTCCATGTAGATCTTCAAGACCCTTCTTAAGTCCTTTCAAACCCTCTATGGATTGATTCTAATCATATCCCTTTGCCTAGCCTAATCATACTTGTACTTTCATAACTCTCATTGATTGGATACCATGTTGAACCAATAAATCTTATATCAAAGTGTTCCCCTTCATTTCCCCACTGATTATGATACTCATACAAGAGAGAGTTTAGCCATCCATGATGAATATTTTAAGTCTAGAATCAACTATAAACTTATTACTTGAATGAAAAGTGCTTAAGATACCTTATATGTGGCTCTCAAAGGAATTGAAACTAGGATTCCTCTAGACAGGAGTATGTTGAGACCATGTATTCCAAAATATAAATGTTCAAGGTTCTTCACCACTAAACATCCATGACATACATTCAATGTGCTCCCAATATTACTAAGGCTAACTGATGCTTTATTGACTAGGTGATCTTCTATCCATAGTTCCTTGAATGGTATTATGTGTATGTTTAAAACTAAACATGAAGGTGATTGGGCACTTCTATGAAGGTATCTTTATAGAGTGAGTCATATAAGTGTTATTTTACCAATGAACATGTAGAAACACTTATTTCAAGACACTATAATGTGAAATTTTCTTCTACTCTAGTAACCCATCATTTAAAATTATCCAAATATAGCCATTCAAGAATATTCACACCATCATGAAAATAAGTGCTATGTTTCAAAAAAATAAAACCAAAATGTTGGGCTCTTTTTGTTTAGTCTAGCATATCTTTTCCCTAGTTGTAAATCTAATAAAATAAGATTTATAACATGATAGCATGATGGAATATCACATAAGAAAAGTGTTGATGCAAGTTTTATGCACACCATATCATAACGAGGTAGCCTCTAATGTTTTAGGATCTTAGTGGAGGTAAGACTCTTCTTTAAGGAATAAGTTATAGGGATATAGTCTATTACAGCCTATTAATGGAATAGCTAGTTGGGCACATAGGTTGTTGACAAGGTTTTTTGGATAGAGGTGTGGTTCCTAAAAGGTAGTGAATCTCTACATGAATTGGATGGTTGGATGGTTTTTAATCTAAATTGGGTAGGTCTCAAATTAAACTCAAAAATGAGGGAAGGGTAAGGTAAAAAATAAATATTTATATTTTTCAAGAACTACTCCCTTGTTTGGTTTCTAAAAGGACAAGTGCTCTTAGAACCTACGTCTACTGCTAAAAACAATTTCACACACATAGTCGGACATGGATAATAATTATAAGGAGATGAAGATGTAGGAAATTCATAGGTATTATACAAAGGTTTATCCTTTTATGGAAACTATTTCACACCTTTAACCAAGAGATTATGGCTTGGGCTAGTGAAGTATCTGAGGTAGCTATTGCACAAACATAGAAAACTATATCCAAGAAAACACTCATGTACAATTCAAATTATGATTCAATTTTAACTTAATTATTTAAACCAATATATTTTACCAATATTTCAATAGTTATTATGCATCTATAGATCATTACACAAAACAAAATAATCAGGAATCCATTTGCAACTATTGCAAACTAAAGATTATCGAAACATATAACCAAACAAAGTAATAACTAATTACATAAAATTTTGAAATAAAATACACAAACACATTCAATAATGATCAAAATTGATGTTAACCTTGTATTAAAAAATTCTCTAACAAAAAATATAAGTTGGAATACAACTATTTAAATAGGCTTGGGGAAGGGGTCACCTCATCCTCCAAGTTTATGAAAAGTGTTTACATGTGGTAGTTAGAACTTGAATTATAACTGTAGTAAAAATTGTATAAGATAATTCTTATAGTTATCAGTTAAATAAAATGACCTTTTTAAATACATGCAACATGTTCATGTATACAAAATATAAAGTCAATTTTACAATAAAAAAACTAGAACTACAAGGAAACTATGTGCCGTAACAAAATTGTACATACACAAAATCTTAGCCTATCAAGGCTACATCATGTGAAGCACGACATGTACTTTAGTCAGTGTAGTAATTTTAGTGGTAGTAGTTGAAGTTGTATATGCTGATGTGTTTCTAGAATCTTGCCTTTTCTTAGCCTTGTTCTCTTGATTAAATTTAAATTCCACATCATGCTACTATTGTATAATGTTCGAGTTCAGTAGTGGTGGTCGATTTATCCTTTTCACTTGACCAAGGAGTCTTGCATGATCATATTTGGTCATATATAATTTATATTTGAAAATTTCCACATCTGTAACTTTATTTATATTTGCACTCAACTCAGACTCTATCTCTTTTAGTGCTAAACCTTAAAAACTCTGCTTAAAGTCATCCACTACTTCTTGAATGAGTTTATCAAAATTGATCCTACCAATCAATTTTATTATGGTGTCCTTCACCTCAGACAAATTTAAATCATGTAAAATATAGAGGATTTGGGCCTCGTGTACCTAATATTTAGGGATTAAGGCCCGAACTGATTTTAGCCACTCTTTTGCTTTTTCCTACCTTATGACAACTAAGTTTAAGGAATTAGATGCCTCTAATATTTTCATTAAGTCTAGACGAGTATATAAAAAGTTGCATATGTATGCAACTAACATATTCAACTTAGCACTATCATATTTTAATTAATTATATAATTGGTTGGCATTATTTACATGAGGGTCTATTTTATCCTTCATAAACTCCAATACCTCTAAAGAGATGTAACATTAGGAAGCTACTTTTTGTACTTCAATTTATATACCTACAAGGATATGTATAGTCTTTGAATGCTCCTTAAACTATTACACCTAGGCCTCTAGCTCTTATCAAGACATATCCATGCCTTCATTGATGGAAACTAAAACATATTTATGTGATTGTTCTAGGTCTATAAGATTTTCAATGTAAGGAGATTTCTTGGGCTATCTATTTTACCTATTAGTGAGGGAGAATAATTCATGTCTTTCTTCAAGAATTATCTCCCTACCTCTATCATCCTCTAAATTCCTCTTCTTCACTCTCTATATACTACCAGATGGGGGGTGAAATAGAGTGAAGATAGAGGGAAGATTAGTGATCTTGAGCATTTGGGAAGCGTTGCTTCTCAAGTCTATAACCCATAGAGGAATGTCTAACTATGAAGCATCTGAGATTGTAAAAACAACCTCTTCCTCAGCCTCCTCTACTTCTAGATATTTATTTTTTACTTTGACAAGTAAGCTAGGTAGGGAAGGCCATATCATCTTGGACCAATTCACTCCAAATTGAGGGAGTGGGTGGACTGTGATTAATTGGGGTGTGGCCTTCCTTCCCCTACCATAACTTATCACAATAGTTTATTATATGGAGGTGGGAGATGGTATTGAAAGGGTGATCTAGGTGGAATGGACATGGAGTTATGGAGTGGCCAATGCAATCCTTATCTTCCTAGACACCTTCTTCTTTAAGGCTCTAATAGTGGAAGTGTTATAAGGGATAGATGAGGTTTACATGGTGAGTAGGATGGAAGTGGAGAGTGGATAAATTATAGTGGTGGTGAAGGGATCAATGAAGGTAGAACTAGGAAATTCCACCTTGGGTGTCCTCAACATATAAGAAATGGAAACATGTCCAAAAATTAACACATAAGATAAAGGAACATTTATAAGGGCTGAGTACTGAGGGAAATAGGTGTTGTAAGTTGTGATTAAAGGCTCATGGCCTTAGTTATTTCTATCTTTGTCTCTTCATCAAAATCATCCTCATTATACTTAATTATCACAACCTCTCCTTATGCTATTTCTAAGCATGGAGGTGCAATAGGAAAGCCTTATGATTATTCCATTGTAGGATTCCCTATTAGAGTCCTAAGATTCTTTGTATAAACTAGAGGGGTCTTCAACTATGTGGGGGAGCTTTAATGGGTAGATGCCCCTACCTCTTATGTTTTTATCCCAATAGATGTATCAATATGAACTTGGGTAATAATAGTAGTCACTTGAATGGAACTTGCAGTATGATATTCTTGTGTTTTTCCCTCCTCATCAAAATCTAAATTGATGGGGTCACTAACCTATGCTCCCATGCTAGAACTAGGTTTATACATCTTGAGATCTTTATTCACATTCTTGAGTTTTAATATCAAAGGGAGTCCTTGAGATGAGTAACCCATTTGGTCCTTATATTTCTCCTCAGACTATCCTCTCCAAAATTCATAATGCTCCCATCCTTTGTATAGAGCCTTTTTACTATTTAATTCCCTTATAGTAATTGAGGGGTCTTCTTAGATAATTCTAAAATGGTCTTCCTTTAGTCTAACAACTCTTTCCCTCTATAAAACATATTCATCATCCTTTTCATTATGAAACCAAAATAATAAGAATAGGGAACATGGTCTTAGGGGATGTTAAATCCCTATAGTTGCCTTTAAATAAACCCATGTAGATCCTAGTCTCTATGTGAAAGCATAGATAAAGAATAACTTCTCCACTTGACTACCACTTATCTAAAATACTTCCTCATTATGTATACCATTCTCCAAATTCTTATATGGTGTCCAAAGTACAAATATTTATTCTTCTTGGATAGGTCCTCTTCGACACTCCACCATAATTGGAAAGAAATTTATTACTCTTTCAGCTTATCTAGGATGTATTTTTGGAGACACAAAAGATTAACCTTTTTCCCCCAAATAATTATGACTATGAAGTTTAGATAGAGTAAGTAATCTCCTTTACCATCCAAGTTATTTATAAATTTTTATCCAATTCTGGGCATGGGTAAGACATGAATGGCTTTCCAAATGTATGTATATATTTACTCTTCTATTATAACCATATTATTGGTGTAGGCATATATGTGCATAAGTTGGTAGTGGTCACAAATTATATTTTTGATACAGTTTATGGCTAGAGTCCACAATTCTTTGAGGTCTCTATAACAAGTTCCCATAATGACATCTAGAAAATAGGACATCACATAGAGATTACCTAAATAAATGGGATGCTTGTCCTTATGAATTATCTACTCTCTTATATGGAATTTTATTATCTTTCCTATGGCATATGTAACATCATGGGTGAGAATCATGTATAATAATGGCACCTAGTCTAGATTAACAAAAATAATACTTGGCATACCATAAAGTCAGTTCAAGAGAGCTATACTGATGTGTATCCCCATTTCAAACTTATAGATAAAAATAGATCCCTATGGCTTCTTCCATTTCCATGTGATGGTCTTGTCTAGGAGAAACCATGAAGAGAGTGCCTTTTCCATTGAGCTCTATGTGTTGAATTACACTAATGTATACTTATCAAAATAGGCATAGGGTATGCTCAAAGATAGATATCATTAGAAGCCAAGTCCCAAAATGAATACAATAAGTATGTTATTTATATATTAATGAGGGAAATAATCATGTGATATCTTACCCAAGAAAAATAGATCCCATAGGAGGTCGATGCATGACATCACCTCTAGCTTGGTGGTAGTCAAATGTAACCTTTGGCATTTGAAAGCCAAAAATTCTTGGACTAATAGCCCATCAACAAGTGTCATCTCATATTCTTCTAAAAACACATCCATAGAATCGACTACATCCCTTAACTCTGAATAGTTAGTGTATTTATTTTTGAATATGGTAGCATTAAACATTGTATCCATGAACTCTATAGAATCTTTTATTGAATATGGCAATGGCGTACTTGCTCCCTTGAATGTATTATATGAATATGCCATTTCTATATATGCTCTATGCTACTTTCAATTTCCTTTTAGGTGATATGTATGATCTATGATTAATTCAACTCTATCTTGATCACTTTTTACTCATAAATCTCTTTGTAGGGAGTAGTTAGGGCTCTTCGATGCATAGGATAATAGAAGACTTCGAATGTAAGTTTATTAGAAATCAATGAATTATTTAATGACTATGCATCAAATATATAGAATTTTGCATTTAATATTAGTTCATGTGATATAAATTCCCAATGTTCATGTTTTTTATAATTCTTACATAGTTCAAACTTTGTTAGTTCAAGTTGGTGGGGGTCTCATACTATGAATGGGAAGTATTTTCACCTTTTATTCAACTAAGTATAGCAAGGGCTAGTAGTGTTCTTGATAGTAAGGCATTCATGATGAAAAATTATTTATAAAAATGTCCATAGACTAATTCCATCGAGGGAATTATTTTGAACAAAATGTCTATAAGAATTTTATTGAAGACTTATTTCATCGGCAAAAAGTTCTAAAGAAATATCTTAAAGGGTCACTTCCAAAACTCCCAAAAGGTTAGTTTCATCAAGAAAAAATATGAATGGTCTACTTCATAGGGCATTTTTTCCATTATAGAAGTCCCAAAGGATCTATTTTGTAAATACCAAAGGGTCATTCAAAAGGCTAAAGGGAAAGTTTGTAGATCAAAATGACCATGACAATTATCTTGAAGGGTAAGTTCCAGAGGGCAAAGGGCCTGGTATAAAAGTCCTAAAGGGTAGGTGTAGTATAGAAAAGGGTCTAAGATAAATTCCCAAAGGATAAGTCTCAAAGGGATAAGGGGCTAGGATAAACTCCTAAAAAATAGGTGGCTATTTTAAAAAGGGTCAAAGGGTCACTCAAAATTTTAGAAGGATCATTTCAATAAATCTAAAGGGTAGGTGCAAAAGGTTTGAAGGATATACTTCATGGAAAAAATACCCAAAGGGTCTACTTCATAAGGTAAATTTTTAGTGAGGAAAAGGTCTAGGATAAAAGTCCCAAAGGCTACGTTTCACAAGGGTTGAAGGGTATGTGCCCTTGGGGTCATTATTTTGGTAAAATTGTAGCGACAAGATTGTTGTGGGGAATTATTTTGGGATTTTTGCGTTGGACAAAATATATAATGATAAAAATTAGAAAGGGTTATTTTCATCAAGCAAAGGTCCCAAGACAAAATTCCCAAGTGATAATTTTAAAAGGTTGAAGGGCACTTTTAAAAAGGCCAAAAGGTAGGTCTGAAGGGCTAAAGGAAATCTATCAAAGAATTTTTCAAAAAAAATGTCCACAAACCCATTTTATTCAAGGGAATTATTTTATAACATATCTCTATAATAATTTCCCCGATGGAATAAGTCCACAAGAAAAACAAATTCCATAAATAATTAGTTGACAAAGGCAATAAACTAAACACCCAAAACATAAAACCCAAAAAGGAAAATTGCACAAGTTTGATAAATATAAACCCAAAAACATAAGCCCAATAGAATAATCTTGATATAAATAATTATTATATGAGCACAATACTAATTCCATTTTGATAAAGTATGAAAAAGGTCAATAATCAATCTTCACTCATATTTTGCATAAACATATAGAAGAGGGGCTCAAATTCAAGATCATAGTCTAAAAATATGGGTCCCTATTTCCATATGGAAAAAGGGGGTAATGGTTACAATAAAAAGGTTCTCACACACTCACTCAAAACACACAACTTGATATTGGTTCCCATTATTTATGTCATGTATAAGTGTATTCATCTACTTTCCTAAGCTAGGGTGATTGAACTAGTAATTAGTTCTAAACTCATCCTTATTTTTGTATCTAACTCTGAACTATTCATTCATCACTTCACTAATAAAATAAAAAGAGGTTGGTGTAAACTAATAACAAATAATATCAAGTCCATTATAATCATAGATTAATACACACAAGTATTTCATAAAAATAGGATTCCTTTCATTACATTCATAAGTTATGTCAAGATTATAATGATTCTATAATTACAATGATAAACAACTAATCTACAACATTAAGTAGAATAATGGAGTATTTATACATGATCTACCCCAACCATTATATTATAGAAGTAAATATATATATGATGACTGACCACTGATCATTAACAAAATTGAGTAGTGGCAAGCCATTTATAATGAATTCTTAAGGACTCAAGCCTAACTTCCCCTATATTATCTCTCTATACTAGATACTCATCACTAAGCACCTATCCTCTCATGGGATAGTGATGGATTTGTGCTTGAATTATTCTTTTCTAATGTTCATGCAACCACTCCATAACCATCTCTACTTTCCACACTTTCCCCATGTATGACTAATATCTAAGTCTTACATCCTAAAATTATCTATATATCATGCTTCTTTATTCCACATGACTTGCCTCTTCCATGCCATGGTATTTTTTTCCATTTCTCTCTCATGTTTCTTGTCATCAAAAAGTACTTAGCCAAAATGTCTTCAAATTTAAAGGCCAAAAAAATGTGTTTCTAGAGCTAGTCACTTAATGGACTCACATACTTTACTTTATAATCCGTTGGCACCTGATATAACCTATTACCCATTACTAGTAGGTTTTTTAACTCTTAAACTACCATTATATGAAGGTAACGGTGATTTTAAGCATCATCTTTGATTATTCCATGAAACATGCTTGAATTATACATACAATAACAAATTATTAGTCAAGTTCTTTCTAAGAGGCATCAAACACTATGTTTTATGATGGTTCAATGATCTTGCACTTCAATTAGTCAGAACATTCAATAATTTTGTATAATAATTCCTATCACACTTTTCTATCAACATCGATGAAAATATATCTCATGAATAAATTTATAAACTTAGGCAAAGGCCAAATGAACCAATCAGTGAATATGTTCTTAGGTAAAAAAACTATGTTATCAAAGATGACAAATTATATGGTAGAAATGGATTAAAATATACCTTCACACAAGGTTTTCTATCACCACTCAATGATTCTATCATTTTTGATAAATTTAAATATTTTGATGAATTATGCCATATAGTTAAATAAAGATAAGTCAAGCTCATATCTCTTAAAAAGATAAAATATGCACCAAATACTACATCTACTTCCAATATCATGTTTCAAAGATAATAAAACTATAATGTCAAATTTAATGAAATCAAGAATAAATAAAAAGTAAAAATCAAAGTATCATCACAATAATTAAATAATCTTCAGTTGACAACACCGGGTTACCTTAATCTCTTCATTGTCCTACTACATTATTTACTTGTGGTGGGGGTGAGGGTGGTGGAGGAGTTACCGCTAACTATAGAGGGTAATCATATTGAATGCCTTAAACTTTGACCACACACACACACACACACATACCACAATATCTAGGGAAATCATATTGTATGACACACAATTTATTAGGGTAATCACATTGTATGGGTGCCATTGATTATGATTATGCAATAACTAATTTTACACTATACTCTTAAATTACAATGACACACAATTGATTAGAGTATAGTGTAGAATTAGTTATTTCACCCATACAACATATATATATATATATATATATATATATATATATATATATATATATATATATATATATATATATATATATATACATTCAACATAGATGAAAGTGGTACACCATCCTAAAAATAAAGTTTCATACCAAAAAGTGACTCAAAATTTAAATAAATCTAAATATTATAAAAAAATTCTTAAGGCATCACCTTAGATAATTCAACACATTTCATAAAAAACACATGCAATTAGACCTTCTCCTACTATACAATAGACTCCATAAAGTCTTGTACCTTCTCCATTTATACATCTTACACAAGATTGTATAAGTAGTGATCAGGATAGTTACACTACAACGCATGATGCCTTTTTAGATTAAAATTAATCTACTAGTAATACTTTTCACCCATAAATAGTTAGATTGAACATCTATGATTTTATAGATACTTAAATCTATATTTCAAATGATAAACTAGTCTTGCACATTTGAAAAATATCATTCTAGGCTATACCCTTTAATTATTCTTGACTTCCTCATTGTCTCAAGGCTCACATTCACCATATTGTTATGCTTAAATGCTTATCTTATGGTTTTAAATTGATATTATGATTACCAAAATCACCTACAACACACACTATGATTAAAAACATGATATATATCCTTCACTATCAGTTACATAGATGGATCAATTATTCATTCTCAAAAGCACTAACATTTAAACCTATACACTATCATCAGTGCTAATGTCATAGTTCCAGTGCTAGTGTTTATACCTTACAAACACTCAAATTTTTAAATATTTTGATATATATGGGTCAACATATTTGGCTTAGTTAACCCTCCATGAGACTATTTTCAAAAGGTGTTACATAAATATAATTCAAATACCATTATTTATCATTAAATACTTTTCAAACATACATCTCACACTTACTAAGAAAAAACACCTCTCAAGTGTTCAAAAATTTCCTATTCTTCCTTATTTCAATATAAGTCATAGGATTAGTATTATTAAAGGTATGAAGCATTCAAAAATTATCCCATGAGTAATATTAGTCAAATTGTAACATATATCACTACATGAAATCACATATATTATGTTTCACCCTTGCTAACGCATAAACCCACACACAAGGGATAACTACATATGCCTAAGGCCCTCTTTGGATATTATATATGTAGGAAATAATCATTGATAAAGGGTTATTTAAGGTTATATTGACTTCACTTGAGCCCATGAACCCCTATTTTTCAATGTGGCATGCCCTAATTAGAGGAGATAAGGTTTTCAGTAGAAGGTTAAAATAAAAAACTTATGCATGTGATCCAAATAAATAATTTTAAAGGTAACAGTGAACCATAACAAGCATAGATGATATTTATAGAAAATAATGAATAGTATATACATGACACTAGTGTTAGAATCAATACACTAGTGTCCAATGGGTGATGCAAGTGTCTAGATTGACAAAAAGATAATACTCAAAATCTAATGACTGGATACAAATGTTCAGATAGTCCATTCTTGTACCTACACTAATCAAACCTACCTATGCATCAATGTATAAGCTAAGTATAATTTCTCATTTGAATTATTATTATTATTATTATTATTATTATTATTATTATTATTATTATTATTATTATTATTATTATTATTATTATAACATTGGATGTTGTAATTTATATATTTAGCATATTCTTATATTTAGTATATCTTATCAAAATATCATTAGAATCTAAATTAATTTAATTAACCTAATTTTTATAGTAGTTTAATATTTTATTGATTAGGATACTCTTTCATGTTAATCCTTATTTCCAAAAAAGGGTTAAACATTAGACTTAAGAATGTTGGATCTACATATCAAAGGGAAATAGCATGCATTTTTCATGATTTTATATTATAAGACTATTGAAGATTATGTTGATGATTTATTAGTGAAATACAAGAACCAAGAATATTATAATATATATTTAAGAGAAATATTTGAACATTTGAGAAATTTTATTGTGTAGTTAAATCCAAAAAAATATGTTTTTGGAGTATATTCATGAAATTTTTTAGGTTATATTATTTCTCAATGTGGTATTGAAGTTCATCAAAAAAAAATAAGGGCCATTTTTAAGATTCCACCACCAACTAACTTAAAGTGTTTGTGACATTTACAAGTCCAAATTCAAGAAATTACATATTTTATTACTTAATTGGATTATTAAACCATACCTTTCACACATCTATAAAGAAAGATACTAAATTTTCTTGGGATGATGTATGATAAAAGAGTTTTGATACAATCAGATAATATTTGGAAAATACATGAGTGATTATGATGTTAATACTAGATAAATAATTGATTCTTTATATTTCCAAAACTCATAAGGCATTTGGGATTATTATCACAATATGATTATGATCACAAGGAATGAGAAATTTATTACATTATCCATCATGATAAAATATACAAACTAATGCACATGATCTAGAAGAGTAATTGAATAGCAAAGCATAACACATTGACATAGAGATTAGGTGGTAAAACCTCCAAAGGAGGTAAAAAAATCCATATTAGTTGATATTCAATATTTAAGAAATAATAATAACCCCCCAATGCAAATTCTTCTAACTTCTCACTTCTTCACAGAATGGTTTCACATAACTCTTAATCACTCAAATAAGTTCAAATGCATCAAATTATTTTATAAATAAGTTAAACCTTTTTTATAGTAAAAAATGAAGGGACGTGACCATTTTAACCAATGGTTCCAATCATCTTGAGAACATTTTTAAATCAATGATAATAAAATAAACAATTATATTTTATTTTTACCGATAAGTAATAAATAATTTATGTTTTATTATTTATTTACAAGAGGTTTTTAACCCATATTAATAAATAATTATTATTTAATTACCTATAATATAATAAGGGTCTTATAATTATACGACTTAGACTTGAATGTTCTAACACCACCCCTTAATGTTAAATGATGATAAATTCCATGGTCACCCCCCCAATGCAAATTCTTCTAACTTCTCACTTCTTCACAGAATGGTTTCACATAACTCTTAATCACTCAAATAAGTTCAAATGCATCAAATTATTTTATAAATAAGGTTAAACATTTTTTTTATAGTAAAAAATTAAGGGACGTGACCATTTTAACCAATGGTTCCAATCATCTTGAGAACATTTTTAAATCACTGATAATAAAATAAACAATTATATTTTATTTTTACTGATAAGTAATAAATAATTTATGTTTTATTATTTATTTACAAGAGGTTTTTAACCCATGTTAATAAATAATAAATCATTATTATTTAATTACCTATAATATAATAAGGGTCTTATAATTATACCACTTAGACTTGAATGTTCTAACACCACCCCTTAATGTTAAACGATGATAAATTCCATAGTCACCATAAATGAATTATACTATGTGAAAAATTAAAGGATTTAAAAACCTTCATCATGCCAAAAATCACCTTTTGAAAAAAAAGAATTATAATCCATAAACTACTCAAAAGTAAGTTTATGTTAACATGATCGTGTGACTACATCTCATAATTTCTCATAAATAATTAACCAAACATATTTGGAGCCTTTTATAACATAGGGACATCCACTATAAAGTATGCTTTAATGCATTGAGGTAAAAAATAAAAACTTCCACATGAATTTTAATAAAATCACATAAGTTCGACATGAAGTTTACAATGATTTAAAATAATAATAAGTATAGAGAAGGAGAAGAAACATATGGTTGTTAAGAAGTGACATTAGCATGCACACTACCCCTCAGTTACAACTCTGAGAGGCCCATAATTTTATGAGACTAACAAAAAATGTTAGCACCAAGTGGTTTTGTGAAGACATCTACCACTTTCTCATCCATAGGACAAAAATATATATTAATATCACCATTTAGGAATTTTTCTTAGATAAAATACACATGAACATCAATATGTTTAGTTCTTTGGTGATGCACTAATTTTTTTACCAGAGCTATACAAATTTAGTTATCATAATTAATGTTGGTACTATGAAAAAGATCTAAATGAAGTTATCCCAATAACATTCATAGACACATGTCTTGTTTAATAGATTCTATAACACTTATGTACTTTTCTTTTATATAAGAGATAGAGACAGTAGGTTTCTTATTATTTCTCAAAGTGATAGCACCTACACCAAACTTAAACCCATATTTATATGTAAATTTATGATCTATAATATCAATAGAATGGTCAACATCATAATAATCTTATAATTTAGAATTATCACTAGAATAATAAAATAAACAAAAATTATTTGTTCTTTTGATGTAATGAAGAGTACTTTTAACTAATTTTTAATGATCCAAATATAGATCTGCATAAATCTAGAAGCAACACCAACATCATATGAAATATCTAGCCTAGTAAGATTAGATAAATCAAACTATCAACTAGTTTTCTATATAAAGTAGGGTTAGCTTTTCCATATGTAGGTTTTGGATCAAATTTAATAACATATTCAATAGAATTAGAAGAATAATTGCAATCAAACATGTTAAACTTAACAAGAATATTATGTACATACTAATATTATGATAAAACAAATGAATTTTCTCCTAAAATATAGCCAATTCTAAAAAATGATGTAGAATGCCTAAATCAATCATTTCAAACATTTGGCTTAGTTTATCCTTATATTTATGAATTAAACTAGTTAGATCACCAATAATCAAAATATCATCAACTTATAAAATAATTAAGATTAAATGACCATTTTAAAATTTAACAAAGAAATCATTATTAGGGTAATAATTAGAGAAACCTAGTTCTTTGAAAAAAGAAGTAATCTTAGAATACCAAGATTGAGAAAAAAAAAATTAGACCATGCAAAGATTTATTTTATTTGCACATATAATGTTCTCTATTAAGGTTATTAAAACCTTTAGGTTGAGTCATGTAGATTTTATATTTTAACTCGCCATTTAGAAAAGCATTCTTGACATCCATTTGGTGGATAAACTAAGTATTTTAGGCTACAAAAGCAATAAATAATCTAATAGTACTCATTTTCTTCTATAGGAGCAATGATTTTAACATAGTCAATCCTAGGTTTTTGAGTAAACCTATGAGCAACTAATATATCTTTAAAATTGTCAATTTTACGAGTTGAATTATATTTAATCTTATAAAGCCACCTACAACTAACTATATGCCTTTTTGGTGGAGGCATGAGATCCCACGTTTGATTTTTACTTAAGGTATTATAATCAGATTTTATATCAACATTCCATCTATCATCTTGACTATCTTCCTCAAAATATTGAGGTTCACATTCATACATAGTCAATAAATCATGATAATAATGTTGACTTATAGTTAATTAATTAAGGTTATCAACATCAAAAGATTGTATTAGGGATTCTATCTAGTTAGGTCTTTTACATTGAACATGAAACTTAGGGGCCTCTTCAGACTCTAAGTAATCCAAAATTAGATCAAATTCCTCAAGGGCATCCATTTCATCATAAGGAGAAACATCAGAGTTAAGTTCATATATAAAATAACACTGAGGAGGTTACATAGAGGGCTGATAAAAGGATTTTTTGAGAATAAGAACATTCTTATTCTCAATGAGCAGACTTTTATAAGGATCACAAACTCTTAAACCTTTTATCTTATGTCTATAACTTATAAACATACAAGAATAGGAAATGGGATTGATCTTATTTCTTTTATCTTTAGGAATAAAATAGAAGTAGGACTACCAAACATATTAAGATGAGCCACACTAGGTTTAATTTTAGATAACATTTATAAAGGGGTAGAAGGATGTAAAGGCTTGGTAGGGACTATATTTAGAATATTTATAACAATATTCATGGATTTGGATCATAAAAACTTACGAACATTTGCATATTGTAACATTTTGCTATCCATGTAAATGATAGTGTGATTTTTCCTTTTAACAATACCATTTTGCTAAGGGGAATATTGAGTTGTTAGTTTCCTTTGAATACCAAAACTAATGTAAAAAGAATCAAACTCTTTACTAACACATTCATCACCATTATCAGTTTTTAATCTATTAATAGATAAATTATATGCATTTTCAACAAAATATTTAAATTATTTGAATTTAGACAACACACCAAGTTTATTTTTAATGAAATATGACCAAATCATTCTAGTGTAATCATCAATAAAAATAACAATATACAAAGAACCATTAAGGGATATAATTTCAAAGGTCTTAAAATATCACTATGAATCAATTATTAAGGATGTGAGGAATTCACATTGTGATTCTTATGAAAGGGTTGTTGAGGCAAACATACCCCCATTTTCTAAAAATAAGGAACCTTTTTATATTTTTCAAATTGTGTTAAATTGGCATCCAAATTGGTCAAATTTTCATTATTGAATATCAATTTTGCTTCAAATTTTATTGACATGATAGCATATGATTTTCATTTTACTAGATCTAAAATTACTAATGTTCAACTTTTGTGTGTCCATGTGCAGGTCTAATGGAGTCTCAATTCAATAAGCCATGTTTAGGGTTTCTTTACCTTGATGCTAATGTACCCCTCTATTTTGATTAACCTTTGGTCTCTTATTGATTAATTGAATCTATGTTTAAATAATGTAAAAACCTTAGTCTAATTTGTTTTAGCCTAATTTTATTTTAACTTAAGATTCAAATTTTCACAAGACAAATTGTGTGGGAATATTTTGTTATGTATTATACTTAGTTTAATTTCTTATCCTAAGGTTGTAGTCATTTTTATCAACATGACCAAAACCTTAGTCTAAAAATTTTGTGCTAGGTCCTTTATATCATGAGACCCCACTAATTATATTTTATTATTAATATAGACTAATTAAATGTGGGAGCACTTTACTATATTTTAAAATTAGTCTAAAGTTTTATCCTAAAGTCTTAATTGTATTTATTAATACAACTAGAATCTTAGGATAAAACTTTATGATAAGTTTCTCTATATTCCCTGATCCCTAATTTTACCAAAATAATCAATCAACATGCAGATGAAAAGTGATATAATCTTAGAGCTCAATGGAGAGATCGATGGTATGTAAGTGCCTGCCTAGGTCAAAATGTCAAAAGACTCATATCAAGTGTGAGAGTAACAAGTGTCACCATATCAGAGGCAACTCAAATATCTTATGGTGAGTGAATATTTAATAAGTCAAGAAAATTTGATAATAACCAATCATGTTTGACCTCCCAGATTGAAATAAATGGAGTACATTGAAACATACAACAAAGATCCAATTATGTGAGGCAAAGTAAATAAGTCAAGGTTCTATGGAAGAATTCAAGATTGTCAAGTGGCACAATCCCAATGACATAACACAAAATCAATGACCCATGTTTATCTTGATAGGATCAAGTGGATTGAGATCAATGAAGTTCATTGATCTGTGCAAAGAAGATCCAACAATGCGAGATGAAGATAACTTTTCAAAGAGACTAGAATGAATGTGATAGTGATGCATGTCATAATCATAATAAATGAGAGAAATATCAACCAATGGAATTCAACCTCTTAGATCAAGATCTATGTTGAATGAAGATTTGAAAATTCAATGAATCCATATCTAATGAGAGACTACCATGTGGAATAAAGGCATTAAGAGATAACATGTGTTTACAAGAAACATAGAAGACCCATAGAGATATCAAGTGTCATGATCTTGGGAGTTAGAATCAAGATTGATGATCCATGATAAAGATAAATAATATGGACTCTAATGAAGATCAATGGTGAAAATTTAATCAAACCTCAAGATTAAATGATATGATGACACATGTCCAAAAGTGACAAATGGTCATATTTTAAAATTAATGATGAGGATGCCACAATGACACAACATAGGCTAAGCATGTCATTTTTAGATATTTTGTGGACCCATAGACATGAAAGGTATAAATAATCAATCTAATAAAAATCTAAGGCATAAAGCTCATAACTTGAACTATATTGCTATCATTGAATCTCTACAAAAACCTCCAAAATTTTTGTAAGCATATGGATTGCCCTAATTTCCTTTGTATTCATTATAAATGAATTAAGAACTAGATTATTATCTACAACTGCATAATTCAATCAAATGGTGACATATAAGCATGTTTCAAAGGAAGATATGGAATTATATTTGACAATAGATGTTAAAGGATGTATTTTCAAAGATATTGAGTTTATTGCCTCTACTTTAAACATAAGAGACAATAATTGGTTGAAAATATTTTGGATGGTCTATAATCAACCAGCTATCACTAGGGAAGAGGAGAAGATCTCAACCAAGAGGCTATACAATGACATTATTGTAATTTAAATGACTAGTCTCCATTATGCATCAACAAACCCTGAGGTAATCCACTTCATTGACATTATTGCTCCCATTTTCAAGGAAACTAATATAGATAAGGGCATGATAATTAATGAACACAATATAAGAAAAGTTTCTTATATTTATGTTATTGAATTTGAGTCATATTATAAGTTTCCCAAACCCCAAATTGACCTAGCCTCTATGAATTCCTAGGATAAAGAAAACAATTTGATGGATACCCTTACCATGTGGTTAGATTTTGGAAACCAAGTCTTTTCAGACCTTAACAATAACATCCCTATTATCTAATTCAAACCTAAGCTCAAAATCATAATGACAATGTTAAACAAGTTATGTGGAAATGCAACCACTACATATATAGACCCAATATGGGTGCCCATAGTCTAATTTATAGTTGAAAAGGAAATTTTCCCTCCTTTAGGTAAAATAATTAGTATTTCATTAAGTAGATAAATACATGAAATTAGGCAAAAGAAGAAAACCTAGTTTTTCATGATGTCATATCTCTTATATGCTCTTTGTACAATAATAAATATTCCAAACTAGAGAGAATGGTCACCCAATGGAACATAGACTATTTCACAATATTATTCTAAGTTTCCCATCTTAAAATATAGATAACACATTCAATTTATGTGTGACTATGTCTACCCTACCCTAAGCAAAGCTATAACTAGTATCCCAATGAACAGAGTTATCCCACTAATCAAGAAATGTATTTTAATTATGGGAAATATATGCATATGTCTAGACTACACTATTATAAGGGTTGAGGGAACTCAAAGTTGTCCTCTTAATCTACTTGTTCATGTCTATGATAATTTAGCTAAGTAAGAGGTTACATACCAGTTATTCCATGGCATTAATGGTCTATAAAAGACTAAAATGAAGGGACTCCTTCAAATCTTCCCAATGACAATTGGAAATACTATATTTAGATAGTGGGATGAAATTAAAGTTGGATCAAAACATATATCATCCTTTAACCTATAGATTGATGAGCTCAAGAAATGGGATCCTTATGGGAAAGTTAAGGAACATTTAAAAAGTAAAGGAATCCTAAATGTGCCCTATGATCATGATCCTGGTGACTTTGATCCCATTTACACCAAAACATCCTCTTATTTACAAGTCACCAAATATTGAAAGAACACAACCTGAGGCCTGAGTCAATATTGGATAGAAATAAAAAATGGATGATAGATGGAAATTAGGACATAGACAATATAATCTTATCAGTTTTGAATCATCTATACCCCCATAAATTAATGTAAAAGTGGAGGTTAAAGTGGAACATAGGCCTGAAGAGAAAAGGCCACATGAAATAGCTTATAGTTCAACAACTTATGCACCTCCTAAAGTAGTAGAAGAAGAAGCACATCAAGAAGAGATTCACATGATCACATTAGACCCTAATGAGACTATTGAGGATGCATTAAAGATGTTATATAGTGCTTATGAGTTAGATGATTAAGAAGCCCAAGTCGAGGAAACAAAATAAGAGAAAGGGAAAGAAGTGGCATTGGACTTATTTTTGGTTGACACCCTTAAGAGGAAGGTTGAATTGGCCATTATTCCTAAATGAAAAAGACCCAAAGTGACTTTCACTACTCCTTTAAGTGAAGTTAACTTATTTAGTGAATAAAATATATTGTATGGTCTACCCATTCTAGAATGGTTCATATATGAGCCTAGATTATAGAAAGTGCCCATTGTACATCATCATTAAGCTATGATGAAAGCTATTACCATTCTTATGCATCAAAAGCTTAAACCATAGACCATTGCACTACAATAAGAGGAATCAAGGAGACTAGATACACCAAGTGGTTTAGTAGCTCCATCACAAATGGATATTCTTATTCCATAAGTGACACAATCCTCAGTAGGGGTGAGGTTTGACTCATGGACTATTGGCTTACAAAGGGTAATAAAAAAATGGGTCATGACAAGAGGAGGAGAAATGATATATCAAAAAGTGGTACCATTGATTGTTTTGACTCAAAATCAAAGGTAAAAACTAGGAGAAGATCCTATTTTTGAGGAAAATGTTCTTGAATTAGCTCAAACACAATCAGAGCAACTGTAAGCAGCTATCAAAGGCTTAGACCAATAAGGGAAGAACTTACAAGAGCATTATATTCTGTCTATTCTTGGGGAGATGATCAATATATTTGGATACACTTTATATGATATGTTTTATTCCTTGAATTCAATAAGGTCCAGACAAGATGTGGTAAGCTAGTAGAGTATTGTGGCCATAAATCAAGTAACTCAATGGCAAGATTCATGCAACAAAGTGAAAACTTGATCAATATTTTGACTAAAGACCAAATTCTTGGGTTTATGATAGTTAGCCTATCCCATTTGAATACTAATATGATCATTTTGATAGAGAAGATCAAGGGTTTATATAGATGGTCAAAGATATTGGAAGATCTTTCTAAGGAGGGTAAATAGTTAGAAACTAAAATGATGCACATATTGGGGAGTTTGATCATAAACCCAACTGCACTTAGTCCAATTGTCTTAATCACTGAAGAATAGTTCCATAATAGGGATAATCATGTCATACAATAAGTAAATAACCAAAGCTAAGGTATAATAGGAGTAGACAATAATAATATCTTAGATATGATCCTATCAACTAAGGAAAAAATTAGTTATGTTCAAAGCATCAAATAATCTTTGGATAGGAATGACAAAGACTTCAGAGGCCTGGTGGATGAAGAAGATGAACTTTTCATATAACCTATCATCAACCTCAAGTTGATTGATGGATATCATGATAAGGCAATGAAGATCTTATAGGACAAATAAAAGACTGTAACCATAAAGGAGCTCCATGTCAAATTGGTTAAATTAGGAATATTATCTTGTATAGGAACATGTATATTTTTAAAAAGGAATATTCATTTGTAAAATCATGTGCAACTTTGTAAAGCATGTTGATTATAGGTTAGTAATTTTAGAAAGTGTCTATTTCTATAACATTGTAGAAGGGATAGATGTCCCTAACATTTGTACAACTACCATTGGACATGAATAATCAACATACCTCCTTGGTCTTTTATATAAGGGGTATTATCAATTGTAATAGGGGGAGTTTTGAGCAATAAAACTTTGTGCAAATTTTGAGTAATCAATACAAGTAGATAATTTTTAAAATATATCTCATTTTGTTTATGTGATTGTTATAATGGTTGCTCTCTCACTTATTTGGTCTAATTTTCAGATTTTAATGATTCTTATGAATTTTAGATGTGCACCTTTAAATGTAAAGTTATAAATTTGTGCTAATTCTAGATTGATTAAAGGATTTTGGTTCCATTTCATGTTTTATACTCTTCTCTCTCACTTATTTGGTCTAATTTTTAGATTTTAATGGTTCTTATGAATTTTAGATGTGCACCTTTAAATGTAAGGTTATAAATTTGTGCTAATGCTAAATTTATTGAAGGATTTTGGTTCCATTTCATGTTTGATACTCTTATTTTAGATTTGCTAATGCTATTTACTTGTAGGAGTGAATCTTTAAAGTGAATATAATTTTTATTTGCATTATTTCATGCTATCTTTAGATGTTTACCTGATGTGTGATATGATTTGAGATTATGATATTTCATGTCATATATTGGTTAAGTGCACATTTTGATGAAATTTAAACTTTGTCATAATGTCTAGATTTAAGATCAAAAATATCTTTCTTCTCTACCCTACCCTTCCTTTTGTTTATTTTTTTATCATTTCACTCTAGATTAGTTCCATTGTAAATATAAATTTTATATTAGATTATATATATTAGATTTTGAGCACAATTCACTTCATTTAGTTTAGATCATTTTCATTTTCAAAGGTTAGCTATTAGGCCATAGTTTCTCCCAACAACCAAACAACTACATTATAAATTTTGTGAAATAGTTTATTTGTTATGCCATTATTCCACTAAAGATATAAATAATATCACAACTTGTAACTCATGAAATGGATTATTTGAATTTATAAATGAGAAGTGTTTCTTAAACATTCTGAGCCACCTGTGATACACTTTTAGGCATCAACAGGGGTTAGTATGATGCTTACCACATAAACAAGCCTCAAACATTTCATGAGGAAAGGGGATATAAGGAAGTCCAGCAAAAATATTATTTGCATAAATATCATGTAAATTTATAAAATTAACATGTCCCAATCTTTCATGCCATAATTGATATTCACTTTTACTATGTGATAAAATAAAACATGTAAAAGGAGAGAATGTATAACCATTCTTTTAAACACCTTTAACAATTAAAGGTCCAGATTGATTTCTAATGAACTAGATATCTATAAAAACATTAAAATTAAATTATCATTAATATGTTTTGAACAACATAATGAGTTATTTTAAAGCTTAGGTACGTATACAACATCATTTATAAAAATATTTTACTTTTCCCTATTTAGTTGCTTCTAAGAAAGAATTATCTCCTAAGAAAATATTTTTAGAGATATCTCTAGAATCAAATAAAATATTATATAATAAAATTATATGATGTTATTAAATACTATATAAAATCCATTCAATTTCATTTAAAGCAAATAAAACAATATATAAAGTAATAACTTTCTTGATCTTGATTATTATTCTGATTAGGGTTTTGATTCTTCTACTTGTTTTAATTAGATTTATTCCCTTTTTTTTTTTATAATATTTATTTTTAATTATATCATTATTTTTATAACAAGTTTCCATTTAATGACTAAATTTATCACATAGATTTCAATTCCCATTAACTTAGGTTTGTGATTCTTATTACCAGATTTATTATTCTTGTTTTTGCCTTTAGTAGAATTAGGGTTAGATTTATTGTTATTATAAACTATATTTAAGGTGAGAATTGCTATATTACATTTAATCTAGAATCAAAATCGGTCATAACTTTCTCTTCTTGAATCAAGAGAGGAAATAAGGTGGTAAAGTCATGGATATCTTACTCAGTTTGATATTTAGAATTCAAAATTGAAATGAATTTTCTAAAATTTTCATGAATATTGAATGATAAAATAAATTAGTTTATCTTGAATTAAATTACAATTAAAACCATCTAATTGAGCTCTAATGTTCTTAATTTTGGCAATAAAATTCATAACCTTTTCATCACCTTTCACAGGAGTAATTAGTAATTTAAGGATCAACATAATAATTTTTGAGAGGCAAGTGCCTTCATGCATAAATTCAAAGAGTTTTAAATCATTTATATAAGAATCATAATTATAAATTTAGATAAATAATTCATCTATAACACTCTAAAAGATAATGGACATAGCTTTCTACAATTTCTATTGAAATGTATATGTAAGTTTAGGGGCCACATATCGTCTAGAAGGAGATTTTTTAGTCCCAATGAAAATATTCCATAAATTTTGAGCTATAAATTAAGCTTTAACATAAATTTTACATATATTATAGTTATTTATATTTAGCATTTGAGATTTATCTAGGGAAAAATGAGGTGAAGCCATAACTTCCATTTAAACAAGATAGTAATCAAATGCTTAAAATAATAGTTTTAGTTTGAAAGTTTAAATTTATTTGATAGTAAGGAAAAATTGAAAATGTAGATACAAAAAAAATTCAAATTAATGCCAGACAAATTAATAAAATTGCAAAATATTACAACAAAACAAGGTGTTGTGTCACAAATATTACATAATGTAAGAATAATTTAATAAATTAACCTTTTTAATGAGTTTTCAAACTATTTTCCAAAATAAAGTGAATCACACATGTAACTATAATTAATTTCACAATTTATATACTAATTAATAAAAAAAAATGAAATAGAATTTCACTAATCTAGGTGTTGAAAGAGTTGCACTCATAAAAACCACCTTGGCATTATTATTTAAAAAGCTATAAAAATAATAAAAAAGGTTTAAAAATAAAAAATAGACAATGTACATGTATCTGGTAGGTGTCAAAACCTAGGTATTGATTAGTTGCATGACTATGATTGTAAAAACATTCAATAGATCAAAAGTGGAACAAAGGTTGACAGGCCAACTAGTGTTTTAAATGCGTGAAGCTTAACATGCAAACCAAAAAAGATTCTCATTTAAAATTAAATTTAAAAAATTATTTTACCAATTCAAAAAATATTGATTCTAGGGGGTTTTGAATACAATATCTCCCTAGTTATATGTTTTAGTAAAAATGGTTTACCAACTCATCTAAGAGACTAGTTAAGTGGTTATATGCACAAAACATTATTTAAACCTTTTTTTTTCTAATTTTTTTAGATAAAAATAAAAATAAAAACAAATACAAAAAAATATTTAACCATGCATGTAAATCTCTTTATATAAAATAAAAATTTTGGTTTAAAAAATTTTGAAAGAATTTAAAGGTTGGGCCCCCTAGATTTTGCATGGAAAATAGTTTTTAAAAAATAAACTATGTTTTAAATATTTCCACAAATTATATGAAAAAATATTCTTACCTGTAGCATATCATGGTGTAGGTATGACACCTAGGGAGAGTTTTAAAAGCTCACAATGCTCAAACCAGACCACCAAACATCTTGAAAATTTTCTAATGCTCATAAAGTGCTAAAACTTAGCCATTAAGATCTTAAAATTTTAATATTTGGTGAAGAATTTAAATATTTCACTCACCTAGGCCAACTATGGCACCCTAGGCTATTTTTAAAAATTAAATGGAGTAGTATAAGCTTCTAGAAGTCTAGTAGATATTTTATCAGGGATAATAATTACCAAAACAAGATTCAAACACAAAAACTAATCACCAAAAACTTGTAGAATAATTTTTATGAGATTTTGAGTTGATCAGGCCATATATGGCCATCCAAGTGCATTAGAGTTGCTCAGGTAAATTTCCAGGGGCTAAATGAAATATTCTCAAGCTCTGTTATTTCTTGGAATTGACAACAAACATGATGAAATATTCTCATGACCTAAGAGCAACTAAAAATAATTTTTATAATTAGTTTAACTTACAAAAGCCATACCACTGCACCATAATAGCATTTCGATGCTTGAAACACATTTTTTGTTTCTTCAATATGGTCTAAGATGAAGATACAATAAAAAAAATTGGGATCAATTAGCCACTATATGCATCTTTTGAGAACTTGAATCTACTTTCCACCATATAGGGCCATACAAAACTTTGAGTAATAAATTTTTTGAATAAATTAAAATATCAATTATTCATATTTAACTTAATATAATATGTTTTCTAATCAAATCCTCTCCACTAGCTCTGATAACATAATGAAATATATAAACCAATGCACAAGATCTAGGAGAGTAATTGAATATCAAAGCATAAAACATTGGCATAGAAATTAGGTGGAAAAACCTCTAAATGAGGTAAAAACCCCATAGTAGTTGATATTCAATATTTGATAAATAATAATAACCCCCCAATATAAATTCTTTTACCTTCTCACTTCTTCACATAATGGCTTCACAAAAATCTTAATCACTCGAGTAAGTTCAAATGTATCAAGTTATTTTAGCAATAGGGGTAAACCCTATTTTATATTAAAATATGAAGGGAGGTGACTGTTGTAACCAATGGGTCCAACCATCCTGAGAACATTTTTAAATCATCGATAATAAAAAAAATATATATGTTTTATTTTTACTGATAAGTATTAAATAATTTATGTTTTATTATTTATTTACATGAGGTTGTTAACCCATGTTAATAAATAATAAATCATTATTATTTACTTACCTAGAATGTACTAAGGGTATTATAATTACATCGCTTATATATTAAATGTTATAAGAAGTCAATTGGTTAGTTATGAATTCAAGTATAATATAATGGAAAAACTATGTTTGGCATTATTATTTGCTACACAAAAATTATGACACTATTTACTTAATAATGAGATTCATGTTATAATAAAATAAGACCCATTAAATTTTCTCATGAGAGAAACCCATATAGTAGGAATAATATCTAAATGGGTAATGAAACTCACAAAATTTGATCTTAAATTCATACCTCAAAAATTTGTAAAAGGCCAAGTTATAGTTGATCAACTAGTCACAGCTCCATTATCTAATAATTTTCCAATGATTGAGGTTGTTCGTGATGAGGTAGAAACATATCATGTATCACATAATACATGGACTATGTCTTTTGATGGATACAAATGTATTATAGGTGCTGATGTAGATGTCATTTTTTGTACTCCTAAATAAGAATATATGCCATTTTCTTATCAACTAGATTTTTCATGTACCAAAAATATAGATGAATATGAAGCCTTGATCATCAATTTGTATAAAGCAAAACAAATCCATGTGAATCATATTTGGGGTTAAGGTAACTCTTAGTTTTTAATTAGGTTACAAATCATTATCAAATAAAAGAAGAATATTTGATTCCAAACAAATAAATGGTAAACAAATTGAAAGAAACATTCAACACATTTTCTATTGAAAGTATCCCAGACAAGGAAAATCATCATGTTGATGCAATGGACAATGTGACATCATTAGTGCCACTATATATTATATATTATTACATTTTTATGATATAACAGTTACACTAACCCTAAATAACATCAGTTAAAATGGATGCTCTAGTAGTTATTTGCAATCACACAGTGTAAAAATTATGGAATGGTACAATGATATATATAATTTCCTAAATTGATATTTTATACCAAATAATTTTACTTGAAATGATAATTGTAAAATATAATGAGAGACACTTTGTTATGTTCATATTAGGGATACCTTACTAAAGCATGGTTTTAATGGACAATTAATCTGATGTCTTAACAAAGATGAAGCAAGAATCACTCTTATAGAGATGCATGATGGTGAGTGTGGGGGAAATTTTAGTTGAAAATTAGTGTCCCATAAATTATTATGGCATGGTTATTATTGTCCCATGATGGAATAATAATATGTTGAAAATGGTAAATTATGTGTCCAATGTCAAAACTACATTAATCTAAATCATGAACCATCTCATGAATTGCATCTAATTATATTACCATGACCATTCTTACTTTTTGGATTTGATTTAATTGGAAGAATAAATAAGTTATCAATAGGAGGCCATAAATTCATAATTCTAGCTAAAAATATTTTAAAAAATGGGTAGCTTAATTATAGCTAAAAAATATTTTAAAAAATGGGTAGAGTAAATTACCCTCATTTTACCATTAGAGATGGAATATCCATATTATTTATGGTTAATATTATTTTAAAGTTTATTTTACCCTCATATATTATTATAAATAATGGTTCATCATTTAAGAATAAAATTGTGAAGTGTTTTTGTAACAAATACAAAATCAAACATACCTTCTCTATACCATACTACCTACATGGTAATGGTCAAGAAAAAGTGAAAAATAAGACTATTGTTAAGATATTGGGTAAAATAATTGAAAGATACTATACATATTGGAAAAAGAATATGGTTTATGCCTTATTGGTATACCAAACTAGTGTTTGTATACCAACCTGAGCCACACCTTATTCCTTAATTTATGGTATAGAGGTAGTTATACCAATTGAGATTTAAATCCAACATTTATAGGTTTATCTTGAGTATATTACTTAATACATTGAGTATCATGAAAATATATTATATCAGTTGGAATAATTAAGTGCAAAATTCACACAAGCTATTAAGCCTCTACAGGTATATTCAAATCAATAAAAGTGAGTATACAACAACAAAGTTAGGCCATGCAACTTTAACATGGGTGTCTTGGTACTAAAATAAAATCAAAAGAATAAAAATGTAGAAAAATACAAAAAATAAAAATCCAAACCAAATTGGTTGGACCCATATGCAGTTATAAAAAAAATTGGGAAAATGTCTATATCATGTGGCTACACTTGAACAAAATCTCCTCAAGAGCCTAATTAATGTTATGCATTTTTAAAAATATTACACATAAACATATCAAAATTCAATTTTTTTTTACAAAAATAAAGAAATCAAGAAAATATAAAAACATTCAAATAAAGAAAAAATATTTATCATTTCGCATGTTTATTAGTTTTTACATACGTTATTTATATAGAATATAATTTTTATACACACATATGTTTCACAGGTAATTGAGTTTGATACATGTATACAATAGATCCATGATATATGCAAATGCAAATGTTGGACCTTCCTCTTCCCATGTGACACACTACATTGGGGGCATCTTATTTTTATTGATCATGATTGATACATGTTATATTATTTTATAATAATTTTACATTATCATGTTGAGCTTATATACTAACACTTACACATGCCTATAATCATGCTATTATCTTACATAGTGTGAATGATATGATATTTTACAAGACATTTTACTAACACATGTATGTAGGGATTAGTATGGCATGTTTATGCTAGTTGATTATATTTCAGTTATATTTGATCTTATCACATGGCTTACTTATGTGTAGTCCTTATTTTCTTGCTTATGTCAATTGTGGAACATTTAAACATGTTCCTTATTTTTTGGCCCTAGTTCCATGAGTGTTGATCATTTATTTTGTGTGTGGACATTTGAACATGTACTTTCCTTTAAATGTGTGGCATTCGAACATGCCCCTTATTTCCAATCTCCTTAGAACTCTCTTTTATGTGATATTAAGCGCTTTTGTGTGTGTGCTTGTTTTTTTACTCAACTTATTAATTATAGACATTTCCATGATTCACATTATGGATCTTAGGGATGCTTTTGATTTTATGATATGAGCTTCATTGATACATCTACTTAGAAATGATAATGTTATATGATTAATTACTACATGATTGTTATAGATACAACATGGTTATATTATCCTTTTTAGATAAGGTGACTATCAATTTTCATTCCCTTCACCTCAAAAGTGGGGATATTAATGGAGTAATGTCATAGATACATGAGTCCACATACATATAATTCATAGAATTTGCAAACTTTGATGCTATTTACATGATTAAAATATACATTTGGGACAAAACCTTATACATTTGGCACAAACGTTTTCAGATTTGTGGCATATATTATACATAGTTTATAGAGCATAGGTTACATTTTGATAGATAATTTAGCTTGAAACACATTTTAGGTTTATATACCATGAAAATTCACCAAATTATAGATACATTATTAAAAACATACCAATATTCATGTACAAACCTTACTAAGAATCACTAATTAAGATTTTATCTATTATAGTAGTTGTCTCCCTTGAGTAGTGTGATTGAGATTATATGCCCTTGATGGATTTGGAACTACTTTTATTATTGTAGGTTGATATAGTTATACTATTTTACTTAGGTGAGGCTAGCTAGATTAGATATATTAAGTTTACATGTGGGTTATATAACTCATCCTTACACTAGATTTGGGGCATGATCGCCCTCAAATTATATTCTTCACATCTCTAAGGTTAAATTATGAACCTCTCTACAATGATTCAGCTAGGAAGAATCATTACCAAATAAAAATACCAAGGGAAAACATGGTTGCATCGACACATAAGTGTACTCCTTCATTTTTCTCTTTTCTTTCAAGTAATTTAAATTATTAATTTTTAGATTATATGTATAAATTTCAATTGTAACATGATCTTTGTTGTAGGTCATACACATACAAAAAATTCAAAATGGATAAAATCAAATAAAGGTGTGTTGTACACACCATAGCACCCATTTATTTACTTTAAACTAGTAATTTCATTCTTATGCATTAATAGATTAAAGGGAAGGTAAATGTAGATATTTAAACCTATATGTTACATGATAAACTAGTATTGCACACTTGAAAAATATCACTCTAATATCTACCCTTAAGTTCTTCACTTTCTTACTACCAAAAGGTTCATGTTCACCATCTCATTGTACTTAAATGCTTATCTTATGGTCCAACCCTAATATTCTAATTATCCAAATCACCTGTAGCCCACATTATGCTTAAAACTTGATATATATCATTTACTATCAGTTACTTATCTTTAACCATTTTCCACTTTTTAAGACACTAACATTTAGACCTAGACACTAGTATCAATGCTAGTGTCCTAGTTCTAATGCTAGTGTTTGTACCTTAAAAAAATCAAGTTTTAAAATATTTTGAAATATACGGGTTGACATATTTATCTTAATCAACCCTGTTTGAGATTATTTTTGAAATGTGTTGTATAAAGACAATCCAAATACCATTCATTATCATCAAGTAATTTTAAATCACACATCTAACACTTACCAAGAAAAATAACCTTTCAAGTTTTCAAAACTACCTTATTATTCCCTATTTCAATATTAGTCATAAAATTAGTATTATTATAGTTTTAAAGCATTAAAAGGTAACACATGAATAATATTTGTCAAATTACAAGATAGATCACTACATGCATTCATATATAGTATATTTCACCTTTTTCACACACAATCCCACTCATGGTGAGAACTACATATGTTTGAGGCCCTCTTTAAAGTATCAAATATATAGGCAATACTCAATTATAGATGGGTATTTTAAGTTAGATTGACTTCACTTGAGCATACTAACCATTATTTTTCAAAATGGTTTGCCCTAATTAGAGGAGATAATATTTTGTGAAAAATATTGATATCACAAAATTATTCACATGATATGAATACAAAATCTAAAAGGTGAAACTAAACCCTAATAGGTGCATGTGGAATTTAAAAAATAGAGTCAATATTCTATACAAGAAATTAGTGTTAGAATCATGACACTAGCATCAATGCTAGTGTCCACAGGGTGACACAAGTGTCTAAACTAGTAAAAAACTAATATTCATAATTGAACAAATTCAGATCTTTAGATAGTCTATTCCTACACACACACTACTCAGACCTATCGATGCATCAATGTATAAGCTAAGTAAAATTTATCATTTGCATTGTTGTTATAAGAACATTGAAGCTTATATTTTTTACATTTAGAATATTCTTATATTAATTATATCATATCATAATATCAATAGAATTTAAATATATTTAATTGGACTAATTTTTATAGTAGCTTGTTCCTTGCTTAACTAGGCTACTCTTTCATGTTAATCCTTATTTGCAAAAAATGTTAAATACATCCAAGCATGCACTATGGTCATCCCATTGATGTGATCATCGGATAGTTTAGTTTTAAAAATATAAAAAATTCAAATAAATTTAAATATTTATAAAATAAAAAAATTTCAAATAAATTTAAATATTTCAAAAATTAAAAAATATCAAAAAATAAAACATACAAAATCATTCAAAATATAACAAAACAAGACTTGAGCATAACATGAATTGCTAGTTTATTTATTTACATATGTTATTTGTCATATATTTTCATAGGTAACATATTATTTCTCAAACATGTGTATTTCATGTAAGTATATGATTGTTATGTAGGACATAGACATCTACACAGACTCTTAGATGTTGGATTACCTTCTACGCAGTGGCTATGTCTATGCTACAGGCATCTAATTTACATATTACATTATAATGGGTTATATCTATATATGACCTCAAATTCCATGTCAAGATATATATCCTAAATGTATATTTCTAATTACTCATATCTTATAGTGTGCTACATGAATATGATACTTCACTATGATATAACATTGATATATATGGATAGTGTAAACTAGTTTTCATTTGTTCTATGATGCATCAATGATATTACTTCCTTACATGAAAGGCTAGAAATTTATTTATTATTATGTATGGCCCTTGGAATATGTGTGAAACAATTGCTTAAATACCTTCATGAGATTTCTTCTTTGTATGTGAGATATTTTAACATGTTTAATTGATTGTGATTGTTGGCCCTATATGTGCAATATTTTTTTGTATGTATCCCTTGGAATTATTTTTGACATTATGTAACATTTTGTGTTGTGATTGTTGTGATTGATTAATGGTTTCATGATACATATCATGCACTTTTTATTTTGAAGTCTACTTTTGAGATAATTAATTTGCTACATGCATTCATTAATATATATAAATGAAACACTTGTATGCCTCACACTCAATATACTACATACATAAGTCAATGAAAATTAAATTTATATGATGACATAATCTCTACATGATAACATGACTATAAATGATTAAATATTTATCGCATGATACAATGAAACCTTATCTTGAGATGAGTGACTTGCAACCTATATCCCTCATCTCAAAAAGGGGCACTGCATTGGGAAAGTCTTAGAGACCCAAGATTCCATGAACAAAAAAATTATATTTGGGATAAATTAGTTTTAAATATATAGAGTACATGCTTTTAAAGATTTGAAGTAATTCAAAATTAGATTCTATAATAGAGTACAAGTTTTCAAAAAAATAAATTAATTCATAAATCAAATACATGACAAATATTGGAACATTTATATAAATTATGAGGGAATATTACATGAACATGCACTTAATTTATAAAATATTTTAGTAAATATTCATACATGTTTGAATGCATATTCATGGGAATATGCAAAACAATTACAAAATCAAAGTTATAGGTTGTAATTATAATTAAAATTGAGCATATAGTTGTATGGAATTCCATATCATTTGTCATAAATGTAAGGGGAATGATACCTATTCATGTACATTTTAAAATTTCAAAGTCATAGTTTCAAAGGCATGATATCTGTTTATACACATTTTCAAATTTCAAAGTTACAGTTTTAAAGGCATGATACTTGTTCATGTACATTTTCAAATATCAAAATTACAATTTCAAAGGTAAAATTTTCATTTAAATTAAAATCTATTGGTAATGTGGTCATGATATGGGCATGAATATCATTTATTATCTTTTGATCATGAAAATATAATTTAGATCCATCTGCAATAATGTGATTTGATCTATTACATGTAAAGTATGTTAAGCCTAGTGACACTCAATAACATTGGCATTACTTCTAATTAGCCCATTGTGTGGTTCCATATTCTATTATAGGTGGTGTAAGTTCAAGTCTACTAACACTCAAAATCCTTGGAATCACTTTTATAAAACCCATCATGGTTCCACATTTTCTGATTAGTACATTTGGTATTATTCCCTATTCATGAGAGTTGGAATATGCATCTTTACAACTTAAGGGATTGTTTAGTTATTTAAAAATTGGGACTTTATCACTCTAAATTTTTCATTGGTTCAAATTCTCAAGTGATTAAAATAATGGGGAAATTTTCTCCATCATATTATACATGTTATAGGTAAATTTGGTTTCATCTCCATATAAACATACTCCTTACTTTCTCTTCCCTCAATTTTTCAATTTTTAAAGTTCAAATTTTCAAATTTCAAACACAAACAAATGACTACTTCACATGTTATTATAAGGTTTGTTAAATTTTATTTCCCTATTGAATTGGAGTATCCTCTCAAATACAAAGTGTGTTATACACACTTAGATTTAATTCTTTCCCCTTTACTCTGGTAATTTCATTACTAGAATAAAAGGGGGGGAATGTAGATACATTAATATGGTCACATGTACTTGACAATGCTAAATATTGACATATCCCAAACCACATAAATTTCACCCAAATACATGAATATTATGCACCATTCCTCTAATCCATTTAGCTATATGTAATATTTATCATTTGTTTAACATCACTACTACATACAAATTTCAAATTGAAATTCTCAAACTACCTAATATCACCCCCAGAGTCTAACTTAGAACTACTATCCTTGATCTTTAAGGATAAGTTTGTGTTATGTGGATAGGAATTTACCATGGGCCTCTTCACCTAGGGTAGCCACATCCAAATATAAATAATTTCTAGTTTCCAAATTTTTACTTAGTATTTTGGGTATTTAGACACATTTCATAATGTCAACTAAAGGAGATTATCAAAAGGTTTTTATATAAATACACAACAAAGGTCATTCATTACCCCCACTTTATATCACATGGTTGCTAACTTGCATAGTATTTCACATTATGAAAATCATACCCATTCCTCTCAAATTAAATATAATTCACAAGGATCATCTATGAGCCAACTCTAAAGAATTTTAAAACCAAGTCAAGATATATCATTGTGAAGTATCAAAATCATTTTTATAGTTGTATGTACATAGTCAAGAAGTAAAATTGTACTATCATTATAGGTGGGAGAAATGCATGGGCTTGATTTCTATCCTTTAAGTATTGTATATGTAGGTAGAGTTCAATCATCAAGGGGGTGATTTATGTCATCTCAACACATTAAAATCCCCCTCTCTTTTTTGTAGGTTTCAAAATTACAAAGTACCCTTAGGGTTTCAAAGACAAAATAAGAATAAAAATGATATCCATACATCATAATATGAATCAAAACATATCACTCTACTCAATATACACAAGTAGAAGGCACAATATTCATGGTTTTTCCATAGTGAATGTAGACAATTTTACCATCAATAGACTAAAGTGGCTTACATTGCTATCCACTTAGAATTGTCATATATAATAATATTCTTATATTATACTTATGATATGGGCATCCATAAAAAAAGTAGTAGACAAAAATGTAGTGGTTAAAAACATAGTTTTAAATACATAATGAGGATAAACCATAGTAAGGAAAAAATGTAGCAAGGACAAAAAAGCACAAGAATGAAACATAGTAAAGGATGCACTCACATAGACGACATAACTTTCAACTAAAGGTCCAAACTCATTAAATCATATTTTTCCTCTATTATTTTGCTTGTAAATTTGGTGTATTACTTTTTCACCATGAAATTTTAACTACTATCACCAAAATGAACTAGGCAACAAATAAACAATGTGATAATCACTAAAATGTCCCAATTATGCTCCTTGTGACATTACCAATAATGCTATGTTTTTTCGCTATATTTTGTCCTCACAATAGTTTTATCTTACTACATTTTTATCATACTAAATTTTTACCACTACATTTTTGTCTGCTATGTTGTCATTATTAGATATATTATTCTTCTATCTTTTTCCTATAATTTATTAGACATAATCCATTGAGACAAGTCCATAGTTAATGGACTTGAATGTCTTATATTGCTATCCAAATAACATTGACCTATCTATAAATAGTTTCAGATTTTGTTCCTAATCCTGAGCATGCATAGTCATACCTTATTTGATTTCCACTTTTAGATATTTGAAACAACAAAAAATATTGATTTTAGCTAAGTATATTTCTTCTTATTATTTTCTAAAAATAATAGTTTTCCATATCTATTAATTTATAAAAATAAAATTGTTGATTATTGTTCATCTTTAGCAATATGATATATATCAATTTTTACACCTAATATTAATTAAACTTCTGTTATTAAATTAAAATAGGGTAAAATAACATAATAATCACATTTCAAGCCCTTTAGGGCATGGTATTGTCACATGTTAAACATGAGTGGTCATAACACTCACCACTTAAAAGCCTAAGCTTAGTGGGTAATGGACCCCACTATGGTTTTGAAAATAAGTTCAAATTTAAACTATAGAATTGGTAGGAAATAAAATTTAAAATTGAAATTCACTCAGACCTGACAAACATGGGAAATATTTTATTGTGGTATTTGAATCCATTTGAGAGTACATTTTGAAAATAAACTTGAAAGTTGACTTAACCTTGGTATAAATAAAAGTGACCATATTTGGAAACATGATAATGGTTTTATCATTAATTTTTTTTATGTTTCATTTATAATCATGAAAGGGAGGTTTGATATCCTATAAAATCCCTTAGAATTTGGAGGTCAACTTATGTATGCAAAAAATCATTATTAGGAGATATTTGAGAACTTGAATGGTTAAAAGTGACGATTGTGGGTTGAAGACTTATCAGGTGGACTTAGTCTTTTCCTTTGAAATATTAGGTTATGAAAATGATCTATTGTCTATATTTTTCCTTTGAATCACTTATAAGTGCAAAAGTCATGTTTTCCATTTAAATTTTTGGGAACATATAGAGTTTGTTGATTTACTATGTCAAAAATGTCCATTTTTTGATATTCAAGCCATTTTTATATTGGGATTTTATTGGTTGAAATGGAACATATAAGGTCTACTTAATTAATCAAGGAATGGGTTATTACATATAATTTTATTTTAGATAAGTTTGAATGTTTTTGGAAAGGTATAAATGTGGAAAGGAAATGAGAATTAAACTTGTGATCTTTCTCATACTTGCATTACCTAAAAAAAGGTTCTTGCTTTACATTATTCCTCACTATTATTTTTATTTTTCATAAATAAGTATGAAAAAGAAAAAGGTTGGGACTGCACTTTAGTTTATGGTTCATTATCAAGTATGTAGATGTATATTTATATAGCTAGCATTTTTTAAATCTAGGTTTTGCTTAAGTAGGAAACTTACAGAATGAAAACCTAGACCTATCATGAGGAAACAACATAATGGATATTTTCTACTTCCCTTACACTGTTATTTCATTTCAAATAGTAAGTATTGAAAAATGGATAAACTGACTAGTTCCATGTTTATATTTTTGAAAAATGGGAACATTATTTTAGTGGTATGAAACTACATGTTTCAAAGGATTGGTTGGTTGTACACCTTTATTCTTATCTTAGATTTGCATTAGAAATAATAGTTGACATAATGTGAAGTTATGAAATAATGAGTTTCATGTAATTTACAATGCAATCATACAGATGTAAGATTATACACAAATACATTTTTCATTCACTCGTTGATTAAGTCAAATTGATGTGGGAATATGGAAACCTATCTATGTGATGAGGAAAATGAACTTGATGTGTTAATTTGTTTCTCAATTGACATTACTAGTTTTTAGTTCTTATATAACTACCTGCTTATGGGTAAATGGAAGATATCGCAACATATTTCCTTGCTTAAATAATATGATTTAGCATGAACCAAAAGAATGTGAATAGAAATTTGTTTCATGGTAAAAAATTGAAATTAATAAACTATTATGGCATGAAAAATATATGATGAGAATTAATTTAAAATATATATGTGGATACTTAGATCATTTTATGTTAAACTATATAGATATTGAAACAAGATCATTATGTTAATGCTAATATTTTTGTATACTATTTAATCTTGAGGAAAGTTATCAATATTTCACCCTTTTAGTAAGCATCAAACATGTGACCACTGGTTGACAATAATACCCAAGGCCATGCTTAGGTAGGAACTTATGTATTCACATTGATGAGTGATGGTATCCTTGAATCATAGTGTAAAGTTAAATTACCACTTGATGAATGTTGTCATAATTCATATGGTTTTCATAATTAAAAAATATCCAAATAACTCCCCAAGGCCATGATTCCCAATGAAGTGGGTATGAATGGCTATTTTTTCATGAGTGTAGGCATAATTATTTTTTTGTAAGGGCTCATTAACTTGTGTAGAGTAAATGATGATCCTAGAAATAGTTGAATCCACTTCCTACCTAATTCTTATTTGGATTATAATGACTTGTAATAAATTAGTTATGTTCTGTATGATAAAGATTCAAATGTTTTTAGATATGTTTCAAAAATTATCTTTTATGTATTATGGAATTGTAAAGAATGTGAGGGTATTATCTATTTAAGGCTTTAAAAATGCATGCAAAATTTTTATATAATAAAATTGACAATGAAATGAATCTTATGTCAAATAATTATTTCCAATGCATTAGGATCAATGCATGAAATGCTTAAATGAAATTTATAACAAATTTTGTATTATATAATAAAAATTGTCATATGTAAATTAATGTCCCCTTGCATTATGATAATTATAGTGGTATATTTAATTAATCATGTAGATCAAGGAATGAATAATTAATTATAATAAGTTATCTAATTTTGCTTTTATAATTAAATGACCTTGTTACATGACTTAAGAATAAGTAATAACTCTTGAAAAGGTAATTTTTAATCATGAGAAAAAATGGTATAAGGAAATAAATTAAGTCTAATTCTCTAAAAATATTAATCTAATTTACAAATGCTAGATAGGACCTTTGACAAGTTGGGTTGTGCCATGTCCACTTGGAGGTTTATTTTATTAGTCTAATTTGTAAATTGGCATAGCAAGAAAAGATGATATTTATCTTTAAAAGTGAAATGCTTCAATTAAATTTGGTTTTAATATGGGTATTTAATTTCTCATTGATATACTATATGCTTAAGGGATTCAACATGACATTAAATATGAGTGTAAAATAATCAAGACATGCTTGAGTAAGAAATAACATAACAATCTAGTCACTGATCTAACTATAAAGATATAATATTTTGATAAGGAATCATGGGAAATTAGTCACTTAATTTAAAATGGACATAGTTCATATTTGATAATTAATTATATGTAAAGATATTGAATATGTCCTTATGTTAGGGCCAATAAGACAAGTAATTATGGCAAGTGTGTATGATACATGAAGTTTTTATGGGAAAAAAATATGTAGAAATTTTGACGTTTAACATTTGGATTAGCTTTTATGATCCTACACAAGGAGATAATATTGATGTAGAAAATTAGGACCTAACACCTCTAAAAAACCCAAGGAAATTATCTATTATAAGAAGTTTCCAAAATATAATTAGTCGTTGCCAAAATCTAAGTTTCTAAAAAGAAAAAAATAATACAAAAAAAAGAAAAAAATAAGATTTCAAAACTTTTTATTAGGTGTATTAAAAATTATATCCATGGTTTAATCTTATTATTATTATTATTATTATTATTAAAGAAATTATTATTAATTACAATAATGATAAGGTTAATTATTATCATTAAAATTGTCTCCTTTGTTAGATGTATAATATTATTCTAAGTCAAATTATTATTTTCTTAGATAAATCTATTAAACAATAATAATAGACCCTGTATCAAGAAAACACCTATATCAAAATCTTATTGATTATGATTTTATTATTATTATTATTATTATTATTATTATTATTATTATTATTATTATTATTATTGTTGTTGTTGTTGTTGTTGTTGTTGTTGTTGTTGTTGTTAAATGAACCTGAATAATATAAAAAACCTCAAGGACCTTCTTAAATTACAAGCCTAATTACACCTAATGACCAAAAATTAGTTATTCTTGAAAAAGAGGTGACCCTTAAAATTTATGGGGATCTAAAAATTCACAAAGAAGGTATTCCAATAAGGCCTATTATTAATACAATTTAATCCCATACATATGTCCTTGTTATTTAACAAACAAATTGAAATCCCTTGTTGGTAAAAAGTTCTTCAATCATGACTTTAGGGATTTTGTTGATTTTATCATGGAGAAAGAGGTGGACAATGATGAATTGTTAGTTAGTTTTGATGTAGTTTCACTCTATATGAAGGTTCTTATTAAAGAAGAATTAGAAGTTATCCTTAATCTTAACAACATTGAAATAGTGAATCTAGTCTCTTTGTGCTTTAATTCTACTTTCTTTACCTTCAAAGGTGTTATCTATGAGTAATGTGAAGGCATGGAAATGGGTTGTCTTTTGTCCCCAGTGGTTGCTAACCTTTTCATGGAAAAACTTGTAGAATGTGCTCTTCAATCCTTTTATTTGAAACTTTAATGGTGGAAAAGATATGTAGATGACACAAATCTATGATGGAAACATGGAATAGACAACTTAGAATAATGTCATTCCCATATTAATGGAATTTTCTCCTAGCATGAAATAACTTGAGACAAAATGTAGTCTACCTTTTTTGGATGTCCTCATTTCTAGAAAAGAGGATAGTACTTTAGCTATAAAGCTATATAGAAAAGGCACACATATAAATATATACCTTTATGCCTTCTCTCATCACCATCTAGCTTAGAAAGTAGGGTTTATCAAAATTTTGATCACTAGGGATTTAAAAATTTTCAATAAGGATAACATTGATCATGAAATTCAAAATTTAAGAGAGGTTTTTAATTTGAATGGGTATTTGGCTAAAAAAATAACTAAATCCATTAAACAAGTTAAAGATAATTTTAGTAAATCTAAAACCATTATTCACTTAGTATAAGGACCTATGGCTTATCTAAAATTCTCAAATGTCAGAATATTAGCTCCACTTTCCTTCTAGTTAATAAGTTGTAGACAAATTTAGGGTCTATGAATGATCATATAGAACCTAACATTTGTATTTTACTCTACCTTTTATATTGATATTTTAGAATCCCTTATATAGGGGAAACATGAAAGTCAGTTTGTAATAGAGTTAAGGAGCATTCAATAGACATCTATCTTGAAAGAAAAGAGAAATAAATTCTAGCTGAACACTCTATCAAGACCAAACATGCTATAAATATAGAAGATTATAGAGTCATTATTACCTAATATAACTTCAAAAAATATAATTTAAGGGAAGCCATTAAAATATTGAAACACCTAACCAATTTATATAGGGATGAAGGGCTTAGAATTAGTCATGCTTGGAAGTTGTTAGTATATATGAGTTAATGTTTCTTCCTTTATTTCATTTGTTTGATGTTCTTTTTATTCTTTATTCTAACCTCTTTTAGTATCCCAATTATTTTGTCCTAACTAATTTTTGGTCATTAGGTGTCATAAGGCTTGTAATTTAAGAAGGTCTTTGAGGTTTTTTAAATTATTCAAGTTCATTTAATAATAATAATTAAAACTTATATAATCATCAATAATATTTTTATATAGGTGTTTTATTGTTACAATATGTTTTATTATTGTTTAATATATTTATCTAATACAATAATAATTAGAATTAGAATAATATTATACATCTAACAAAGGAGACAATTTTCAATGATAATAATTAACAGTATCATTATTGAAAATAATAAAATTTTCTTTGTTAATACTAATAATAAATAATCTTTATGGATAAATATAATACTAAATAATGGATACAATTTTAATACACCTAATAATTTTTTTTGAAATCTTAGTTTTTCCTTTTTTTAGATTGTTTTTTAATTTTTGGAAACTTAGATTTTGGCAACAACTATTTATTTTTTGGAAACTTCTTGTAACAACTAATTTCCTTGAGTTTTTTAGAGGTGTTATATCCTAATATTCTACAACAATATTATCTACTGATGAAGGATGACATAAGCTAATTTAGAATGTAGAGCATCAAAAATTCTACATAATTTTTCTCAAAAAAAACTTTATGTAATGGTATGGACTGTAAAAGTATAAAATATTTGATAAGCATATATGATATAAAAAAAATTAATATAATGAAATTTGATGGGTTATTTGATAACATATACTTGTGTCTTCACATAAATTATAGTGAACTCATGATCACCATGATTAAGTGATTGGTAAAAACCTAGATAAATACTATTTATTCATAATTAACCCTAAAGGACTGAGGGTATCAACAAAATAAAAAATGGTAAATCGATTATAAATTAAGGGAAAACTATTTTAAGAATAACTCATTATAAACTAAGGCCAAATTATGAAAGGTTGTTGAGAAGACATCGATAAAGAAAACAAGATAGTTGGATTGGATTATCAACTTTTTCATCTGAATCATGAAAGTTGAAGTTAAGAAACTTGTTGAAACAATGCATTCTTCCAAAGGAGTTATGGATCCATTTAATTAGGATGTAAATTTTATGAAAAGGGTGTACTTAAGGTGTAAAGTCTTTACTTAAAACCAAAAACCATTAGGGATGTCCACTTGGCCCATTCCACATTGATAATAAACTAAACCATAGTTGGAGTATCCCAATAAAATTTGAAAGTATTTGAAGATAAATAATAAATGAATATGTGATTTTTTAACTATTTATAAAATGAAAACATTATCAATCCAATCATTAAGGACACAATCCATGTTGATAGAAAATAAAACCTTATGACTATGGGTTTACTCGTGAGTAAAGGTAAATAACAAAAAATATTGCATGAGAAAATTAAAAAATGATTTACATATAAAAACTTAGCTACAATAAATGGAATAAAAATTTATATTTCAATTACATTAAATTTAACTTTTGTAATTCACACTCATGACATGAATATGGGAAAAATACAAAAAATAATTGAGTCCTTATTATTGGGTCTCTAATAGACACATGCATAGATGGTTAATGAGCACACATATAAACCCCTTATATGAAATCCCCATTGGTATTTAGACTAAAAGAGAGACATATAGACTCCCATTTATCTGTTTTGATTATATATTTTATTTGATAAAAAGAATTGAGGTTAGAATCCATTTTTGGTAAGAATTTTATTTCCTTCTTACACTAAAAGAGAACGGTTCTTATTTGAGCCAAACAATATAACACCATTTTATTATATTAATTTTTTCTTTTAAATAATTAATATTTTACATTATGATATGTTTCTAGGGATTTAAGTGATTATATAACTTGAATGATATTTAGTCTTTATATTTTGTTTCTATTTGGTTATAATTTGTGGGTATGGTGGGTGAAGTGATTCAGTTCAGACCATCCACTTCACCAACAAAATGGGGCCATTTCTATGGAGTGCCAATTATTCCCTGGGATAATAACATATTATTTTCCCATGGAATATATTTTATTACTTCAATTCATTTTTTTCACTCCTATTTTTTTAAAATTCAAAGACATTGATATAGTAAAATCTATATTCGCATAGTATCTATGATATTATTCTTCATTTGTGAAGTGGCAACTCTAATGTTTTTGTGGACTAGAATGTTATACATATGTTGGAATCATATATTTCCCCATTGATTTGAAGTGTGTGGAATATGTTCATATGGTAAAAATTATCAATTTAACATATGTACAACCCATTTTCCCCATTTGTAGGAGTAATTTCAATTTATATTATGAGTTTCTAGAAAAAGAAGCTCAAAATTTTGGATTGGAAAGTTTTCTAACAATTTTTTTTCATTTTATTTTTCTTAACATCTCTCTCCCCAATGAATTGTACCTAGATTTTGTGTGGATTCATTTTTTGTGTCTATAATTTGAAATTACAAACTAGGTATGCTTATATGTCTTAATTACAATGGTTGGGTACTATCTCAACTCAATTTTTCAAAGTTTTTGTGAGTTCAAGTAAAATTCATTATCTTATTAATACAAATTTTATTGAAAAATATGTTACTATAAATTTAATAAAAAATAAAATACATATAACATATTTCAATCATGATGGCTTATCAAGTATGAATAAATACATTATTAATAATTAATCAACATGTCTATGTCAATACAACACATGTAACATGCATGAGATTAGTGGTCGAAATGGTGTATATCCAAACTATCATAGTCAAGATGATATATCCTACATGAATGAAATTAATATTATTATATATTCAAAAAAAATAGGTCAACAATATAATAAACCATATAATCATTATCTAATTTTTTTTCCTCCCACCTACTCCACATTAAGTTCTCAAAGATACCAAAATATCAATGTTGCTCATATTCCTCATTTTTTTCAATCCTTTCCCAAAGGAAATTTAAAATATGAGTTTCCAAATTTTCATGTAAATAATATAGTAAAGTGGGAGGACCATATTTAAGTTTTCAAACTTTGATAAATAACTTTGAAATTGAAAATGAGGGCCTAATGATCAGGTTTTTTATTTAGAATTTACAAGAAGAATCATATGATTAGTATTTTAGAATACCTACATCCATCATAGATTCATGGGATAAACTTATGTACTTATTCAAATTTCAATTTGGAAATAAGGTTAGCATCTCTTTTCTTATTTGTGATTTTACTAACATTATATGAGAACATCAAGAGGATATTTGGTCATTAAATTACAAATTTAAGAGGGTATGGCATAAGATACTCAAGTGCATGAAATTTAATGAATTTATGGTCATTTTCATGTATTTAAATGAATTGTAAATTTAATTGAACTTAATTATGATATAAATGTCCAATGAATTCAACACATGTTGTAGATACCTAAGTTTGGTATTAGAAACTTAAAAGACTACTTTTTGCACACTTTGATATAATTGGAATTTGACATACACATTTGAATCTTGTGCACACTTACCATATATTTTTACCTATTAAATGTTGTCATTGATGTCAGGTTTAGTATCGTTGATGTCAAAGAGGATCAATAAGGTGAGAGTTGTATGGTACCTTGTAGGTCTACTTGATGGACTAGTTCTTAAGCATGGATGTGGATTTTAGAGCCATGACAATGATGATATGGAGGAAAATAGGTATATTAATATTTATTAAATTACTTAAGAAATAATATGAGGTGTTGATTCACTCAAGAGAGTTCCAAAGTGAGCCTAAGAGGGAAAGTCTTTATTGATGGTTTGTAGCTAGACATTATTTTAGACTCTACCTAACCCAATAAAGTGCTATGAGATGTTTCCAAGGTTTATGAAGGATTAAATTTAGTGTGTGAGAACATGATAGGTTGTATAATAATTTATATGATGTTTTAATATCATCTATAATGGTAAGAGGGTCATAATCTAGACCTAAAGTGACTTGCAACTGAAGACCTAGTATGCCAATACACCTAGTGAGACCAAATTGAGGATGAGGATCAGATTACAATGTAAGAGTCCTCATGAAAGAATGGTTTGATCTATTTTTATTTTTTTCAATAATTTATACAAATTTTGAGATCATGTATTTAATTAAAAGACAAGAAATCAAATTTTGAGGTCTCCTATGCATGCAAAATGAAGAGATGAGAACCTGAGAAGAAAGTTTAGATGCTCATTATCACATGTAAAATTTTCATGGTGTCATAAGAATTTTTGGATAGATATAAAGTGGTCCTAATAATTATTTAAAATCATTATTTTTACATTTAAGGGTCAATACTACATGAACAAATGTTAAGGAGGTTAACTAGTCTAAAACCCTTTCAAAACCCTCTTAATGACCCAGTTGGATAAAACTTGTTGTAAAGTGATTAGAATAGTTTTTTTGATAAATTTTTATGATTTTATGTTGTATAATACTCCTCAAATAATATCAAAGTGGTAGTGATGTGTTAGGACTATGAGTGGAAGATACACAAAAATGCTTATTTTTTAAAAATTTGATGCTACAAGAAAGGTTAACCATGTCAATGCATGAAAGTGGATAATTTTTTTTTATGTCAATGTTATTTTTTTAATTTATATAATATATTTAAACCTTTTTGGTCACCCAAGTTGACCTATTGTTAAAATGGATAACAGTGAAAATAGTGAGAAAAACTAGTCAAAGTGAGAAAGGGTTTAGGGACGAATTTTAGGTGATTAAGGATGAATAAAATTATTTTAATTATTTTTAAATACTTATATATATTTTTTAATTGGTTTATAATTGTTTATAATTCTCAAATATAATCTAGAAGGTGATCTCAAAGTGACTTGTCTGTGTGAGTCAAGACTATGAAAGAGTATGTTTCAGATATTGGTCTATATAACTCATTTTTACCATTATAAATATGTATATATTTATTTTAAGATTATATTAGGATGTTTAATATTCAACTTAATTAATAATATTTTTAATTAATTGATTTTACATGTGTTGGAAGTCAGGTTCACCATGACTGGTTCTTAAGAATTAATTGTTCTAGGTTTGTCAAGTGAAGTGAAAGGTTTGAGTATCTATGAAAATATTAATTTAATATAATGAAAATATTTTTTTTGAGACATAACTTACATAATTATTATTTATTTAATGAATATATATAGGTTAAGTGGTTGAGATATGAAATCCAAAATGGCTTGTATGGCTATGTTAAGATAGTGAGATAGAGGCTTGACAAATTGTTCTATAAAACCAATGGTTGTCACTAAAGTTTTATATATATAAATTTGGGATTTATATAGAATAATAATATAAAATATTAATTTAAATGATAATTCATGGAAATTCCATTTCAAATTCTAAAGATAATGTTCCTCAAAACTATGTTTTTAGGATGTCTAATAGTTTTCTATGTATTGATAAGAGATATGAGTTGGAGGTTGTTTGAATAGTATTAAAGAAGAAAAATAATTTTAATATGTTTATAAGGTATATAAGTCTCATTTTAATTCAATTATATTCATTTAAAGTTCTCGAGATGGTGTGGAGAGTTAAATTTTTTAACTGTGTGTTGGCAATGTTTGGTAATTCTGAGTGAGCTTCTTACAAAGAAGGTTTATAGTATACAGATGTTGAGTCAGATTATATTATTTATAATAATGACCCAAAGGTAATTATTATTTTTTATATATGAATTATTTTCATTTTTTTTGGCAAAAATTTGCTTTTGTCCTAAATGTTCATGACTGAGTTTCAGTGTACACTGGCAGTTCTAAGTAAGCCTATACCAAGAGAGTTCTTAAGGCCTATCGGCATGTGTGGTGATGTAAAATTGACATTATGATGTTTTTTAGGTCATGTAAGATATATTAATTTAATTTTTTTAGTGGGATGTTTGAAAAAGTTGATTGTATGGTTCAGATATGGTTGACAAACTTTTTGGTAGTAAGAAGGCCTAAAAGGTGAGTAGGCCTAATTGGTGGGTCCAAGTAGTGAAATGGGCCAAAAAAAGTTAGGGACCCAAGGTGAAATTATAAATATTATATTTTAGTCACGTATTAATTTGTTCATCCATTAGTTAAGGCTAAAGTATTCTAAGTGATTTCAAGTGTAACATGTGCCTTAAAGAAGGCCTAATTCCTTTAGGTATTTATTAGGCCTAATAGGATCTTTGTCTCTATGAGTCATGACCAAATTATGAAGTTATTGTTTCTTGTGTTAAAATTTATGAGGATATATTTCAAGGGTAAATCAAGTATTCCAAAGTTCATGGCTAACCAAGATGGGTGAGAATAAGTGAGTGATATAAAGGCAAGGCCTAATTGGCCTATGTGGGTGAGTGAGAGGATAGTGGAATTGAGAGAAGAAAAAGAGCCCATGGAGGATAAAAATTAGTTAATTAAGGACCATTATATATCATAGGATTATACATGTTTATCTAACATATTTTTTGCATGTGGATGATAAGTTCAATGGAGCTAATGACCCTAGAAGAGGCATGTTGAGTGAGTGAGCCTAGAAGGTTGTTTGAGTGAGATTGAAGGGTAAAGTGTGTAAACAAAGGAGATAAAAATAAATTGAGTTATAAATATGTGTTATAAGTTTCTAAGATATCATAGGTGATTTATTTGGTGTTGAGTTACCTAGGGGGTTGGATCCTCATTACAAGATAAAGCTTGCAGTAGACTAATATAGTGGGTGCTTAACTAGGTAGGGGTTGGAGCTCCTTGTGAATTTGGTACTTCACTAAACTTTGGATCTTGACATTATATGATATTATTCCATGTGTATTGTTTAGTGGGTTTTATCCCCCAAGAGGGTTTCCCATATATCTCTTGTGTTATCTTTTGAAATGCTTATGTAGTTGTTTGTTTATGTATTTATCTTTTATGTGAATGAATGCTTCATGGAATTATGAATGGAATTGAATATAGTTTTTTTTAAAATTTATTCAAACCCTATCAATATCTACTTCCAACACTAACCACTTGTTATCTTGGACAAATAAATTTACCAATACACATATTCAGGATCACCCTAGTCTATGCAAAAACATTCCAAAATCCTAAGAAAACTATCTCAAATCTATGATTTTCACTCCTTGGATCATACCATAAATAGCTTGATAGTTACATATTTCCATAGGTGTTTGCCTTTATTAGTAGTATCTATGAACATTCAAAGACTACTTTCAAAATTGGGAATTCTCCATTAGGTTAGCTTTGACATGTTTCATGGTTGGTCATAACAGGAAATATTAAAGAGTCAACTATAGATATAGATCAATCTTAAGATCATGATTGCTAAATTAGTCAATACTTAAAATTCACATTGAGAAATCAATTAGAATCCTCTTAAGATATTATTACAAAAATATACACATATGAAAACCCATCAAAGGATCATCCATAGAGCCAAGTTTGAATACAAAAGTAGGTCAAAGTTTTATGGTGTCAAGTGTTGAAATTTAAACATTACATTCCATTCTAGCATGACCACAACACCTAATCAGAGAAATATATGTCATTTTAGTGATTTTTGGAGTATTGTAAAGTATAAAACACTCACTAACTTAGAGGGGAGTGGTTGGAACTATTAACCCAAATTTATAACCCCTTTTTAAAGGAACATATTTGTTGATGAGGTTTTTAACCACACCATCCTCATAATGAGGTAACCTGTAACATTTTAGGATATCAATGGAGGTGAAATCAACTCTAGGGTATGAGTTACAAGTATTCAGTCTTAATAACTAGTTGATGGAATAATAAGTAGGGCATGTAGGTTGTTAGCAAGGTTTTTTTGGATGAAGGGATGGTCTCTTAAAAAAGAAGTAAAAATCTATATGAGTTGGATGGATGGTTACTAATTTGAGACCTCAAAAAAGGAGGGAAGGGTAAGGTATAAAAGAAAGGTTTGATGGTCTTCAAGAATCACTTTCATGGCTAGTTTCTAAGTGGACAAGTTCTTTAAAAATCTATGCCTATTACTAGTAGTTGTTTGACACACAGTCAAACATGGTTTAGAAGTCTACATTGATACTGATATAGGAAAATGATGGGCCTCAATCAAAGGTTTTTACTTTTAGGAAATATATTGACTCTTAATTATGAGGTTTTGGCTTAGGATAATGAGGTATTTGAGGTAATTATTACACACACATAGAAAAATATATTAAATTAAAGTGCTTTTACAAACTCAAAATTATGAATCAATCAGCTTAACTATCAATAATCAATGTAATTTAAAAGTCCTTAAATATTTGTTGCACATCTAAGACTGGTATATCGATCAAGATAATCAAGAACCCATTTTTGAATATTTAAAACTAAGATTTATTGAATCACACAACCTAAGAAATAAAATTTATTGAACAAATAGTGGAAATAAAATACATAAACACATGAGTTGACAACTAAAAATTGTTTTGCTCCTATATATTGAAAATTCTCTGACCAATCCAAAATATGGAATATAATTGTTTAAATAGACTTGGGGAAGGGGTCACCTCATCCTCCAAGTTCATTTATAATTCATTAGATGTCATTTTTAGAACTTGAGTTCTAACTATGGTCAAAACTATATAAAGTCTATCTTACAATTGTTAAATAGTATAAGTTAGCTTTTACAAAAAACCATGTAATGTGTGCATGTGTACAAAGATAAATAGGAAACTTTAAAATAATGGTTTAAAATTATAAAAAAACTAAAAATATATAAAATATTACGCTACTTGCAAAATGTTCATGCAAAAAATCTTAGCCTTTCAAGGCTACTTTATCTTAATAGATGCATGGACCTTAGTCAATGTAGTGGTTGTGATTGTTGTCATAGAAACTACTTCTATTGACATGGGAATAAAAATAGAAGTTTGAGATTAATTATTCATTTTATTTCCTACTATCACTTATGGGAAATACCATGTTATTTCTAAATGATCTCCAAGTTCAAAAGAGGTGATCTATGTACTCTGTTGACTTGGCTTGGGAGCTTTACATGCTCTATTTTGGTCTCCTAGAAGTTGATCTTAAAAATTTCAACTTCAGTGACCTTCTTTTTGGCTAAAATTAGCTTAATCTCTATATCCTACTATGGAAACCCCTAAAAAATTTGCTTGAAATCATCTGAGGCCTTTTGAATGAGTTGATCAAAGTTAATCTTACTGATCAACTTTCTTGTAGTGTCTTTTACCTTGGATAATTTTAAATCATTCAAAATTTTAGAGAATAAAGGTATCAAGTTATTAATACTTGGGGATCAAAGCCCCAAATATTATTAACCATTCTTGAGCTTCCTCCATCCTGATGAACACCAAATTGAGGGTATTGGATGCCTTTAGTGGTATCATGAGATCTAAGTGGATATAATCCTTATTAGATGTATAAATAATCAACATTTTCAATTTATTACCATCAACCTTCACATAATTTAATAATTAATGATTTTTAGTGACATGTGGGGTGAATTTAACCCACATGAATTCTAATGCTTCTAAATAATTGTAACATCTTAAAGCTTCTTCTTGAACCTCAACTTCAATGTGAGCTGGTATGTGCATAGTCTTCTACTGCTATTTCAATTGCTCTAGCTTGGCCACTAATTCTTGTCTAGCAATATTTTTCCCTTCATGGATTGCCACCATGGAATCCTTTTATGACTTAGCTATAGATATGAAATCATTAATATAGTGGGACTACCCCAATTACCTATTATATCTCTTTTTCAAAGAGAAGACCACATGCCTCTCCTCAAAAATTAGTTCCCTACCTGCATCATCTTCTAGCTTCCTCTTCATCATCCTTTGAATGATTCTAATGATTTATCAAAAAAATTATAATAGAGGGGAGCTCAGTGATTTTTAAGCTGGGCATGTGTGATGTCTTATCCCTTAAGTCTATAACCCATGGAAGAAGTGTCAATTTATTAATGTCTATTTCTTTTGAGGTTATGACCATAACCTCTTCTTTATCCTCCTTAGTTATCTATTGCTTATTCACTTCTTTAATAATGGTATCAGATAAGGAAGGATAGATAATATTAAACCAATCCAATCCTCCAAAATGAGGTAATAGATGGACCGTGACCATTTGGTTCTTTGCCTTTTTACCTTTGCACAAACTAGTGATAATGGTCTTTTGTGATGGAGTGGTAGATGGCATGGGGAGAGTGATTTGGGTGGATTGGGAATGGAAATATGGGGTGGGCATGGATATTTATACCTTCTTAGATGACCTCATCTTTTTTAATTATCTAACAATGATATCACTAGAAGGAATATTGGAGGTAGTCATGATGGATGTGGATGGAATGGGTGTGGAAAATGGGTCAATAGTGGTGGTAGATGGAATAATAAAATAAAATTCCTTATCAACCTTTGGGGTAAGTAAGGGGAAATGCAATAAAGTGGAAGAGCTAAATGGATCATTAGAGGTGGAAGTGGTAACTTTTGCCTTTAAATTCTTCAAAAAATTTGGTAAAGACACAACACCCAAAAAGGGAACAGAAGCAGAGAGTAGGGAAGTGGTCTCAAAAACCTAAGTACTTATGGTGTGCTTCATAGCTGGTGATTTTCCTTTGTTAGCTCCAAGGATTGAAGCCTTATCTTTCATAACTCTAATTCCTCATCAAAATCTTCTTTTTCATTCTCTTCCATTTCTTCTTGTTGGGCCACTATAGGTAAGATATGAGGTTGCTCTATTATAGGACTACATATGGGTGTCCTTGGCTTCCTCTTATAGAAAATGGTAGTATTTGGCTATGAGGAGGAGCCTTAATTTATTAATATATCTGATTAATCTATTACTACACCTAAAGATGTATAATCTTGTTCCTAGGAAGTAGTTTTAGGCACTTAAATTACACTAACAGTTGGTTATTCTTATCCTTGCTCTTCTTCATTAGATGAATCTAGATTGATGGGAACACCTAAAACTACCTTAGGGTCATGTTAAATCACTCTTGGTTACTTTTTAATAGCCTTTAGCTTGAGATGGATTCCCTATTATGGATCTCCTTGTTTATTAAATTTCTCTACTATCTATCCCTTCCAAAAGTTTGAGTGTGTCCACCTTACATAGAGTGGCATTCTACCATCTAATTCACTCACAAAGATTGAAGGTTCTTATTGGATCACCCTCAAGTTATCTTACTTTAAACAATCAATTATCACTCTCTCTAGGACCTCCTCATCATTTTGTGTATTCATGAACAAGAATTCATAAGCATAATGCTCATGTTGGTAAGCGATATTAAGGCCTTGTATGTGTTTTTGGATGGATTCATGAGTATCCCAATCCTTGTGTGGGACTATGGGAAAATGGTAGCTCTTCATTTTTCCACCCACATCTCCAAATTATTTTATAATTATATCTACCATTATACTAATGACTAAGTGGTGGATAAATAATGTGCTTTTCTTTACCCTGGTTAGGTCTTCCTCTATGCTCCACCATAATTGGAAAGTAATTTCTTTCTTAGTAAATTTGTAAAGTACATAATTTGGAAGACATAGGGGATGAACCTTGTGTCCCTATATCATAATAATAGTGTAGTCTGGATATATGAAATAATCATCCCTTGCAGATAGTGTCTTCTCAATGTTGGCTCTAACCCCAGGTATTGGAAAACCATGTATAGATTTCCAAATTTGAGGATAAATATCCTCAATAATCCTCACCATATTCTTATTAAATCATAAATATGAATAAATTTTATTCATCACAAATTTGATTTTTGATAGTATTTCAGTGAATTTCTTGATTATTATTGGAAAGAGGGAAAAGAAGAAACTAAGTAATGATATGGTTGAAAAACTTGACTGATTGTGCATGCATTAAATGAAAACATTGTGGAGATATCCTCTTTGGCTTGGAAGGATGACCTATAGATAATAAAGCACTAAAGAAAACTTGTATGTTAGACAAATAGTTTAGTGGATTACTTAGTGATAGCTAGATCCTAGAAGTGAGAGCTTTCTTAGGGGCTATCAATCCACATGTTTTAAATAATTAATCTTATAAATAGAATGGGAAAGTATTTACATAAATGAATCAAAAGGTAATGAAATTGAATATAAGAGTGATTACTAAGAAATATGATATAAATTAGTAAATTAGTAAAAAACTAATTAATACTAGTGTGAAAGGGTTAGGGTATGCTTTAGAAAATCATAAGCGGGCCTATGAACAAGTAGGAACACTAAATATTATGTTTGGTTGGGTGTGGGTGGGTGAAAATATCTTGTTGGTTTTCACTACCATAGTAACCATCAGTAGTTGTGATGGTTTTTGATGGTTAAGGTGATTGTTAGTGGTCAAGGTGATCATTGATGATTGGATAAACCATTGATAATTAAGTCAACTATCAATGGTTTTTGTATTTAGATCTAGGTTGGTAAATTGCTAATTAAATAGATATAAAAGATGGATTTTGAGAGATGGGTAAGGTCTAGGTTGATTGTGAAATGGAAATAAAGTAAGTGAATATTGAGAAGTAATTACTCGTCTTACCAGAAGTTGATTGGGTGGATGGTTGAGGTAATTGATTTATTGGTGGAATCTAACTTGATTCTAACAAAATGATAGTACCCAAAAACTTGGTAGAAAATTGATTCTCTGATATGATTACTATATTACTGATGGTGATTGACCTACAAGAAATAAACTCCTAGATACACAAGCTCTTGATCATAATTATAGATGGATTTAATCTCTTAGCTCCTCTCTTCTTATAGGCACAAGCAAGAGGTGGAAGTGAAGGTTCAACTAAGTTGTCTAATTATAAATCATCCATGCAATAACTCACACCAAGATTTAGAAAACTTATATTTAGAAAATCATGGTGGGTAATTTTTAGGCTTTTAGTTAAAGAAGTATACCCTGACCATCAACAATCAGGGTGATCATCGATGGTCAACCTAACCATCAGTGGTTGAGGGTAAAGGTTAAAAAGGTGGGTAAAATATAGGTTAAGCTAGTAGGGTAAACTGACTATGGTTGATCTTAGTTAGTGGTTATAGGGTTATATTGGTCTCAAGAGGGTCCTAATGTGGTCAAGGGCTCCCTTGACATTCAAAATTATGGTGTGTGGATTTTTGGTGTCTACATTTTCCCCTTTTTGTTGTGCAGCCTAGAATTAACCAGATATAAAACAAAAAATGATGTTGGTCAAAGGTCTATTCATTACCCTAAGTATGGGAAGATGTATTCCCCCTTAAACTAGGAAGTAATGAGGAAGAATAAAATTGAGTGTGGGTTTGATAAGAAGTATATAGTGAGTCATGAGGAGGGTGACAAGAGGGTTGGGCATTTAAAGTACAAACCTATACATAAAATGTGACTAAGTGAGATAGTCAAGATCATGCAAAGACTAAAGTTGTCAATGTTGGTAAATATAATAAGGGTTAGTGTTAAGAAGGACAAGTTATGAGTGAACCATGTGACCATATATAGGCATGGTGGTTGGGAACACTTGTAGGCACAAGTATCCTAGGTAGGGTTAGTGTTTCTATAGGTATCTAAGGTAGGAAGTGCTCATTTTAAAAACACAAATGGGTCAAGTTTTATGGGTATCTGAGGTATGAAGTGCTCCTAAAAAGACACAAATGATCTGGTTTTACACTAGGTGGTGAAAATACAAATGGTCAACATGGTAAGGTCAATCAATATGGTCAAAAGGACCAAGCATGGTTATCATAAAATACATGAGAATGTGGGTCAAAAAATGACCAATGTAGAGGTGGGCATGGTCTAATGGTGGGTTGGAGAAGGGTAATCTCTAAAATTTTATGTGAAAAAAGGTCATATCCAAAGTTTGACACCTAGGTTGGGTGATAAAAAGGTCTAAAATGTGGGTTCCTGACCATCGATGATCAAGGGTTCCAAAGGTTGATCATCAATGGTCACCTTGATCATCAATAGTTAGGGTAAAACCCTAAACAACCAAATAAAAAGTTAAAATGACATTTCATTTTCACTATTTGTGATTGACCTTCAAGATTTACATGCATTTGATGAGCTAGAAAATTTGGCATTTTACTGAGAGTTGACTGAGCATTCAATTGAGGTAGAGTTTTATGATTGGTGAGAGTTGTTTCATTTGAGGTGATCTATAGGGACTAGTGATGTAGGGTAGATAAGGATTTGGTCAAGTAGTAAGATACAGGTTATAACCTTGATAATGCTTGAGGAATGAGGTAAGGGTTGCTTTAAATTATTAAATTAGTTGATTAGGTTTGCTAATTGGTTAAATTTGATTATTTTGGGGGTATTTTTATGGGGTTTTGGGGGTTGTACCCTGGTTTTAGGTTTTGGTTGAAATTGAATAAATTAACTGATGAAATTTGTAAATGGAAGTGTTTATGGGTTGAGAGTAGTGTATAAGGTATTTTTAGATAGGTTAGATGTTAAATTTTAATGTTTTTGATAATTTTAGGAAGAGGTAGGTCAAGTTTTTGACATCAACGATCACCCATAGTGACCATTGGTGACTTGACCTAATCATTGATGGTCAAGCTTGACTGTCAATGGTTAACCACCAAGAAAAAAAGGTTATAATACCATTGATGGTTTAGGTGAATTATTAGTGGTCAAGTTGGTTTGGGAGGGTGGTTAAATAATAGGTGTTAGGAGAAATATTTTTAAATGTTTTGTTGTTTATAAAGGTTTTAAATGGTTAAAATGGTTAAGTGAAATAAAGGATAGGTTTATATGTAGGATTGATAGATAAAAATGGTTGTTTGGGTAGAGTGAGGTATTATGTTGATAAGTTTAGGGAGGTATTGAAATTTAATAGATAGGGTAGACATTATTTTTTTGCTAGAGATAATGTTATAGATTTAATAGGTTGAAAATGTGGGTATAAGTTGATACTAAGCTCAATTTGGAAAACTAAGTGTACATGGGAACGTGATTGATTTGTAGGCACAAGAACATATCTAGATGAGGGATTAGGTTCTTAGGATATTTACAGAGATCTATGGAGGTATGACCATGGGTGATTAGACACACATGGAGGAAGTTGGCTTGGGGGCCATGTGATATTACCAACAATTATTGTAAGATGTGATGATGATTTTGGCCCTTATTGAGAGATGGGATCCAGCTATAAACACCTTCTTTCTACCCACTAGAGAGATGACCATCCTTTTAGAAGATGTTCATAAGATCACATGAATACCAATTTGAGGGGAACTAATTTACCACATTGAGTCTAAGGAGAGTGATGAGAAGATGAATTTGATATACAGTGTTGATCAAGCCCATGTGAGGTGTCATTTACATAGTTTTGGTTATGAGCCATTGTACTAGAGGGCCCCAAATGAGAGATGATTTATGATAATGATGATGATGGTAGTGTCTTGCTTCACATTGCTAGATTTGAGTAGTGGATGATTTCCATATCTACTATAAAGAGTGTTGGTAGAGATTTTTTTGAGTAGGATAAAGTTTAGGTGGGATCCTATGTTGTTGGTCCTAATTTATATGGAGCTATGGGGATTTCAAGTGCATTGGTAATATGGGATTAGTGTGGATTTTGAGCTCTATTGTTGGGCATATGAGCATATCAAGGTTTTGAGACCATTGGGGCTACTATGGGAAGGGCACACCCATGTACCTTACATAGTGGGCTTTGTATAGTAGAGAGGAGACTATGAATTGACAAGTTTAGGTGGGGGGAAAGGGACATAGACTAGTTTTGAGATGCACTTGAGGGTTTGGTGATGGGGGATGTGATTTGAAAACCATATGTGGAGTGGCATAGGTGGGCCCATTACACATAAAACATACCATCATTGCAGAGCTAGTGTTGGATTGATAGGAGGTGACATGGTGAGACCAAGATGATCCCATTTGATAGAGTTTAGAGTTAGTTCAAACTCATGTAGGGGATTTTGGTTACTTTCCCTAGATACAGGAGGGAGGATGTGGAGTTTCTACTTATAGAGCCATAGCCAATGGATGTAGTGTTGGACTATGAGGAGCTACTAGCTAGAGTAGTGATAGATGATGTTGGTTTTGCGGATGGATATCCAACATGGTATTAGGCCCTATATGTAGTGACCAATTTTGGATGGGATGATGGGGGTCAATAAGTAATGGACATGGATACAGCTAGAGGGGGTCAATAAGCAAATGGAAAATATAGATAGGTAGGGGTAGCACTAGTAGTTGTACAATCCTAGATTATAGGTTTATAAAGATAGGTGGCTACATTATAGGGCCAGATTATCACTTTACTAGGTCAAGTTGCCACACTGATAGGAAATAAAGATCAGGCAAGGATCTCACTTAGGTTAGTGACTTAAGAGAGAGATACATTGAGGTAAAGGGTAGGAGTTGTGGAAGCACCAATAGGGGGACCACTTAATATGATCTTGATGACACAATACTTAGCCACAATTAAGGAGTTGAGATAATATGAGGTTATAGTGTTGGTATACTATCCATAGGAGCTGAGATATGGAGAGTATAGGGCTAGTTTAGCATGTGGTCCAGTTATGGCTACTCCAAGATAGTGGGCCTCTATAATGAGTGGACATACAGGCATCCCAAGAGGATTGACACTATATGGTAGTACAAGTGGAGGAGTAGGAGGGGCTAGTGGTAGTGGTGCCCCAGGGGCATGATATATGACATGATAGATGTACATGTTGATTTTTAATACTAACCTATGTGCTGATAATGTGAGATGTACATGAGAGAGATGATATACATTTATTATATGTATTATTTATGTCTAGTGATTATGACGTTTATTTGACTCATGAGCTATATATATATTTGATATTTTTTAGTTCCCATGCTCATGGTATATGATTTGCATTTGGTGATTATTGCTTATGATGTGATGTTTATATTGCTTATGGATTATACTTATAGTATTATATGCTTAGCTAGGCATTATCTAGTTTTGGTTTATGGTTATGCTTCTTGATTACATATGACATGCTAATTTTTAATGAGTATTCATTATGTTTAGACATATGGTGGAAAATGGTTGATTTATTTAAATGCTTAAGGATGTGATTATCATGCATGGTATGGTTATGATTATTTTTAATGTTTATGATAAAACACATGAGGTAGTTTAATTAACAACACTAAATGGGAGAAGACCAAGGGATAAACACCATAATGAAAATATCAACTAGTCATGATAAGATAAGTAGAGATCACGGTGCTTCTTCATTGACAAGGACTAAAATATAATTGAAGTTGGATTGACTTAATGAACATAATCCCTTCAAATTATTTGCATGAGTGTGCATTAGCTGGTTAAAAGGTGTCTTAGCCACATAATGTTAAGTAAGATCAAAAATACCTTGCTTATAAGGGAGATGGGTGAAAATGGAACCTTCTTGTAAGACTAGCATGCTTCTTCTATAGGTGTCTAAAGAGTAAGTATAAACAAGTCTATGCCAAGTTATATAGACTAATTGATGCGGGAAGTATATTTATGAAAGCCGATTGTGGCTTTTGAGATTAGTTTGCTTTTGTTTGTTTATGAGGGTGGGTCTTTTACTTTATTGCTATATATGGGAAGATGATCGATGTGTGAAGATTATAAGAAATTTCTATACTTTTGAAAAAATCTTACTTAGGCATCCTCTGAGGGAATGGTATAAGTTTATGTGATTTCTTTAATGCTTTTTGATAGTTGTCCTTGAAGGGAGCAATCCACCTTATGTTTTGGCAATTTCAAATAGATTTTCAACAACTGTCCTTTAAGGGAGTAGTTTTTAAATGTTAGGAATGACCCATGATTTCTAGTGATAGGAAATTTTTTATTTTTCTTTGATTTTGCTTGACATAGACTTTTTTAGGCCATCTTAGTGGTTCACCTTCATGAAGGCAAAACTAAAAGCGCAAAAAGGTTGATTAAGTGTGAAGAGGTTTAAATGACAATGATCATGGGAATCCATAAAATGAAGGTGTGGAAATTACCATGAGAATAATGCCATCAGTAGAGCCATAATACCCATTATTTAAGATAAGGATATGCCAGTGATAGCTAATCACATGATTTAATTTTAATCAATTTCCCCTATAATAGGGAGATGGAATGTGGATAGATAACAAGGATCTTTAGTAAAACAAAAGGTGAACGTGATCCTTCTCAACAAAAGAATAGATGAAAATATAAAGCATTGAGAGGATCAAGCTCTGGGTGGCCTTTGAGAGAAGACAACCAATAAACTCCTAATCCATACTTATGGGTTATGATATAAGGTCCAAGTTAATTAAAAGTAAACTTGCCCCACTTGATTTTCTCCATATTAGTGACGTGTTAGTTTTCCTTTAGGATAAGATCTCCAATATTGAATTCTCATACTTTAAGGTGTTTTTTATAGGCATGATTGACACATTATTGGTAGACATGGAGGTGGGTGAGAGCTACTAGATGGTGCTAGTCAAGTATCTCGCATTAGGCTAAATGGTGATAGCAATACTCATCCTCCAAAATAAGCTCTTGTAAAGATATGCAAAGAGAGGGGATTTGGACTTCAAGAGGCAAGATGGCCTCCATTTCAAACACAAGGTAAAATGGGGTGGCACCCATAGGGGTTATGATGCTAGTATGATATTCCCATAAGGTGAAGGGGATGTGAAAATACCAATCCTAAATAGATGCATTAACCATTTTAATTAGCATGTTATTAAAAATTTTATTAGAGGCTTCTGCCTATCCATTACCTTGAGGGTGATAGGGTGAGGATAAACTTAAATAGCCAAGATGGATGATGAAGGATGCACTTAGCTATAATCAAGCCACTAAAGTGACCCCCATAGATACCATCATGTTTTTATTTAATAGTGTGAGAGGCTTCATGACTATGCAGACAACAAAAGAGGAGGCCATCAAAGCTATGTTTATAAATAATTCCTCCCATAATGGTATAGTGTGGGGTACTCTAAATAAACACTCTTTGAGCATTCTTAAAAAGACCAGAAGGAACTATGCCAAGGTTAAGGTAATCAAAGGTTTACTAATACCAAAGGTTAGGTTGGGTCTCCTCCACACTAAAAATGGTGGTAAAATATAGTATGACATAAGATGGTTGGGTAAGTTAGTGGATAATGAGGGACAACATAGATTCCAATAGTGTAAATGGTATCTACGAGGCAATGGAAGCCATGGTGTTGGTGAAATTATTTGTAGATCATGGGGTTGACTAGATATGATAGTGCTTAAATGATGCTAAGAGTTCATCAACTAGTTTTTTGTACTACTATAAAACATCATTTTTACATTGATAAGAGCCATTTATTTAATTGACCATAAGTTATGAGTCACCAAGGACATTTATTATTTTGACTCCTAGGGCTAAGGTGGTCTGAAGACCTAATACAAGGGCTTTTTTCTCATCCATATTGTTGGTACATTCAAAATCAATCTTGAAAGAAAAAGAAAGAGGTTCACCATTAAAGGGGATAAGGATGATACCTAATCACCCACCATGTTGACACTTTGATTCATCAAAGAACATGGTGACTTGATACGTGAAATTTGGTTGAGAGAGGTTTATGATAGACTTGTTGGGAAATCAAGAGGAAGAGGTTGGTTGTCTGCTAAAGGTGCTTTATCCAATTGGTTAATGATGACTTTCCCTTTAATTGACTTTTAATAAAAGAACTCAAGGTCAAAATCTACTAAGATAATGAGCCACTTGGCCATACACTAGTTTTGGTATGGTTTAGAGTGCATGTACTTGAGTGGGTTGGTGTTGGTTATGACATAGGTTTTATGGTTAAGAAGGTAGTGGAGAAGTTTGGTGGCCACAAACACTAAATCCAAGAAAACCTTATTGGTATCGGTTTACCAAGTCTCATACTCTACAAGGATGTTACTAATATAATATACAACTTTCTCTCTATTTTATTCATCATGATGAGCCAGTATTGCCCCTAGGGAATGGTTAGTGGTAGAGATATAAAGGTATAAAGGTTGATCATATTTGGGAGGGGTGAGGATAGGTGATGACAAAATGGACTCTTTGATTGAATAAAAGGCCTTTTGATAATCACTATTCAACTTGAAAGAGACATCCTTCTTCAAAAGGTGATGGAAAGGTTGGTACCATTCTGAAAGCTAAGAAATGAAACAAGGAATGAACTTAAGCTTTTTTGTAGGATATGGAGTTGCTTGAGGTTGGTTATAGGAAGCATGTCTAGGATTACATTGATTTTGGTGGGATTGACTTCTATTCCATGAAGGGAGATGATAAAGCTAAGAATCTTTCTCGACAAGACCCCAAAAATGCACTTCTTAGGGTTAAGGAAAACATGGTAATGGATAAGGCATTCAAAGATGATCTTAAGAATGGTCAAGCGATATGTTTGGATTTTTTATTTTCCAAGAAGGTCATCCACATAGTCCTCTACAATCTTATGGATAAGGTCATGGCACTTTGGTAGGTTATACCAACATTTTTTAACCTAAAAGGCATGACTCTATAGTAAAAGGTTCCCAAAAGGATGGTAAAGTTAATTTTATGCTGATCTTCAATTATAATTAGGATCTAATTATAACCTAAAAACCCATCCATGAGAGATAACATCTCATGTCCAGCTATAAGATCAACAAGATAGTCAATGCCAGGTATAAGAATGTCATCTTTGGGGTAGGTGAAGTTTAGGTCATGAAATTCCACACAAATGCATAGTCCCCATGTGGCTTTGGTGATAGGTACAACATTCAAGACCCATTTGGGGTAATCGATGGGTTGAATAAAATTAACATATAGAAGACAATAAATCTCTTCTTTGATGAGAAGGGTTATGCAAGGATGTATGTGTTAGAGCTTTTATTTGACAAGTTTGGCATCATGGTGAGTGATTATGTTATGGGTATCAATGGTGAGGTCAATACCTGGCATGTCACTGTAAGACCAAACAAAGGATATGTTATGGTCTTGAAGGAAAGAGGGGAAGTCCCAAAGTTCCTTGTTGCTCAATGATTAGATAATTTTGATAATGTGGGGTTTATCTAGAGTACCCAAGTTGATATACATGGTTGATTCATTCAACATGGTCAAAGATTCAAGAGGAAGGGATTTTTGGATTGAAGAATTCAAGGTACCAAGATAGGTGAGAATAGAATCATCATCCTAGCACTAAATAGTGTTAATAGTAGGAGAGTCTTCTCCTATCATCTCAAGATGGGTCAAATGGATGGTTATAATTGTCCCCTCCTTTTAATAAGTTAGGGATCTAAGGCTGATCATGTTGACAAAAAAAAAGTTAGGTGGGATGATGTCATCATCCTCACATGCAAGTAGAGGTGAGGTTGGTGAGGAAGATATATCCTTCTCAATAATGGTAATGATAAGTTGTTTAGTTTTCTTCTTATAAGGTAATATGAAACACAATCCATGCTTCTCATGTGGCTTCCTAGTTTTGACAGTGACCAATTCATGTGGGCCATGCTCATATCTCCAAAGACTAAATCCTTTCCAAGCACACCAATGAATTTATGTCTTGGCAAAGCTTAGTTTATCTAGATAAGAGAAATTAATGGAGAGGTGGTAGAAGCATTGAGGGATTTATCAAGTCCCCTATATACAAAATGGGTATGATAGTGTGGAGGTCCAAATGAAACAATAGTCCCAACATTGGGGTCATATATCGATTGGTTGGTAAGTTGCCCATGTTGGTGAGGAGAAGGGAAATAGTCAAGTGCTAAAAGGTGATATTCCCCTAGCAAAAGATGATTGAATGTATATGCTAAAGGGTAATTATAGGGATTGTTAGAAAGGTATAGAGAAACTAATTGATGCCTCATTGGTGGAAGGAGGTATGACATCTACTTTGGTGGTTGAAGGTTGGGTTTTAGCTGTTATGGGTGTCGTGGATGGGGGTATGAGAACATAATTGGGGAGATATGTCATATTGTATATTGAGAAAGGACTTGGGTCAGCTTGGATGGTGATGGCATGGCCTTCCATGCTTAAACTTAATAAAATGGTGGAGGGTAGAGGGAATTCAACCCATGGAGAAAATCCAAGGTCATCCCAACAAGACATATTAAAATTCATCTTCTAAAACATAGAAAAGTTAGGGAGCATGCAAGGTCCTAAATGGATATGAAGGATGATAGTTCCCAAGGTAGTGGCCATGGTATAATTGAAGGAGTGGATAGCCAAATATTTGGACATGGCATTATCTTATAAGTTGAGTTAGTTGTAAGAATGAGAGGAGATGATGTTAATGTTATATTCACCATCAATCATGACCCATTTGATGTGGGTTTGGTTGATGTAGGTAGTGATAAAGAGAGGAGGATCTAGGTCCTTAGGATGGATGGAGGGTATTTGTAAATCCTTGAAGGTAACAAGGACTAAAATATTAAGGGCATTGACAAAGGTGGCTAGAGGCTAGGGGTACTCAAGTTGGACCTTAATAGATTATAAAGCCTCTATTAGTTCTTGGTGGTGATGTGGAAAGGTAGAGATTAATTAATACAAGATCATATTCATCAGTGTCTAATGAAGTTGTTTGAGGATAAATCTCTTGATGGATTTTGAGGGGTTAGATTGGGAGGTACCTATAATAGACACTTTGGGTTTGGTAAAAGATGGAGACGGTTGGGTGTAGTTTGGTTGGGAGTTTGAGGATGTGTATGTCTAAGGAATAGACACCTTAGCCTTCCAATTATCCTTCTATTGTGTTCATGTGACCACATTGATAGTATGGATGGAAGGAGAGGTTGAGGTATTAGACTGGTCAGTCCCGTCTTCACTCTTAGGTGAGAGTGGAGTAGGTAATTTTTGGGTAGGTATGGTTGATGGTTAGATTGGTATGGGGCTCATAAGAGGTTCATCCATTAATAGATAATATTAATCATAAATCTAGTGGATGATCATTTCAAGAACTTTATATTTTTTTGTATCATGTTTAGGTGTCCTATGATAAGAACACATGTGGTGGAAATTGTACCAAATGGGTTTAGAGGCTAGAGGGTAAAAGGGTCTGATGGGAGGTAGGGCTAAACAATATTTTTGAAATAACTTATAGAAAATGTTTGAATAGGATTCAACCGAAGATGGTAAATTTTTAGTGGTCTTTGCTTTGGTATTTGAAGTAAGAGGTTGCTTAGAAATAGGTTTGGTGGTAGGTTTTTTGGGTAGGGTGGTATGCTTGGTTGATGGATTTAGTTTAGGCAAGGAGGTTGATGGGATAGAAGTGAAATATCTCAAGGTAGGTAGCTTAGGTATTATCATCATGGTGAAGAGAGGTACATTAGAGAGAAACTACAAAGGTGTTACTAAAAGAGGTGGTGAGGTAAATGTAATTGGCTTCTTACTCAAGGTAGAGTGATGAGGCCCCAAATTGAGGGAAAGGTTGAGGGAGGCAAAATTTTGGCATTTTTGAATTCATTTGGTTTCACCTCTTTTGTTTCCTTGGTTTGATGCTTGGTTGTTGGGTTTGAAGAGGTTAGGTCTAATTTCATAAATGGGTGACTAAGGCTTGGTGTAGGGAGGATAACAAGGTCTTTGATTGGTTTGGTGGGTTTTTTTGGAGAAGGTGACTGTTTGATTAGAGTCTAGGTGTCTCAAATGGTTGAGGGTTCATCGAATTGGCAAGAGTTATAATGGGTGTGGTTGATAAGGTAGAAGTTTAGATAGCAAAAGTGTTGGGTTGGTCTATCAAAGGTATTATTGAAGTCTCTTGGTTGGTGATATAAATTATCCATAATTTCTACCAAAATGTGGCTTGATCTATGTTAGGATTGGAGATAAACTCCAATTTTTTCACTAGCCTAGAGAATGGTTTGTAGGTTGGCTTAATTCCCTAAATGGTAGACCTAAAAGATAGGCCCCTAGGTAAAGATAGAGGGATGGTAACCTTACCCTCTTCCTTAATTAAAAGATGCATGGTTGAGATAGGTGGTTCTTCTATGGGAGGAGTAGACATGGGGATTTCCTCCTTGGGAATGATCTTCGAAGGGGGAATGGTTCACTTGGTAGCTAAAGGTGAGGGTGAGGTAGTGATGGTTGGTTGTTCTAGTATATCAATTAAAAGTGTGGCTAGTGACTCCACTACCTCAATAAGTGGAGGGGGAGAAGATGGTTTTTCCTCGACTTAAGTATTCAAAGTAATGGAAGGTAACTCTACTCCCTCAATAAGTAGAGAGGGTGAAAAATAAATAGATTGGTTAATAGGCTATTTAAAAATGAGTGTGTTAAGAACCATGTTAACTATATGGGTATCATGAGAACACTCAATATTTTTTCTCTCATTATTGTTAGAAGAATGGTTCGGGAAGGGTTTCCTAAATATATCAAGGGCTTGGATTGATGGTTCATTGGGGTTATCCAATGTAAGCTACCCCTTTTCAATGATGGATTAGACAAGGCTCTTGAAAGTGTTTCACCTACTGACATCATGCCCTATCACTTGATGGAAGGCACATAGATCATTCTCATTAAATGAACCATATGTGAGATGAGAGGATTAAAAATTTTAGGTTGTATTGATAGGAAGAAGTTTAATGATATTGTATTTTAATAACTTCTCCAATATGTAAGAATAGGATTCTCTAATTAGAGTGAATTTATTTTGGTTATTTTGAGTTTGGCTCCTCATGTTTTACTTTGAGGAACTAGAGGAATTGGATTGGTTAATATAAGGTGGGAAAATGGCTTTTAGGACAACTTCATTCATGGTTCCCTTGCTATTGGTGTTGGTATTAAGCTAGTTACTTAACTTGGAGGAAGAAGCCTCATTGGTTTTAAAGGTTTAGTTCTTTTTTTTGAGTTTTAGCTTTCCTTCATCAATGGCTCAATATTCTAACTTACATGCCATGGTCAAATATTTATCAAAGGTTTGGAAGCTTTGGACATGTAGTGTAGAGGAGATATGTTCAGCACATGCTCAAGAAAAGATCTATATGAGTTCAAGATGAGACAAAGAAAAGGAAATTCGGTTAATCATGCTCCTCAAATAATCCATAAAATCAACAATGGATTTATCCTCAAACTTCTAGATAGATTAGAGGTCGATGATAGAAACTTTCTTGGATATATTGATCGAAAAGTGGTCTAAAAAGGTATGAGCCAATTGGGTGAAGGAGAAAATGGAATGCTTATGTATGGTACTATACCAATCCAATTCTAGACTAGCTAGAGACATGGGTAAGGTGCAGAGAAGAAGGGCATCATCATAGGTGATGAGATAACAAGCATGCCTAAATTCCCTAAGGTGTTGTTGGGGATCATCCTTACTTTTAAATTTAGAGAACTTATTGAGTTCCCATTGGGGAGGATATTACTTGATAGGTATGGATGGATGGATGGGCTCATTATAGATTTGGTCATATGATAAGATGTTATGAGCACTTGAGATGGATGACTCTAAGGTGGTCTTGTCCATAAGCATATTCATTAAGTTAGCTTGGGGTTGTACACCTGAAGGGTTATAAGATGCATATTTTTGGGATGGTTGGGAAGCATACTAATAGTGGGTAGAAGTTTAGGAGGCTACCACATATGGGTAAGTGGATGTCAATGGTTGGGTGGAAGATACATAAGGGTAGGTAGAGGTAGGTGGTTGGGTAGTGGGTACATGTCTTTGTAGATTAGGGATGTAATCGAATGTTGGTTTAAGGGGTGCTTTTTGGATAGGAATGGTCGTTGGGTTGGTGATTGATGGAAGGGTGGTAACCCTTGTGTCAATTAGTGGCAAGGTAGAGGGCATGAAAACCATAAGGATTTTAAGTGGAGTAGTGGTTGATGGATTAGAGGTAGCTAAAATAAGGTTGGTAGTATTATAGGTAGGCACTCCTATTATGGGGGAGTGGTTGGTAAGAGTAGAAGGTATAAGGTTAGTGGTAGTTTGAGTTAATTGGTTTTCACTAGTAGTTTGAAAGGGGTTATTGGTTATGAGGAATCTTGGGTAGTCAACAGTTGGGTAGTAACCATGGAAATAGAGGTACTCCCCATGAGGTGGAGAGGCATTCTATAAGGTGGATCTATAGATGGAGCCAAATTCAAGATATATTAAGACATGGTTGTAAGATAATGTTACAAGGCCATGAGATTGTTATCTAGGAAAGTGAAAAAATAGACATCTCCTTAAGGAACTTACCAAGGGAAGGTAAGACTTCCCAAGGGGTGAGGAGAGTTTGTTGGTTTGGATATATAGTCTATGGATGAAGAGGTAGGTTGGCTTGGTGATGGGTTTTACTTTGTAAGGTCACTTTACTACTGGTGAGTGAGAACCATATGAGATAGAAAGAACAAATATCCTCACTACTGAAACAAAGAGAAGACAAAAAAAGATAAAAGAAATCAAATCACACTCTAAAAGATGTGTTAATACCTAGATTTTTAATTCATCTCATTTTTTGGCTTATGCCTTAATAAAATGTGTGACTGAGATTAGTTTATATATCAGGAACTAAAAATAAAGTCTAAGGTTGGTTTCAAGTTGTGTTTAGGTACTTAAAAATAATTTAAATTGGAATCAATACATGGCCTACCCCCTCACTTCACATACTATAGCAATAAGGGTGTCAGGTTCTTAGCTAATATATATTGATATCCAGAGATTATACTCAATCAAAGAGCTAAGTTAGTTCTCCCCTTGGTAATAACCTCTAAGGAAGATCTCCAAAAAAGAGGTAAGGTAACTGTTAGGTGATGAAATCCAAGTCAGACCTTGTCTCAAATTTGTTTGATATTTAATTTTATAAATGGATTTGGTTTAGTATGTGCAATAGAGAGTGAAGCTACGATAGATTACTTTACCTTTTACGTTAAGCTATGTGAACTCAATTTTCAAGTAGTCAATGTATGTACTTAATTTTAAGCCCAAATGAAACTCTTGATTTTATTAATGAGCATATAATAGACAGAGATAATTCAAGCAAACAAGAACCCAAGTAGAGACACCAGGGTCCCATCAGGCATGCCAGAATGTTTTAGTGAATTTCTTGCTTATTATTAGAAAGAGAGAAAAGAAGAAACTAAGTATGGGTATGGTTGAGAAACTTGATTGATTGTGCACACATTAAATCAAAATATTATGGAGAGATCCTCTTTTGCTTATGAGGATGACCTACAAATAAGAAAGCATTAAAATAAACTTGTTTTTTAGATAGAGAGTTGAGTGGATTACATAGTGATAGCTAGATGTCAAAAATGAGATATCCCTTAAGGGCTATCAATCCACATGTTTTAAAGAATTAATTTTATAAATATAATAGGAAAGTACTTACATCAATGAATCAAAAGGTAATAAAATTGAATACAAGAGTGCATGTTAATAAAAATTCTAGAAATGATTAAATTAGTAACAAACTAATTAATACTAGTGCTAGAGGGTTGGGGTATGATTCATAAAATTAGAAGGGGACATTTGAATAAGTAAGAACAAAAAAAAATAGGCTTGGTTGGGTGTGGGTGGGTGAAAATAGCTTGATGGTTGTCACTACCATAGTGACCATCAGTGGTTGGGCTAACCATCGATGGTTAAGGTGATCATAATGCTCAAGGTGACCATCGATGATTAGATAGACCATTAGTGGTTGAGAAAACCATCAACAGTTATTGTAACTATATTTGGGTTGGTAAATTGCTAATTAATGATATCTAAAAGATATATTCCTAGAGATGGGTAAGGTCTGATTGTAAAATGGAAATAAAGTAGGTGAATATCAAGAAATAAGTACATATATTATCAGAAGTCAATTGGGTGGATGGTTGAGGTAGTTGATTTGTTGGTACAATCTAGCTTGATTTTAACATAATAATGATACCTAAAAACTTAGCAGTAAATTGACTCTCTGATATAATTTCTACATTGGTGGAATGTTGATGGTGATTGACCTATAAGAAATAAAATCCTAGATACATAGGCTCTTGATCACAATTATAGATGGATTTCACCTCCTAGATCCTCTCTTCTTATAGGCATAAATAAGAGGTAGAAGTGAAGGTTCAAATGGATTTTCTAATTATAAATCATCTATGTAATAACTTTTAACAAGATTTAGACAACTTATATTTAGAAAATCATGATGGGTATTTTGCATGATTTTGGGTAAAGAGGTAGACCCTGACCATTGGTGGTTAGGGTGATCATCCATGGTCAACCTGATCATTGATGGTCGAGGGTAAAGGGTAAAAAGGTGGGTAAAATCTAGGTCAAGCTAGTTGGGTAAACTAACTATGGTTGAGCTCAGTTATGGGTTAGAGGGTTAGATTGGTCCTGAGAGGGTACCAAAGTGGTCAAGGGTTACCTTGAAATTTAAAATCATGGTGTGTGGTTTTTTTATGTCTATAGATACAATTGATGGTTTGGCTCCATAACTCATTAAAGACTTTGTAGATTGTTCCCATGATGGTGTCCAATAGATATGACATCATATAAAAGTTTCTCATAGGAGTGGGCCACTTGTCTTTGTGAATGACTTGCTCTCTCAAATGGAAAATAACAATCTCCCCCAAATAAAACATGGCATCACTCGTTAGCATTTTGTGTAACAATAGTACCCAATCCAAATTAATAAAATGGATATTGGGCACACAATAGATCCAATAGAGTAGTGTCATACCAATCTACATTCCCATCTTGAACTTGTTGATAGGAGTGGGATTCTTAGGATTCATACACTTGAATGTAATTATTTCATTTGGGAGAAGCCACAAAGACAACACCTTTTCCATTGTATTATCTTAATTCCACTAAAATAATTTGTGCTTGTCAAAATAAGCATCTGGTATTGGTAGTGATAAATAACTTTGGAAATCTACTCTTGCAATACATGCTACAATCATCAAGTTGCCAATTTGATGTAGGAAAGCATCTTGTATAACCTTGCCTATGAATAACAAGTCTTGAAGGAGGTTGATGTATGGCATCATCTAATGCTTGGTAGTAACAAAATGCATTCATTATCTTTTAATTTCTAGCAAATCCTTGATGAATAGTCACTCTATAGGAGATTCATTACCATTTAGAAAAAAATATGTCTACAAAATCGATGCCATCCCATAATTCTAAATAATTTGCATAATTGTTGTCAAAAATGGTGACATCAAAGATTATATCCATAAATTATATTGAGTCCTTAATTTAATATTGTGATGGTGAAAATTCTCCCCTAAATGGTTTGGATGGAGATGCCATTACTCTTTATATGTAATTAGAAGTGACTACAGTCTTCTCTACACACTCTGTGAATAATTTTCATTTCTACTAGTCTCTAGTTTTATTGGTAGTACTCTCATAGGTAGCTAGGGATTTTTCTTGCATAGGATAGTGATTGAGCTCAAGTGCAAGTTTATTTCTAAGCAATGAAAGCTTCAATGGCTGCACGTCATGTGTATATCTTTTAGCATTGAATTCTAATTTGAGGGATATAAATGCCCAATATTAACCTATTTTACATTTTTTGCATAGTTAAAATCTTTCATTAGATTTAATTGGTGGGTAGCTTTGGCAAATTATTAGGAAGTATTTTGGATTTATTTGACTAAGTGTAGTAAGTTTTTAGCATTTGGGAATTGGGTATTCAAGATTTGTGTTGGGATTAGCCTTTATAAAAGACCTAAAAACCCCCAAATACCTAATTCTCATTAGATAGAATGTCTAAACAAAATGACTAAAGTATATATAAAGCTTTATGATTTATTGGATAAAATGTCTGAAGCAAAAAACTTGAATATTCAAAATTTTGTCAAACAAAATGTTTGAACAAAAAGTTTGAAGATCTAATTTTCAATAAAGATAAGTCATTTTTCAAGATAATTATTTGACAAAATGTTCAACACAAAAACTCCTAATATCTAATCTATTCGAAACAAAATTCCTAAAGATCTAATTTTGAATGGACAAATGCCAAAGAAACAAATGTTGAAGAAGCTCCCATATAGAAAACCTAAAACAAAAAAAACAAAAAAACCAAAATTGTCAAACAAAATGTCGAACATGAGGCCCAATGAATAAGTCTTTGAATGAATTTATCCAAATAAATTAAGTCTTAAAAACTTGCATAGTTCAAAAACTCCTAAAAAGGTATCAATAGAGTTAGTTTATAAAATACATAATACCATGTTATATTATTCTAAGTATGAAGACTAAGGATCAATCTGCTCAACAAGTTGCACAAATATATAGAAGAAAGGCTCAATGAACAAATCTAAAATCTAAAAAAATTGGGTCCTCATTTCTTCAAGAGAAAAAATGGGGATGTTGGGTACAATAATATTGTGTCAAAAATGTGGTTAGGGTTTCAAATAAATGAGAAACAAAATATGGATCAATGCAAGATACTAAGATCATGTATAAAATAATATCAGGCATATATATATAAGATCTAGATGAGTAGATGATGGTAAACCATATAATAATGAACACATATCAATGAACCGATACTCAAGTAATTACTATGGGAAAACCTCAAAAGGTAAAAACCCCACCAATGTGATATTCATTAATATGAAAAACTAAATCACCCTAATACACTTCTTTTTCTCACTTCTTCACATAGTGCTTCACAAAATTATTTCAAATGAGTTTGAATATGTTCAAAGTATCATATTTTAGAGATGATTTCACAATAGGGTAAAACCCTTATTTATAGTGAAATACCAAGGGAGGTGACTATTATAAAAATAACTGGTCCATCCATATTGATAAAACCAATTAATTAAAAAACTTGGTAAGTATTAAATAACCATAATAATATTTTTTTATATTCACTTTCCACCTCATGTTAATAAATAGTATATTATTATTTATTTATTTAATTACCAATGTAAGTTAAGGGTTAATAATTACCACTTATACATTAATTTTTCTAACACTCCCTATTAATGCTAAGTTGAGATAAATGTCATAGTCACCTCAAAAAATAAATTATATGATGTACATAATTGAAGGATTTAAAAACCTTCATCATGCCAAACATCACCTTTTGAAACAAAAGAAATTATAATCCATAAATTACTTGTAATTAAACTTAGGCTAGCATAATCATGAGACTACATCTCATAGTTTCTCATGAATAATCACTAAGCATATTTTGAACCTTTTATAACAAAAGACCTCCATTACAAAGTATGATTTTATTGTATTGGGGTACAAAAGTAAAAAATTCCACATAAAGTTTACTTAAATTACATAACTTCCACGTGAAGTTTACAATGCTTTATAGTGAGAAGAACTATAGAAAATAAGAATAAACATATGGCCATTATTAAGTGGCATTGTCATACACACTCCCCCTCAATGGAAACTTTGAGAGGCCTGATATTACATGAGAATGACAAAACTTGGTAGCAACATGTAATTATGTGAAGATATCCACCACTTATTCATATGTAGGATAGATCTGTAGATGGATATCACCATTAAAGATTTTCTCTTGGATAGAATGCACATAAACTTCAATATGTTTAGTTTATTGGTGTTATACTAGATTTTTTACCAGAGCTATATAAATTTGGTTATCATAATGAAGGATGGTACTATGAGAAACATCTAAATGAATTTATCCCAACAACCTTCATAGCCACATGGATTATTTGGTAGATTCTATAGTACTTATATACTCTAATGTAGTAGAAGAGATAGATACAGTAGATTAATTTTTACTGATCCAAGTGATATCACTTACCCCAAACTTAAAAATATATCTATAAGTATATGCTTGATCTATAGTATCACCAACATGATCAGCATCACAATAACCATATAATTTAACATTATCAATGGAATAATAAAATAAACAAAAATTAATTATTCCTTTTATATAATGAATAATAAATTTAGCTAATTTATAATGATTCAAATATGGATCCTACATAATATATAAAAGTAACACCAATAACATATGAAACATTTGGCTTAGTAATAGTTAGATAAATCAAACTAATAACAAGCTTTCTATATAAAGTAGGGTTAGCTTTTTCACATGTAGGCTTTTGATATAGTTTAATACCAACTTCAATAGTATTATAAGTAGACTTAGAATAAAGCATATTAAACTTAACAAGAATATTACATGCATATTGAGATTGTGATATAAAAATTGAATTTTTATCTTGAAATATAGCTATTCCTAAAAATTGATGTAGGATGTCTAAATATGTTATTTCAAATATTTGACTTAATTTATCCTTATATTTATGAATTAAACTAGTTATATTGTTAGAAATCAAAAAATAATCAACATTTAAAAAAGTTAAGATTAAATTACTATTTTTAATTTTAACAAAGAAATCATTATCTGATTATCAATTAGATAAACCTAATTTTAAAAAAAAATAAGTAATTTTAGAGTACCAAGTTCGAGGAGATTATTTTAGACCACATAAATATTTATTTAAATTTCATACATAGTTTTCTCTATTAGGACTAGTAAACTCTTTAGGTTGAGTCATGTGGATTTCCTCTTCTAAATCACAATTCAAAAAAGTATTCTTGGCATCTATTTGGTGGATAACCCAACTATTTTTGGTTATAAGAGTAATAAGTAATATAATAGTACTCATATTTTATACTAGAGCAAAGTTTTCAACATAGTCAATCCCATATTTTTGAGTAAACCTACGAGCAACTAATTTATCTTTAAACTAGTCAATTTTACCAATTAAAATATTTAATCTTATAAAGACACCTACAACTGACAATATGATTTTTAGTTGGAGGTGGGAAAAGATCTCAAGTCTAATTTTTAATTAAGGTATTGAACTCAGATTACACAAAAACTTTCTATCTATCATCATAAATGACTTACTCAAAATATTGAGGTTTACATTCATACGTAGTCATTAAGACATGATAATAATATTGACTTAGTTAATTTATTAATATTATCAACATTAGAATATTTAATTAGGGATTCTATCCATTTAGGTCTTTTATATTGATCATGAAACTTAGGGTGTTCCTCAGACTCTAACTCATCCAAAGATAGATCAACTTCCTTTAGGGCATTTGTTTCTTCAATAAGAGAGCTAGGTTCATCAAAAGAAGAACATTGAGGAGGTTCCATAGAGAGCTCACTAAATTATTTTTTTGAGAATAAAAACATTCCTATTTTTAATTATCTATATTTTAGATAGATCATATACTCTTAAAACTTTTGTATTATCTCCATAACCTATGAAAATGCAAAAATGAGAGTTAGGATTAAGATTCTTTCATTTAACTTTAGGAACAAATATGGAAGTAGGGATACCAAATATTCTTAGATCCACACTAGTTTTATTTTTAGACCACATTTATAAATGTGTATAAAGATGCAAAACTTTAGTATGGACTCTATTTAGAATATGCACAACAATATTCATAGCTTTGACCCATAAGAACTTAAGAACATTTGTAGAATGTAGCATTACTCTAACCATATAAATAATGGTGTAGTTTTTATTTTCAATAATAGCATTTTGTATAGGGGAATAAGGATTTATTAGTTTCCTTTGAATACTCTGAATAAGGAATCCATATAAGGGAGGTTAGTATAGTGTTAATTAATAAAATATACTCAAAATGAACTCATTAAACACTAACACCTCTATCTTAGAAACTTGGGAGAGCATAGGTAATAAAGGCATAAATGAAAACACAACTATAAAACAAAATAAATCATCATTTTACCTTATTTTTATCTCTAAATGGCTTGTTGAAGTGGCTTACTTGGCTTTGTGCATCAAAAAAAAATTATCAATGAAGCTCCATTTACTCCACCTTTCCTTGACACCTTGGATAGTCTTGTTGACTTATTAATTTGGCATGGTAACACTACTTGAAAGGTTTATTTGAATCATAATAAGTTTACACCAAAAAATATTTCTAATTAATAGGTATGGCCTTGTATTTATAACCTCCAAAGTTAACTCTTACCCAAGGTGAGTTAAGTTTTAGTTTAAACATGGAATGAGTTAAAACTAACCGTAGGAAATTTTATGGTAACTCCAATTAATTTTAAAGGTTTCATGTAATTATCATTTTAAATTACTATACATGACTCTCAAATTAGATATTTTGGAAGAGCTTGACAATTCATAAAGGCAATGATGAAAAGGCTTGATATTTTAAATTTTAGAATTTCTATTTTTAGATATTTATTAATTACAAATGAATAATCTATTTAATAATTTAAATTGGTTTAATTAGTTAATTTAGTTTGATTAACATTTTATTAATTTTAATATTTGTTCAAGTGCCTCGCTTAATGGGTCTATAGGTCAAACTACTAGTTGTTAGGTCATAAGGTTATTAATGATGAATCTATGGGAGGTTATTATTACATACTATATAATCCCCCAAATAGGGATGTCTAAACATGATTTTGAGCATTAATTTTTGATGCACAAACAAAATTGAGATGTTTAATAATTTTTAGGTTTAATTTGTAATGTTTGGTAGAAATCACTTCGAAGTCTAGTTAGAATATAGTCATGGATAGAATGGGGTTTATACAATTTTCCCATAGTTAGAAAGGTGTTTCAATCTATAGGAACAATAATTTATTCTCAAAGAATGAAAAGGTTATGTATGCCTAATACCCCAATAGGTGATGGATGAGCCCTAGATTCTCCCTCAAGGGGGAAGTTGATAAAGAAGGTTGGTGATATATCCCTCAAAATAAGTAAAATGATAGGAACAAAAGGTAAAAAATGGGGGTGGAAAAAGATTAATTTACCTAAAGGTATTTATAATCAATGACATAGTAAGATGTCCTAGTTGGGCTAATAAAAAGGATGATTTGCCCAAAGGCAATTATAATCATTGGATTGACAACATGCCCTAACAAGGTAGGAGAATGATAATGATTTTATCAAAGGTGGTTATAATAATTAACATCTAGATAGGTTGAAAGACAATGATTTTCCCAAATTCAATTATAATCATTGGAACTATGGTTTAGAATAATATGAAAAATTGTAAAAGGGGGCTTACGAATAGAATCTATACTCATGAAGTAAGATTAATCTGGTACAAAGGATAAATATGAATTTATACAACTTGTAATTATGGAGATGCACATCCTAAATATTAAGGACTTAAAATTATTTCATTATTTAATTACTCTATATTTGGGAAATGATGTGGATAGATCAAGAATTGTTTAGGTAACCAAGGAGAAGTACTACAACATTATTGCTTGTAAGATTTCTCGAGCTAATTTTTATTCTAACACATGATGTTATGTACCATTATTATAAAACACCATGATAACTTAGACAAAATATGCATAAGGACTGATATGTGATCGAATAAATAAGTGAAAACAATGTACTTGTAACATCCCCACTAGGATTTACTTAGAATAACATAATATTTTTTTTAAAATTTAAATCTACATATTATTTCATTATATTTCACCTTGAGAATATAATTAGTGACCCAATTCTAACACACTAAGTATGTTAACTATAAAATAAACATGTAACATCTACCAGTTATTGATCACTATCAACTTATGAAATAAAACTTAACTAAATATAGAAAGTAATTACAAATTTCCAGCCATGGTTGGTACAATAATATATCCACTAATGTAAATATAAAAATAAATAAATAATTGCATTTCATCAAGAATAATGTTTCAATAATAAATGCAATATAATGTATAAGGATCTACGGAGCATTCCCCAAACTCTAGTATTGGTAATCTCAAGAGTAGTCTCCAAATAAGTACTAATGTGGGGAGGGAGAGTATCATCTGAGAACTTTTATACACCAACCACGAACCATCGATCCTCCATATAATACCCCATTATGGAATGACTCTCCCTTGATGGATGGGTAGATAGTGATGGTGTGTGAATCTAAAGAGAAAAACTAGTACCCATGTTCTATAAGATTTATAAAATATGATGTGTACCATAAATAAATATGTTTTAACATGATATCAAAAAAAACATGTAAATCATACATATGAAATGATCATATTTAACTAAACATTACTTTTTCCAAAGTTTTAAATAATTAATGATCTCTAAGATCAGTCTAATTCATACACACTACTTGATTGAATTACCTTCATCTAGAATTGGTGATTCTAATTAAGTTAGTGAAGTTTATCTCACTAATTAATTAGTACCAGTAATATGATATGTGGTTAATATATATAACCAACAAATTCATATAGATTACTTCCTATTAACAAGTTTAAAGCATGCTAAATATGGGAATAAACAAAATACATACATTTAGTTCATCAAACATATGAATGAATTTCAAATATATTATTTATCCCATAAATAATATAGTACAATTTATACCAAGTATAATATATATTTAGAGTATATGTTTCTAATTTTCGCAAGTAAATTTAAATGTAGTATATTATATGACAAATAAGATGTCATAGTCTAATATATTTTTGTAAATATTAATCAATTACAATAAACCAATCAATAATTTTAGAGATCAAATATCTCATTAAAAAAAACATATCTCACATGAAACACAATCTTTCATTTATACAACTTGTTATATTTTTGGGAGGTTGTATGCATATAATTATAGTGTCATATCCCTTAGGATACTATGACTTGATTTAACAGCCAATAAAACCATAATTATAGGCATACATCCCATTTTACAAATATATGTTGTATATGTATATGAGTACCTAAGTCCTCACATATATATATATATATATATATATATATATATATATATGCACTTGTACATACTAAATATAACCATAATATGTACCGCATATAAGTATTCAAACAATATATAAATACTATATATAAATATTAACAATCATTTATATTTTCTAACAAGTACTTCACATGGTTCCAACAACCATTATAATTTTCCTATACACAACATTCATTCATGATTCATCATAAGATATTAACATTTCCAAATTATTAATGAATAGTGTACTATAGTTAGTAGACTATTTATTTCAATATTATTATCTTTTACTTACTATAGGTTTTTACAAGTATCAAATAAATCAAATCAACATCTAGTTCATATTCATTGTGAACTACATAACATAAAAACCCTTACATAGTTTTCTTATGTATTTGGACCTTACAATAGTCTATGTATTAGTTCAAATACATTACCATATATATTATTAATAGTTCAAATTTTTTGACTATACTATTTATTAAAAACTAATGCATTTTAAATACATTAACAGTTTATATAAAGAGTCTAAACCCAATAATAAAACCAATAAATAAATACAAGTCACTTTATCTAAATAATATGTAGGTAAGATTCTAGTATATTTTAATTCGATGTTAACATTCATTTCTTATATATGTTTTATGATTCCATAACATGCTACAGGTCTCATAATGTAACTTACATCTAATACCCTTTCACCTAAATTATATTAAAGTCACATGACCCTATATATATATATATCAAAAATTCTAGATGTGTTGTTATCCAATTCAACTCTATATCTTGCTTCTTGTATATATGTTATTATAAATCAAGATAGTTATAAAAACCACCTCAATAGAATTAATTTTAAATATAAAAGTCATAACTGGGATAGGATTATAAATATATGCACGTGCTCCCTTATTTTTTTAATAAAGGATCATGTTTTAAAACCAATTGAGCTCGATCCTATATATGTCTTCTTGGTTTGATAGATAATTACACACAATCCTGATATTCCTATGTTCATGGTTTGAAATGATAATGGACACATAGTTCATATATCCTCACTATATGGATATTAAATATATACATAGTCCATACAAATTTTTTTCACTATTTTAAATGATAAAAGTACATAGTCCCCAAATGTATATTCGCTAGCCCTAGATGAACCTCATAGAAAAGAATAAATACAATTTTTATGTTAACCCATTCAATAATAAATTCAAATCAGACTTCGTATTTTTTAAAATGCACACAAGACCTATGTATTATATCTATATGCTCAGAATTTTGATATAGATCTACTGAGCATATATATAATACAATTTCTAAAACAAAGCTCAGTCTTTATGTATATCAAAACCATCTTCCATGATTCAAAATTTCTTAAGTTAGGGTGTTTTTCAATCATAACAATCAATTCATTTAACCTTATCAAATATTCACATACACAGATTTTATTTTCATTTCCATAAAGATTTATGAGATAAAGGAGAAAAATCTATGAATATATTTGTCTCTCAAGGTTTTTGGAATTTATTTTCTTTTTAATATTGATATAGGTTTAGCCCTATGGATGGCTCGACCATCCACAGGGCTAAGCCTATATCAATATTAAGAAGTAAATAAATTTAAAAAAACCATGAGAGGAAAATATATTCACAAATTTTTCTGTGTTAGGTAATAATAAAATAACATCACCAACCTCTTAATTGCTTCCAGATGAAACCAAAATAGTCCTTCTCTACTTTAATCTACTCCCTCTTATTTTCTTCATGCCATGTCATTCTCTTCTCTAACTCCCTTCTTATCCTTTATCCATCAACCTTTTTCCTCCTTCATGTAATACATGCAACTGCTTGCATAAATCTCATAGTTCCCATTCATGTAGAAAATCCATTAGTTACTAATCCCTCAACTTTACTAGGTTAACCCTAGTTCAACACAAGCATGAAACTTAAATGTTCTCAAACTTTCCCCAAGTTCCTTAATAATTATTTTATTCCTTAAATCATGTATGGTCTATTTACTTACATGGCCTCATATCCACTTTACCAAAAGTCCACCTTTAACATTATTTCTCAATGATAACTAACACTTTGAACATCACTATTGACTATGCATTCCAAATAATGTCTAGGTTTAGTTCATAGGATAGTCTTAGGATATAATGAAATCTATGTAATAACTTAGTAAAAATAAATAATATCATGAACTTAATAATTATGTTACAAATATAAAATCAATTATATTATTTTAACTGAAATGGTAAATCAAACAATTACTATATCAAAACATAATAGTATTAAAATAACATAGTCATTATTATTACTATGTTATATATAGACTATCTAATGTATTTTGTTATCTTTATATATTAAGGTGTTAATCCATATAATGGTATTTCCAAAATATCATAAAGATAACCAACTAATGTTCTAAAACATTTCAAAATCATTATAGTTAGTATGTAAATAGTAGTAACCAGATATTATTCACGTAGATTTACTTTCTCTTAAAGCATTAACAATCATGAATATAATAACATGAAATAGTAATACATCAACATTATTAAATAACTCTATGTATAGCATCCATAATCCAATCACACAAGATTAATTACATATAAGCATTAAACTTTACTACATCATAATTAACACACATAATCAATTATCTAAATGAAGATAACATCAAAAATGTACTAAAACTAATGAATCAAACAATGTATATTATGAGTGCCATTTAACATGGTGTGTGAATGGGTTATAGTTTTTACTCTATTATCCCCTAACACCTCCATCTATGCCATCCTCTATGATTATTCTCTCCCTATGTCATGCTCTAAGGGATGAATCTATCCTACATCAAACTCATGACAAATAGATAGTTAGCCTATAACATCATGATATAAATCATAAAATACTACTATAACAACAAATCAACATGATCATAATGTAGAGAACATAAAATATAGCTAACTCATAAAAATGAAATCATGTAATCAAAATAACATACAACTATCCCATAACAACATATGACTTAGCTTAGATAAATAGTAATTAAATTAATTTACGAAATATAATAATCCATAGATAATTAGGTAGATTTACTTAGTGAAAAATTGGCATGTGACATCCTTCCGACCTAAAGCTTATCATTGTCTCGATGATGCTTATTAAAACACTAGTTCTAAATTAAAAATAATTATTGAATAAAAAATAACATAGTATGACAACAAATCAAGAAAATGAATGTGGAAATTGTTTATAAAACTCATCATAGTCCTCCCATGTAGCAATATCCTCAGTATATTAGTCCCACAAGACTTTTCACTATGACACTTTTCTATTATGCAAATGAAGTTTACGAGTGTCAATTAATCTAATTGGTTCTACCATGACCACCTTGGGATCTAGAACCTATAAAGTATTCTAATCCAACACATGAAAAATCAGCTATATGTTTTTTAAGATAAGATACATGGAAGACATATTGTAATAGAGCTAGGGTTAATGGAAACACAAGCCTTTACACTAAAGGATTGACCACTTCTAAAACCTTTAAGGGTAAGATAAGATATATAGAAGACATTATGTAATAGAGCCAAGGTCGGTGGAAACACAAGCCTATACACTAAAGGATTGACCACTTCTAAAACCTTTAAGGGTCCCACATATCTCGATGAAAGTTTTGCTGACTTCCCAAATTTAATAAATATTTTTTATGGTTTAATCTAAAATAACACTTTATCACCTACTAAAACTTATTATCTATTTTCTTTAGTTCAACATAAATCTTCTATCTATCATTGGCCTTAACTAGTCTACACCTGATTGATTTGAGTGATCTTCTATTTATAAAATCATCTCAGGTCCAAAGACTACCCTGTCTTCCAACCTATCCCAATTGACGGGTATCTTGTACCTTATTCCATATAACACTTCAAATGTTGCCATCTTCAAAGCTAATTGGTATGATTTATTATAAAAAGATCAACCAATGGAAGATACTCTTCCCACTTATGTTTTTGATCTATGCAATACATACAAAGGATATCCTCTATAAATTTATTAACTCACTCAATCTAGCTGTCAATCTGTGTGTGATATATAGTGCTAAAGTTTAACTACATACCCAAAGATAAATTCATAGTTAACCAAAACCTAGAAGTCATCTTTGGATCATGATAAAAAATGATATTCTTTGGAAATCTATGTAAATTATACACTTATTTTACAAATATCTTACAAGAGTAGGTACATCATCTATCAAATTTCCTAGTATAAAATGAGATACATTGGTTACCTTATTAGCTACAACCAAGATCATGTCATGCATATTCTGTGACAATGGTAAACTTTAGAAAATTTCCATATTGATCACCTACCACTTCCACTCTAGTATGTTATGTGGATACAACAATCCATCTAGATAAACATGTTCAACTTTCACATGCTAACATTCTAAATAATGTGACATAAAGGTTGATACATATTTATTGATTCCCTTACAAAAATAAAGTGGTATAAGCTCTACCATGAGCTTGGTTACTCTTAGATATCCTAAATATGGGGCATTGTGTAGGTCCTTTACCACTATGTTCTTCATATTCTCCCTAACTAGTACATACATCCTTCCATTATATCAAAAAAGATAATGATTCTCTATTTTATATCCTTGATGCCTAAGATTCTGAGCATTCTTAGATAATGCTTTCATGACCTAATAATAGAATTCATTTCTTGGTGAGAATTTGATAACTTGATCCCCAAAAGTACTCTTGATAGTAGCCATGACTATAATGTACATTTTATGACTTAGGGCATCAAACACTCTATTTTCCTTGCCTTTGATATAGTTTATATTAAAATCATAATCAGACAATAACTATAGCCATCACCTTTGATGATCATTTAGATTTGTTTAGGTAAAGATGTACTTGAGTTTCAAGTTATTAGTCTTGAGCTCAAATGGTTTTACCAATAAATAATGCCTCTAAACTTGTAAATCTTGAAAATTTACTAAAAGTTCTATGTCATGAGGGCATAGTTCACCTCAAAAGGCTTGAGCTTATTTGATTCATAAGCTACCACTACACCATACTACATAATAAATCCTCCAAGTCCATCTCTAAACACATATATGATCACTAAAAACTGACCATTGGGATCAAGAATTCTTAATACTGATGCTAAAGTAAGCCTCTTTTTCAATTTTTGAAAGGCTAATTCACACTAATCTAACCAGATAAAACTTTAATTCTTCCATTGCAGATAGGTAATCAGATTAACTATCTTAGAAAAAATTAGAATAAATTGCTTGTAATAATAGCCTTCTAATCTCATGAAAATCCTTACCTCATGGACATTCTTTGGTGCTAGACACTCCATAATGGCTCTTATCTTTGCTATATCTACTAAAAGACTATTTTTAGAGATAATATATCCTAGATATTGCACTTTATTTTAGAAAAATGCACACTTGGATAACTTGCCATATAACTTGTGCTTTTTTAACTATTTCAAAATCAATTTTAGATGTTTAAGATACACTTATTCACTCTTATAATATATAATAATGTCATAAAAAAATACCAAAACAAAATGATATAGATAATATCTGAACACACTATTCATGATATTCATAAATCATGTCAGAACATTTTTCAACCTAAATGGTAACACTATGAACTCATAATGCCCATATCAAGTTCTAAATGATGTCTTTAGAATATCTTCAAATTTAATCCTTAGCTAATGATATCCTACCCTAAGACCAATCTTAGAAAATACCATTGCCTCTTATATTTGATTGAAAATATCATCTATATGAGGTAGTGGATACTTATTTTTGGTAGTTTCCTTATTTAACATTCTATAATCAATACAAAGTTGAAGAGTACCATCCTTCTTCTTGACAAATACAATTGGTTCACCCCATGGTGACACACTTGGCTTGATCATCCCTTTATCAATAATTCCTATGTTTAAGCCTTCAATTCAACCAATTCAATAGTTTTCATCCTATACAGTACTTTAGATTGTGGTTTTGATTTAGGTATGATATTGATTAAACTCACTTTTAAGAAAAAATCCTAATAATTCCTCCAAAAACACATGAAATTTTTTAAGAAATAGATAATCTTAAAGGGATGGTTCTTTAGATTCCTCCATTTCATTTATATTGACAATAAATGTTTGGCATCCTTTTCCTTGAGTCTTTTTGAGTTGCATTACAAAAATCTGCCTAAGCCTCAACTCTCTTTTCTTACCCTAAATTTATGTCTAACTTATAAAATCATCCTGATACTTAACCTTCTTCAGATAGAAGTTAAACATGGACTTATGCTTTGTAAGCCAATTGAATCCTATTTTCATATCATATGTCCCTAGTGGTTCTACATAAAGATCTACTACTATTTTGAATTTAGGCAACCTAATCTCAGCTTTAAATAAACACTTGTCAACTTTATTTTTTATGTCATTCCCATATTATACCGACCATGTATTTTTCATTACTCCAACTTTTACATATAAATTATTTATAATTATAGGAGCTATAAAACATTTTGCATCCCTTGTATTTATCAAAATAGAAACTAGATGTTCAAACAAAATACCTGATAGTTCTATGGGTGAAGCTTAAAATTTGGCTTGAAAATTATCAACTACCACATGAATACATTATTGAGACATTACTTTCTAAGGATAAGAACCTTTTTTACTTTATTTATCTTGGGTACACTCATGAACAAAATGGTCACCTCCATAAATGAACCAACCTCTAGGTGGTCCTTTCCTATCAGACTGTTGGTTTCCCTTGAAACTGCCTTTGAAACCATTACCCAATTTTTGGTTTCCTAAACCACTATTGAATCTAGAATTCTGACTCTTGAACTAACTTTTAGAGTCTCCATTCCTCTTCTTATAGTTCTTATTTTTGAAATTTGGCATAGAACTTCTAAACTTTTTATTAAACCTATATATGACCTGAGCAAGATATTTCAACTCATATTCTTGTTTGAATGCCTTTTCAAAAACTTGGTCATGGTAGATGACCCATGAATTTCTACCTCTCCACCAATAGAGGGTTTTAATCTCATAATTAATGTCTTAATTCTAAACCTCTCATCAGCCTGATACTGAGGTATATGCTTGATATTGAGGTACATATTTCAAAAGTTTGGTGATTATTCTCAATACTCATTCACTAATAGGTCTTCTTTCTTTAGATTTAAAAAATTCATAATATTTTGGTAAAATTATAACTATGGAATCCACCATATATCAACAATGTCACAAATTTATCTCATGTAATGGTAGTTGGGCTAAGATTCATATTCAACTTCTTGTTGGCCCACCACATAGATATTTCACCAACCAACTTATAATATCCTCAAACTACTTTAATGACCTTGGATTAGTTTTGAATCTTGAAATATTTCTCCATCTTAGTTAACCATGCTTTAGCTCTATCTTCCATAATGGTTCCATCAAACTTAGGTGGATTCACCTTTTCATATTGCTAATCAATTATGTAGCTAAATAAGATCTCACATCTTGAGGTATTTCCTGCTCAAAAATATACTCTTCAGGCACATCTTGATAGGATTTATCTTCATGTCCATGAATTTATTATTTTATGGCTATACTTTGGTCCATATTCTCATTCATGGCTACAAGAATTTGATTCAACTTTTTTGCTTTCTTAGTGGCAAATTGGTTAGGATCAAAAAGATGGTTTTTATTATTGCCATCTGATGGACCCTGACTAGATACTCTAGCTCACACCATTTTCCTTTATGGTAAATATAAGAATATGAAAACATTTAGTGGACTCATTAAGTCCTAGAGTTTGATTTGTAGCTCTGATAGCATATGTAACATCCCCACTGGGATTTACTTAGAATAACATTATGTGTGTGTACACACACACACACACACACACACACACACACACACACACACACACACACACACACACACACACACACACACATATTCTTTCATTAGATTTCAACTAGAGAATATAATTAGTGACCCAAGTTTAACATACTAAGTATGTTAACTATAAAATAAACATGTAACATCTACCAATTACTAATAACTATCAACATATTAAACAAAACTGAATTGAATATAGAAAGTAATTACAAATTTTTATCCATGACTAGTATAATAATACAACCATTATTGTCAATGTAAAAATGAATAGATAATTACATTTCATCAGGAAGGATGTTTTAATAATAAATAAAATACAATATACAAGGATCCATATAGTATGAGTTCCCTAAAATATAGTATCTATGGTAATCTCAAGTGTAGTCTCTAAATAAGTACTATTGTTAGGAGGTAGAGCATCATCTGAGCACTTTTCCACACCAACCACAGGCCATCGATCCCACACATAATCCACCATCATGGAATGTACCTGACTTCATGGATGGGTAAATAGTGACAGTGCAAGAATCTGGAGAGACAAGTTAGTATATGTGTGTTGTAAGATTTATAAAACATGATGTGTACCCTAAAGAAATACATTCTAACATGATATCACACAAACATGTAAATCATACATATGAAATGAAAATGTTTTAACTAAATATTATTTTTACCAAAGTTTTTAATATTTATTGATTTTTTAGATCAATCAAATTCATACACACCATTGTATCAAATTACCTTCATCTAGAATTGGTGATGTTATGTAAGCTAGTGAAGTCCATCTCACTACTTAATTAGTACCAATAATGTGATATTTGGTTAATATATATAACCAATAAATTCATATAGATTACTTCTTATTACCAGGCATAAAACATGCTAAATATAGGAATAATCAAAATACATACATTTAGTCCATCAAATGTATGAATGAATCTCAATTAGATTGTTTATCCCATAAATAATAAGCATAACATATATAGTTTATATCAAATGCATATAATATATATTTAGACTTCATGTTTCTAATTTTTGTAAGTAAATTCAAGTGTAGTACATTCTATGACAAAAAACATATCATAGTCTATTATATTTTTGTACATATCAATCAGTTATAAACAACTAGCCATAATAATTTTAGACATAAAATATTTCATAAAAAAATTCATATATCACATGAAATATAATCTTTCATTTATACATCTTGTTATATTTTTAGGAGACTATATGCATATAATTATAGTGTCCTATCCCTTAGGATTATATGACTTGATTTAATAGCCAATAAAACTATAATTATAGACATATATCCCATTGTACAAATATATGCTATATATTTATATGAGTACCTAAGTTTTCATATAGATATATTTCATATGTATATGTACTTGTACATATTAAATATAATCATAATATGTATCGTATACAAGTATTCAAACAATATATAAATACTATATATAAATATAAATAGTCATTTATATTTTATAACAAGTACTTCATATGATTCCAACAACCATTATAATTTTCCTATTCACAACATTCATTCAAGATTCATCATAATATATTAACATTCTTAAATTATTAATGAATAGTGTTATATAGTCAATAGACTATTTATTTCAATATTATGCTCGTTTAGTTACTATAGGTTTTTGCAAGTATCAAATAAATTGAATCGACATCTAATTCATATTCATTATGAATTACATAACATAAAAACCCTTGCATGGTTTCCTTATGTTTTTGGACCTTACAATAGTCTATGTATTAGTTCAAACATATTATCATATGTATTATTACAATTTTGACTCTACTAACTATATTATATATTAAAAAATCAAGCATTTGAAATACATTACCATGTTTTATAAAGAGTTTGAACCAAATACTCAACCCAATAAATAACTATAAGTCACATTATCTAAATAATATGTATGTAAGATCCTAGTATATTTCAATTCGATGTTAACATTTATTTCCTATATATGTTTTAAAATTACATAGCACACTACATGTCTCATAATGGAACTTACACCTAATACCCTTTCACCTAAATGATATTCAAGTCATACCACCCTATTTATATATATATATATATATATATATACATGAAAAATTCTAGATGTACTATTATCCAATTCAAATCTATAACCTGATTCTTGTATATGTGATATTATGTGTCAAGATAACTTTAATAGTCACCTCAATAAAATTCATTTTAGATATAAAAATCATAATTAGGATAGGCTTATAAAGATATGCACATAGTCCCTTGTTTTTTTATAAAGAATCATATTTTAAAACTAATTAAACTCATACCTATATATATCTTCTTGGTTTGAAAGATAATTACACATAGTCATGATATTCCTATGTTCATGGTTTGAAATGACAATGGACACATAGTTCATATATCCTCACTATATAGATTAAAAATATATATACACAGTCCATACAAATATTTTCACTAATTCAAATGACAAAAGTACATAGTCCCCAAATATATATTCACTAATGCTAGATGAACCTCATAGAAAACAATACACAAATTCAATCACAAATTCAACTCAAAATTTGTATTTATCAAAATACACATAAGACCTGTGTATTATATATATATATATATATATATATATATATATATATATATATAAATAGTCATTTATATTTTATAACAAGTACTTCATATGATTCCAACAACCATTATAATTTTCCTATTCACAACATTCATTCAAGATTCATCATAATATATTAACATTCTTAAATTATTAATGAATAGTGTTATATAGTCAATAGACTATTTATTTCAATATTATGCTCGTTTAGTTACTATAGGTTTTTGCAAGTATCAAATAAATTGAATCGACATCTAATTCATATTCATTATGAATTACATAACATAAAAACCCTTGCATGGTTTCCTTATGTTTTTGGACCTTACAATAGTCTATGTATTAGTTCAAACATATTATCATATGTATTATTACAATTTTGACTCTACTAACTATATTATATATTAAAAAATCAAGCATTTGAAATACATTACCATGTTTTATAAAGAGTTTGAACCAAATACTCAACCCAATAAATAACTATAAGTCACATTATCTAAATAATATGTATGTAAGATCCTAGTATATTTCAATTCGATGTTAACATTTATTTCCTATATATGTTTTAAAATTACATAGCACACTACATGTCTCATAATGGAACTTACACCTAATACCCTTTCACCTAAATGATATTCAAGTCATACCACCCTATTTATATATATATATATATATATATATATACATGAAAAAATCTAGATGTACTATTATCCAATTCAAATCTATAACCTGATTCTTGTATATGTGATATTATGTGTCAAGATAACTTTAATAGTCACCTCAATAAAATTCATTTTAGATATAAAAATCATAATTGGGATAGGCTTATAAAGATATGCACATAGTCCCTTGTTTTTTTATAAAGAATCATATTTTAAAACTAATTAAACTCATACCTATATATATCTTCTTGGTTTGAAAGATAATTACACATAGTCATGATATTCCTATGTTCATGGTTTGAAATGACAATGGACACATAGTTCATATATCCTCACTATATAGATTAAAAATATATATACACAGTCCATACAAATATTTTCACTAATTCAAATGACAAAAGTACATAGTCCCCAAATATATATTCACTAATGCTAGATGAACCTCATAGAAAACAATACACAAATTCAATCACAAATTCAACTCAAAATTTGTATTTATCAAAATACACATAAGACCTGTGTATTATATATATATATATATATATATATATATATATATATATATATATATATATATATATATATATATATATATATATATATATATATATATATATATATATGTATGTATGTATGTATGTATGTATATATATATATATATATATATATGTATATATATATATATATGTGTGTGTGTGTGTGTGTATATATATGTATATATGTATATATATATATATACATATATATACATATATATATGTGTGTGTGTGTGCATATATGTGTGTGTGTGTGTGTGTGTGTGTGTGTGTGTGTGTGTGTGTGTGTGTGTGTGTGTGTGTGTGTGTGTGTGTGTGTATGCTCAAAATTTTGGCATACATCTAACTAAGCATATATATAATATGATTTATAAAACAAAACTCAGTCTTTATATATATCAAAACCATCTATCAAGGTTTAAAATTTCTTAAGATAGGGTATTTTTCCATCATAAAAATCAATTCATTTAACCCAATCAAATATTCACATACACAAAGTTTATTTTCCTTTCCATAAAGATTTACAAGATAAAGGTTTAGTTATGTGGATGGTTGAGCCATACACAAGGCTAAACCTATATCAATATTAAAAAGTAAATAAATTTTGAAAACCCTAAGATGAAAATATATTCACATATTTTTATGACTTAAGAAATAATAAAATAACATCACCAACCTCTTAATTGCTTCTAAATGAAACCAAAATAATCCTTATATACTTCATTATGCTCCATTTTTCCTCTTCATGCCATGCCATTCTCTTCTCCAACTCTCTTTTTATCCTTTCTCCATTGAAATTTTTACTCCTCCATGCAATACATGCAAATACTTGCATAAATCTTTTAGTTCCCTTGCATGCAAAAAATCCATTAGCCACTAATCTCTCATCTTTGCTAGGTTAACCCTACTTTTACATAAGCATGAAACTCAAACTTTCCATAAATTCCTTAATCATTATTTTATTCCTTAAATATTTTATGGTATATTTACTTATATGTCCATGTATCCACCTTCCCAAAATTCCACTATTAAAATTATTTCTCAATGATAACTAACACTTCAAACATCACTATTGACTATGCATTCCAAATAATGTCTAGCTTTAGTTCATAGGATAGTATTAGGATATAATGAAATATTTGCAATAACTTGGTAAAAATAAATAATATCATGACATTAATAATTATGTTACTAATATAAATTAAATTATATTATTTTAATCGAAATGATAAATCAAACAACTATTATATCAAAACATAATAGTATTATAACAACGTAGTTGTTGTTATTACTATGTTATATATAGACTATCCAATGTCTTTTGTTATCTTTATATATTGAGGTGTTAATCCATATAATGGTATTTCCCAAATATCATAAATATAACTAGCTAATGTTCTAAAACATTTCAAACACATTTTGGTTAGTCAATAAATAGTAGTAACCATATACTATTCACTTAGATTTACATTCTTGTAAAGCATTAACAACTATTAATACAATAACATGACATAATATTACAACAACATTATTCACTAACTCTAAGTATAAAAACCATAATGCAATCACAAAAGATTAATTTGACATAGGCATTAAAATGAACTACATAATAACTAACACATAGAATCAATTATCTAAATGTATATAACATCAAAGATGTATTAAAACTAATAATTTAAATAATGCATATTATTAGTGTTATCTAATGTGGTGTGTGCATGGGTTATAATTGTTCTTATATCATCCCCCAATACCTCCATCTATGCCATCCTCTCTGATTATGCTCTCCCTTCATCATGCTCTATGAGATGAATCTCTCCTACATCAAAATCATGATAAGAAGGTAGTTAGCCTAGAACATCATGATATATATCATAAAATACTATTGTAACAATAAATCAACATGATTATAATGTAAAGAATATACAATATAGCTAAGTCATATTAATTAAAAAATTAATTAAATCAACATACAACTATCCCATAGTATAATATGACTTTAATTTAGATAAATAAATTAAATCAATTTACCAACTATAATAATCCATAGATAATTACGTAAATTTACTTAGTGATAAATTAGGATGTGACAACACCAATGATAAAAATGATGATGACAATGTTTTTTTATGAATATGGATGGACTTAATTATAATATGCAAGGAATCACCCAATTAATTTAGATATAATAAGTAAAGGCACAATGGTGAAATCAAACAAATAGGCAAACAAATAGGAAGATAAAACACTAATAAAAAAAATCACAATAAGACATCGAGAAATAAAAAGGGAACAAAATAATGAAAAAACATGGAATAAATACAAATAATGGTTAATCACAATGTTAGTACAAATATATGACAAATTTTTCATGCATGTGAAATAGAGGGGTTACACTTGGAGACAAGGAGAACCCTAAGCTAGACAACAAAATTATAGGTAAACCAACATAATAACAATGGCACAAGGTTTCTCATAAGTTATAGGGAAGCAATGACACAACCAAGATGATAAATATTTCTCCTAGGATATAGGTGAAAATGAAACAAAAAAATAAAATGTGGGATTAGAAGAAAAGGAAGGGGTAGTCAAGTTGCATCCAGATGTAATAGGCAAGTGGATGTTGCCTACATAGTTTCATGGATGCAAAATCCAACATAAACTTTAGGCCTAATGTATTTCTCCCAAGATATGGGATAGAATAAAATGAATGATGAGAAAATTTGAATTATGTGTAGAGGAATATAATATGGTCTCAAAAAATGGTGAGAACATTTGAAACAAAGAATATTCACAAAATGGTGAGAATGTAAGATGAAGCCTAGTGATCATTAATGTATCAAAGTTGAAAACATAATGCATACAATATAACTCATAAAATAGAAAGAGTGTAAGGTTAAGGCCAATAAAGATGGGGAAACTAAATACAAGTGGTTACATGTGAAATAGTTAAGAGTCCTAGAATCCTTAAGGTAAAGATGTAGTATCCAAGTGATACCTACATAGTCTGTGTGAACCTCAAGATGATGTAGTTCTCTCAAAAATGGGAGGAAAAATACCAAGATGGTTTCTAAATAAACTAAATAAATAAGATATCCCAACCTAAAAAATTTTATGGATTTATATCTCACATGGAAATTCTACGCCAATTTTCATGATTTTGTGATTTTTAAGATTTTCTAAGTCTTTTACAAATGTTTTTGAAATTTTCAAAGCATCTCAACTCGATTGAGAATTATGAAATACAAGATGGTCCAAATCCTAAAATGGTGAGATAATGGCTTAGGTTTATTGAAAAATAGAAAGAGTTTTCAACTTAAAAAAGTATCACAAAATGGTGAGAACATGGTGAAAGGGTGACTGAGTTGACCTCAACATGAATTGAGCATTGATACATAATCCTAATGGGACATCAAGTCACTATAGTTATGCCTTATAGTAAAGGAATATAACTCATTAGAAACAAGTTTGTGAATTGTAGGCAAATGGCATAGTAGAAAATAGGAATGGAAAGGTTATGTTAAAGGTATTACCCCTAATTTTACCAAAGTAGTTTATAATTAGTACCATGAAGTGGGACACTAATTTGTCCAAAGGCAGTTATAATCAGTAACATTCATAATGAAACAAAATAATAAATGAAGGATGAAACTACCAAATCACTATCATACTAGTCCAAAATACTACCTCTGTCAATAATACTAAATCAACTACTAAAATTTCATCTAAATCCCCTCACTAAAGGGGCCCAAAAAACCAATGGAACAAAACCCAAGGTTAAAGGGTTGGGGAGGGAGGGTCAAAATAAGTTTGGTCAATAGGGAAGGTATGGTAGAATGATATATGGTATAACAAAAATAAGGTGAAAATATGGTATAATGGAAATAAGCCTCATAGACAATACTTAAGGTCTCTTAAGTGAAGTAATGCTTGAGGTGTATGATGCTCATTAGCTCATCAAGTTCATCTCCATCTAGTGTAGAGAGCATGTATGCTCTGGAGCCATAATTTTGAACAATGACATATGGGTCTGTCCAATTGGGTTTTAAATTGCCTTTATTTTTCTCATATATGGTATTATTTTGGCTTTATTTTAGAACAAGACCACCAAGCTCAAAATATCTATGTTTAACCCACTGGTTATAGTGTCCATGAAGTCTATTTTAGTATGCTTGAAGGTTTTTGATAGCAATCATGCATTTCTCATAAAGTAACTCTAGCTCTTGTAGGTGAGATAATATATAATCTTCATCATCTAGGACATGTTTCAATGAGATAAATGAGAAGGTAACTTGACCTTGATGGGAAGAATGGCCTTAATACCATAAACAAGTGAATATGGAGTGGCTCCTCTTAGCATATGATAACTAGTGTAATATACCCAAAGGGCATGGAATATTTGGAGGTGCCAATAATGGCCAACATCATTGATAATATTTTTGAGGATTTTGATAATGATTTTATTAGATACCTCTGCTTGGCCACTACCTTGTGGGTAATATGTAGTACAAAAATGTTGGGTGATATTGTACTTGACACAAAGCATTTTGACATCCTTGTTCTTAAACAATATACCATTATCAAATATAATGTTGGATAAGATATCATAACAATATATGAGATGATTGAATATGAATTTGTAAATTTGTTTTCCAATCACATAATTGAGGGGTATAACTTCAAACCACTTAATGAAATATTTGGTAGTGGTAAGGATGTGTTTATGGCCATCAGATGAGGTTGGGTTAATATTAACAATGGCATCAAGTCCCTATGTTTCAAATGGCCATGGTGTAAGCATTGGTTTTAATTTTTTGGCTAGGGCATGAATTATATTGGTATGCCTTTGACATTTATCACACTTTTTGACATAAGCAACTACACATGCATCCATAGTTGGCTAATAGTAACTAGTATGTAGGAGCTTTTTAGCTAGGACTATTATACTGGTGTGGGCTCTACATACTCTTTCATGAACTTAATGTAAGACTAATGTTTCTTTTTTATAAATTTAAATAAATAAGTATAGTTACTTCAAATATATGATGGTAAAGGGTTGGGCCAAGTAAGGTATAACATGAGGATTGGTGGGTAAAGCCATTTTATTATTTATGTGATAGGTATAGTGGTAATATATGGTCATGTAGGTAGTTAATGAGATCTAAATACCATGTAGATCTAGGAACAACAATATCATAGATCATTATGATGGTTGAAGGTTCATGAGTAGGTGTTATAATATTTTTAATGAGGAATTGATATTCTTTTACCTTGTCTGTATGGTGGATCAAAGATCCAATGGTAGCCATGACATCCACTATAATGTTAATAGACCTAGGTATGTGTTTAAATTATATGTTGGTAATCTACTATTTTAAAACATCAATCATGGACTTGTATGGATCCAACTTATCATCCTTGGTCTGAAAGTGGTCTGTAACTTGATTTATGATTAAATGATAATCACCATAAATTGTGAGATGTTGAATATTCAATTATAGTACATAATAAAGCCCTAAAATGAGTGATTCATATTCATCCATGTTGTTAGTACAAGGAAAGATGATATGGAATTATTTAGGGATAAGATCCTCCTATGGTGTAATAAATAATAGGGTTGCCCCTGATCCATGTGATGTGAATAATCCATCAAAATATAGCTTCTAGTGCTGCTCCTCAAGGGGTGTTTCAATTATGGTCATGATGGACTCATTTGATAATTAAAATGTGAGGGGTTCATTATTTACAAGGGGAGCTTAAATAATCTAATCTATAAGTAATTTTCTATTTATGGACTTCTGGTTGGCATACTTGATCTTGAACTCACTCTGAATCATGATCCATTTAGACATGTAGCCTTATAAACCTATCTTGGATAGTAGATACTTGAGTAGGTATACTATGTAAATAACTATGGTCTTGTTTTTAATCATGTAATGTCACAAAATTTTGGATGCAAAGACCATATCTAAACAATATTTTTATATGATTGTATAGTTGTGTTTATACATAACTAGTGTACAACTTAGATGGTACATGACATGTTATTTCTATTATCATCATGCTGAGCTAAAATAGCCCCCAAGGCTTTGTCTATGATAAATAGGTACCATATAAATCTATTTCCTAACATTAGTGTTAGTAAAATAGGTGGATTGGCAAGATATCCCTTTAGATACTAAAAATATTTCTAACAGTCTTCATCCTAATGAAATATGAGACCCTTCTTTAATAAGTGAGTTAATGGGTGGCATTTGTTGGCCAATTACAAAATTAAGCATCTGATAGACTGGATTTTTCCCTATAAACTATACTTCAAATTAGAAAGTGGTGGCATCTTAGTAATGATTTATTTTTATTAGGATGAACTTCAATACCTTGATGAGAGACAATTAAGCATGATAATTTACTTGAAGTAACACCAAAGACACATTATTTAGGATTAAGTCTAACCTTGTATTAAAAAATCCTCTCAAATATTATTCATAGTGTATATGGATGATCAACATGGGCCTTTAATTTACCCAATATATCACTAACATAGTCTTCAACAATGTCATGCATTATATCATGAAATATAATGGTCATGTCTCTTTGGTATGTGGCCCCATCATTCTTAAATCCAAAAAATATAATGTAATAAGAAAATGTTCCTCAAAGAGTGGTGAACATTGTCTTGTGTTGGTATTTTGGTTCAATCTTTATTTGGTTGTATCTTGAAAATCCATCCATAAGTGAAAGAATTTCATACTCCATTGTGGAGTTAACTATCATGTTGATATTTATCAAAGGAAAGTCATCCTTAGGGCTGGCCTTGTTTATATCTATGAAATCAGTGTAGATTCTAATTCCTTGTAGTTTCTTACTAATATACACAACATTTGAGATCCTCTCTAAATAGTCAATCGGTTGGTTGCATATCAATTATAAGAGTTTTTCCAACTCTTTCTTTACTAGTATGACAATACAAGGATGCAAATTATGTAATTTATGACTCATAGGTTTGGCATCAAGATGTACACCAAGGTGGTGTACAACTAAGGTGGGGTCTAAATCTAATAGGTCAAAATAGGCCCAAGCAAAGATGCCAACAAATTCCCTTAAAAGAGATATTGACTTATGTAGTACTTTCAACTAATAGAGTCGATCCATCTTCCATAATGGTTGGCAATTCTATGAATTGGCCTATAATTACAAATTCCTTTGGTTGGAATGGTTCTTCAAGTTATTCTAAACAAGATGAATCAAAATTTCCTAATGGAAATGATGGCCATGTTACAAATACTATTGGAAATTCTTGGGTAATTCGATTAAAGGCATGTTGTTCTGTAGAACTAAACTCAAAAATAAAAGTTCATCATTGGTGGTCTCCTAAGATTCATTTGAATAAAGGTGAACACCCCCATCTAATGGCACCTAAAACATGATTCACCAAAATACTAGGCTTTTTATTTAATTTTACCCTAGTCCAAAATCATCTCAGGTTTTCACTTTGGGACCTCAATGTTTTATTCTTTTATTTTCAGCTAAGGGTGTTTACCCATTCTCTAAAATAGGTTGTAGGATATATTATGATAAATAACCCTAGTTTTTGGTCTCCTAATTGAACATTTTCTCTTAGGCCTATAAAATCATAAAATTCCTCATCATTTTCAAACTCATCTACAGTCATTATGGATTCTTGTTGGTCCCAAGCTATAAATTGAGGGTAATATAGAGGAAGCGGGATATGTCAAATAATTGGGGTAATGGTACAAATGGTATGTAGGTCAAATAGGATGGTATTGGAAAGGTATTCATAAATGTTATGATCAAACTCTACTTCACTATCGACATCATCATCACTATACATTAGCATTGGAACATGAATAATGTATGTGGGGTCACCCCCAAGTAGTTTAATTATGAGACTACAAGTTCCTTTATACCAAGTTATAGAAACTAGTTCCAAAGTTCTTTATTTATTTATATCAAGTCCTCCTCCTTCATAGGATTGGCTCTCCATGATATTATTAGGAATGGGGTTTTTGTATGTTTTGTAGCAATTGGCGAATTTGTCATTGTAAGCCATGATTCATCATTGGTAAGTGGGTCCTCTTCTTGGCTAGTAGCTAGTGTGAAAATGATAAGAGATGGAATATGAAGTTTACCTTTTCCTTTTCATTTCCATTCCATTTAGGGTGGCCTATTTATAGGTCTTCCATAGGACTTGGGGTTCTGTGGAAGATTGGAAATGTGAAATGTGTCATGGGTCAAATACTCTCCTGGGCCATTGGATGAGATGGTAAAATGTTTAGACATTTTAAGAGGAGATATATATAGAGATAAGTCAAGGATATCTGGGTCTATAAAATTGGCCTCTAGTAATTTGAGAAGTATTTCTTTGTCTTTGTCTTTTTTGGGAACTAGATCTAGGCCTAAATAGTAGTTGTAACTTTAATTACTCTATCTCCAAATGTTTACAATGTTCATCAGGCTAAAAATATCCATTACTGGTGACCTCCATGCCTGAGTGAAATAAATTGAGACATTGGTGTAATGTCGAAGGTATTGCATGAATTTCATGTATCCAAAGTCTACCTAAGAGCAAATTGTATTATAAATCTAGGTTTAATAAATGGCCAAGTGTATCATGGGTCAAGGGCCCAGTGGTAACTAGAAATATTATGGTTCTTTGTGATTCCCATTATTAATTATTGTAAGATTTCATAGTAATTATTTTTTGTTGTAAATCTACTATTATATATTTGAGATACTTGATGAGCTTTAGAGACACAATATTTAGGCTTGATCCATTGTCTATGAGGACATGTTTAAAATTATGGCATGTTATGATAACTTCAATATACAAGGGATTTTTATGAATAGGGATAAGGGATGACATATCACTTTGTTCAAAGGTCAACTATTGGCCTAGGGTTATATTTCCAACCAAATTTTAGAATTTATTAGGGGTTATGTTATTGGGAACTTGGGATTAGCCTAAGATCTCTGTTAGGATGTTCTTGTGGATAGTAGATGTATGCAACAAATATAGAATAGAGATTCATGGGGGTATCATTTAGAGTTGTTAAAAAATGTCATATAAATTTTCCTTAACAATGGTATATGGCTTGTTCCTATCCAACATAGTATATTAGACTAGTTCATTGGATAGAGGTTGTGGACCTGAAATGGTAATCTTAGACCATCAAGTTGTGATTCAATAATTGATATTGGATATAGGACCATTGTAAATTGATGATCATGGAAATAGGATAGATAATATAAGTCTAAATTTCCAATTCACTTGGTTGTGGTCATATGTTAATGATGACTTATCAGTATAAGGTCATAAAATAGTAATCTCTAGTTACTATTGCATGTAGTTATGGTCCCAGGTAAAGGAGGGATTACTAGAATAAGTGGTTGATTGGAATGGTTTGAAGTGGTCTTGGTATATTATCACTTGGTCTAGGATTAATGGTGATGGTTGAAACATGACCTCCTACAAAATGACCTACAAATTTATTGCAGTCATGTACAACTACGTGGTAAGATTGTTGGTTATTGGAATCATTTTAGCCTTGGTTCATCCCATTTGGTTGAAATTTTTGTTTTTATTATTGATAATATTGGTGTTGTCTAAGAGGTTATTGATATTATTATTTCTATTGCTCTAACATTCATTATTTTTTTTGTTGATTATTATTTTTATGTTGTGGAAAAGGGTTATAATAGATACCCAGCTTCTAATTGGATGTAGCTGCTCTATTTTCTAATATAATCTCCCCATTTTCCAACATATTTTCATTGAATGTTTTATCTTAACAAAACAATGTAGATTATGTCTATGAATAAAATTGTATTCACAAAACTCATTCTCTCTATACCGGTCCAAATACATAATATCCTCAGATAGTGCTTTGGAATAGGCCAATTAATCATTTTAGATGTGACTAAATTGTGAAACATGGATTTGATAGGTTCACCAAGGTCACTAAATACCTGAGGAATGGGTTTTATTCTTGGAAGAGGGGTTTTCAAAGGTGGTGGTTATTATATTTGTGGATCTAGTATAGGTTGCTATGAAGGCTATGCTTGTTGAATAGGTTGTTGATGAGGAATAAGATGCATTTATGGCATAGTTTTATAAAATGGTGTTTATACCATTTGGACATTATTTGACTTAGTTAGTTAATTTATAAAAACATTCTTATTTCATTTATATTTATTGGATTTCTCATAGTTACTAACCTGGGCTAGTTCTAAGGCTTGTGCTTGGACTTGGTTATGGTTCTGAATTTGGTTAAAATAGGTTAACTTGGTAATCCCTTTGTTAATAAGGTCCTTTTAAATTTGAAAACCTTACTTGATGATTTGTTTGAAGCTATTCATACATTAAAGCTCTGGATGATAGGATATCTCACTATGAAATTTTTTAGTAAACAAAGTGGCCAATTTTTTATCTAGTAAGTTATGGGTTAAGAAACTACCAATCACTATCCATATCTTTAGATAGCTTGAAAAAATTCCACCAAATTTTTCTTGGCGTAAGTCAAATATACAAATGAAATATCATGTTTGATATTATCAGAGAAATGTTACACAAATTTCTCTAAGAGGTCATTAAAATTAGATACTCAATTCTTTGGTAATTTGAGGAACCATTCCAAAGCCTATCCTACTAGACTTTGAGGAAATAAAATGAGTAGGTAAATGTCACTATAATCCACTAGTTGGAAACCAATGAATAATTCTATCAAATGGCCCTTATGGTCCCATTTACCCTTATATTTATCAAATTTTGGTGGTTCATAGCCTGGAGGAAAAGGTATCTATAGATACTCCACATTGAATGGGTATGAAAACATGTCATCTAACTTTAATTTCTTGGTTTGCTTCCCTACTTGAATTTTGACAATCACATCCTTCATTTTTTATAATTTTTGGGATAAGAAACTAGATGTTACATTTGGTTGAGGTGGTGGTTAGGTAGTCAAAGGTGGTTTACCTTGACCTAGGTATAATGGAGGTATGGTTTATTGTAGAATGTTATTTTGATGAAGAAATTGACAAAGAATGTGAATCCATGGATTGTGATGTAATTTTTGAAATTTTATTCATTTTTGTGATATATTTTGGTTTAAGTTTGATATATATCCCTAATTTTGAGGGAATTGGGGCTACAGTAGAAGGATATGGATTTGGGTAAAATACTAAACCTGTTGAGGTTGAATAGGGACTTACTACTGACTAGTCAAACCTAGATGAATAAGGGGAACTTGTTGTGGACTGAGGACCTATAATTGGATTTATGGAATTTTTTGAATAAATTACAATTATTACCTAATTGGTACTTGTTAGATAGTGATACCTCTTTATTTTGTAAACACTAGTTGTGAAGTAGACATTGGTTAGGCGTTCAACATATTTCTTTGACCAAGAGACACATGTTGTTGATTAGACAACATTTAAAATTATAAAGGTAAATTTGTCTATGACTATAGAGGTATGTTTTTCATTGTATATCTAGGTGGAACATCTATTACCCCTATTAAGGTGGCAAAGCATTCTACCTTTGTTATGGTGGTAGATTAGACTATGCTTATTATTATGGAATGTTAGTCATCACCTATTGAGGTAGAATAACATTCATCACTAGTTATTGAGGAAAATAAATATTCATAATTTGATTACTTAATACCTTTGATTACATACTTGATGAAGCAACTAATTGAGGTTTAAAAGTATCCTATTATGGTTAGGAGGTAGGAGTTCCTACCCCTTGATGTTGTGAACCACTTATGGTATTAAATTTTGGCTAATTTTGGACCACATGCAAAAATTGACATTGTAGTGAATATTCTAAGGGTATTGGTGTGAATCAAATGCTGAGTAGAGTTCATGTTGAATAAAGGGTCCAATAGTAAGAGAAAATATCCTATGCAGCTTGCAAAACTTTTGAAACACTTTAAGTTAACTTAAAGTGTAGATTGTTTAAATTCAAGAAAGTAACTCTCCATGGTGGTCATAGCATTCGGTACCATGAAATAGGTTTTACACAAGCCTTAGGAGCTCATTCCATCCTTGGAAGTTCATGAAAAATATTAATAACAAGTCTAAATGAACCAGATTGTCACCAAAATACCATCCAAAATGAAATAAACCAGTTAATTTGAGCATTTTATAAATGTAGTTATAAAGTTGCCTAAGACATATTTTATCACCATGTATTTCTTCATGCTAGAAACATTCTCTACAATTTTCATGTTTGTGTGAGATTTCTAGCTCAAGTTATAAGTGTTCAAAGTTAAATCTATAAAGTAGGACATTTGCATAAGTATCAAGTTTGAGCTTCAAAAAATTATAATTTGGATTCAAAAAGTCCTTAAAAGGTTTAAAGTTGACAAAGATATAATGGTCTGCATGAGCTTGCATACTAACAATAAATATCTAATGGTTCATGTTTGGGTCAAATGAGTTAAAAGGTCCCTAGGTTAAAAGCCCTTAAAAGGCTATAGGTTGGATAAGATATAAAAATGTAGATTCACTGAGTAGAGATCCAATGGTGTGTAGGAACTAGTAGGAAAATGGGCCTAGGTAGATCAAAGGGTCACATTTTTTCATACATTATGATCCAATGGTACAAGATGAGTCAAAAGGTCAAACAACTCAAGAGGCAACCACATGGTGTAAGCACATAAAACAACAGACTAAAAATAGGATTTTGAGGTCAATGCATGAATGAAAAGTGGCATGAACATGTTCAAGATGATATAAAATCAATGGGCTACATTAATTTTTATTGATCAATATCAATGGTGCATGGATGGGTCAAAATTTCAGCAAGCTGAGTCATATTTCAATGACCAATGAAATTAAAGGTCTAAAAGCTAAGGGAATTCATAGAGATCAAACACATGACCAAGGTCAAACCAAGACAAGCTTTTTAAAGGGCACATGTCTCCATTGAATCTCGATCAAACACTATACAAAGGACATAGTGATGTATCCAAGGTGATTAAGAACATAAAGAGACACCATTTAAGCTTAATATAGACCTCTAATTTGAAGATTTTTGGCATATGGGGCTCATTTTGAGATTTTGTTCACTATTATTGAAAGGAGACCTATATATGATGAAGTCCTCAATTTTTATGGATGCTCAAAGGAAAAAATAGGTCTTTTGGACCTAATGAAGATCAAAAGAGGCTATGCATTCTATAGGTCTACATTGATATATGTGGCTATAGGAAAACTAATAAAGGAGACTGGTTTTCCATCTATAGAAAAGATCTAGGTCCAAGATTTGATCAAGGGTTGATAACTGGGATCATGAAAAGGGTATTCATCCTTTAGTATGGTCTTATTTTTGACAAACAACCACTTAAAGGGTATAAATCAATGATTATTTTAGATCCATGAGCATGAAAGTTTTGTCTTTAGTAAACAATCAAAGAAAAGGATCTAGTGGTTGGGACTTGCAACTAAGTACATTTAATGTATCCTTGAAACCTTTGGGGACTTTCCCATTTGGTAAACATGAGCAATGTCTTAATTGATCAAAAAGGTGGAAAGGCACTTATTGGAGAAAAAATGTGGTAGCTCAAATTTTAATTAATGACCTGAGATGGTGTGTTCCCACTTTATTTATTTCTCTCCCTTCTCCTATATATCCTAGTCTCATTCCCATTATAAGGGTTCTCAACTCTTAGAATTTTTCATTCTTTTTTGGGACAAGGATACTCATTGGTACTGTTACAAAATTTTTCTCATTTAATACTATTAAACCCTATCAAAATATTGTAAAAACTACCTTTTGAAGTAATAGAATCAACTCTTTGCTTATATCTTATCTTTAATTAGTGCTTAATATGCTTGTGTATGGTGAATTTTTAAATGAGAGTCTTCCTAGTTTCATATCCTTCTACTTGCCTCTTTGAAAGTGTTTTCAAGCTAAGTTATATGTCTTGATTAGTGTTATACTTGAGACTTCTTCTATGAAGTATCTATGTAACTACTGAGATTATGAGGTTGTGTGAGCTATATCTATTTTATGTTGATCCAATGTGAGTTAAAGCTTATATGAATGTCCATTTAAGTTTGATGCATCAACCTTTTAGCCTTCTTAGGATCCATTAACCCTATTTATAACCCTTTTTCCTATGAATCATTAGTTTATCATTAGTTTTAAGTGAGCATCAAAGAGGAAGTAGGCCTACTCCAGAGGTCTAACCCCATTATAGGTGACCCATAGCCTAGGTTTGTTCCCATTATGTAGATCAATTGGAAGGATCTTGAATAACTCTCTCCAAGGGTGAAAATTTAGCTTAAAATATTTCTAGCATGCTTAATAAGACCATAGTTCAAGGAAGATTGGTCAAAGCTAAAGCTAGTTTAATCAGATTTTTAGTAGTTAATCCCTAAAAAACAACATCTGGTGACTTCAAAAGGAAGATTCATATTTTTAGTAGCAGAGCAGTTACTTCATCTCATGCTAAAGGTGACAACAAGGTCATCTTCAAGAGGTATTCCATTTGAATTTGTTAAACTAAATTTAAATTCATTAAAAAGATTAAGGTTTTCCAATACACATCCATATTAAGGAACCTTTGCTCCTAAGTCATTTTCAAGGCCTACCCCTACAAGAGGATGTTTACCAAATTATTTTATTACCATGGCAGCCCCTAGACCTTTCCCTTTTGTGGCTTTTTATGGATAAATTCCCGTAGACCTTGACCAATATGATCCTATCCCAATTTCAGCCCTTAAAAGTGTTCCTTACTATGCTAGAGACCAGGCTACAACACCTTATATGCACCTCATGGACATGACCAATTTTTATAACATCCATAATGTCACTGAGGAAAAGATAACTATTAGGTTATTATCTAATTCTTTTAAAATAGAGGCCCTAAATTGGTATATAGGCCTTGTTACTAATTCCATTCAAACATGGGACTAATTACATGATGCATTGTGAAAAAGATTTGTGGACAAAGTGACCATTTATCACTTGCAAAACAACTACTTTCCATTAAGAGATCTCCTCATGAAGTCATACAAGACTTCAACACAAGGTTCAAAAAAACTTGGGATAGAATCCCAGTCTCATTTAGACCAACCCTTAACTTTGTCTTCCTCTAATATTTGAATGATTTAAATAGTGACATAGTAGTGATGATCCATTTTATGGGAGGGAATATAATTCTATATGATTATGAGGTGGCCATCAAAGTATAAAATTTATTGGTCCAAGCTAGAAAACTAACACCTAGACCACCAATGCCCTTATATCCTAAAATCAGACCACCTCATATTACTATCCCTCTACTTGATGTCATTCCTCCTATGCCAATAATTGATTCATTACCTACACCAAAATAAGACAAAGCTTCCACTAGTGGATCCAATGATTCCCAAGAACAAAATAACTTTCAAGAGCTCAAGAGCATGTTCCAATCCTTGGGAAATGAGCTAGTGAATGTCAAAAGGCAACAAGGTTTCAATATGACTTATCAAGGTTCATATCAACCTTAGTATCAAGATTTTTAAGAAAATAGGCCACCATACAAAGGGAACTACTAAGGCCAAGGCCAAATTAAAAACTAAGGACAAGGGCAACCTAGTTACAATACACAAAATTACTATAATCCTAATATTACAAGCACTTCCAACACTTTGGTCCTAGTTCAAAATAATGTGGCTTAATAAGTTGAAGGTACCATGCCTTGGAATTAGTATTTTAGGCAATATATTATCCAAAACACTAATTTCACCCAAGCTTTCAATGATAAATGGTAGTAAGCTACTAATTTTGGGAATAACCAAGCTCTTATGGCCCAAAACATAGAGGTACCTATGATGACCAAGCCAAAGGAACCTCAACAAGGTCAAAGCAATGATTAGGGATTAGGCTAGTTGAGTGATACAATGATGAACTATGAATAAGAAGAGTGTTATGCACTCAACCAATAGGGTAGCACAAGCTAGGGATATATTGTAGTAGATGTAAATACTAGATTTAAAAGAAGGAATATGGATGGTAACTATGCACCAAGCAAGGAGCCTCCTACCATTACTCCTTCAATATCTAAGATAATTTGACATGATGTTATTCCAAAGGTCAAAATAGTTATAGGGGGTCAAAATCAGGGAAATGTCTTGGTTACTCAAAACTCACAAGTTCAATTTATAGTTATGGCCCCTAAAACATAACAAAAGTTTAGTTCACCCATAAACATTGTGGAACAAATGAATAATCACAATGTGAGTGTGCCAATGTGGGACATTCTCTCCATGCTTGGTCAAGTAGACATCCTTCAAGAAGGATTGTCAAAGATCAATGTCATCGATAAGCCACCAAGTAGGGAAAACGTGGTCCTTACCAATACAACTAAAGGACCAAATGAAGGGTAATTAGGTAAAGCAGTCAAGCCTCCTCCTTTATATATTTTAGTGATCATTGGAAACTATCTAATACACAATTTATTAATGGATAGTGGGCCTAGTACCTCAATAATGCCAAAGTCCATAGCTAATCATCTTAGTCTAAAATATGAGCCTCAGTCCAAAGGAGTACTACAACTAAATGGTTCTTTTACCAAACCATCTAGCATAATCAAAGACCTCACTTTGACCCTACATGATTATCCTAGTGTCTTAGTTGTTCAAGATTTTTTAATCCTATATGTGCCTCCTCACTTTGCACTATACCTATCCAGGGAGTACAAAATAAATATAAGTGGCTACCTTGTAGTAGATTGGTCATATATGACATTTAAAACAAGATATGGGGCCAAAGTGTCAATCAAGGTTAAACCCATTGAAAAATTACACATAGAGCCCTATGAGCTAGATAATATCAACATCAACTATACCATCATTGATGAGGATGAATTTGTAATGGGGTAAGAGATAAACACTCATTCAAAAGAGATACCATACATGTTCTTGAATGAAATGTGGAATGATACCAATTGGTAAACCCCTTAAAAGGTGTTGAAGATAGTGACTTGGGTGTCTACTATTTACATGAAGAAATTCAATCCATACCGTCCATTAGGAGGCCTCAATATGATCCTAGTGGTCTATGGAGGTTTTTATTTGATGGCTCAAGGAGCAAGCATGGATTGGGTATAGGTGTTATATTAATTTCTCCTTCATATGATAAGTACTTCTCTTCATATAGGCTCCAATTTAGCTTCTCCTATAATGCATCAGATTATGAGGGTCTCATCCATGGCCTTTAATGGTATAGTAAGATAGGGATTAAATATTTTCAAGCCTATTGGGATAGTGAATTGGTTATCCACCAAGATAGAGGTTAGAATGTCACTAAGAACCCCTTAATTAAGTCCTACAAATATAGAGTGTGGGATCTAATTGAGGACTTTGAGGCCTTCAACATTCAATCAGTGTCAAGGGGCAAAAATGAACATGCTAATAGGCTAATAGTTATGGTGGCTCATTTTGATATCCCCAATGAATTTAAAAGGACCAAGGTGCAACCATGTGTCAAAGTGGTAGTAAGACCTTCAGTACTAGACAATGAAGCTCATTGGAAGGCCTTTGAAAATGAACAACAAATCACATGTTTATTATATCAAGAAGTAGAGTTCTCCATCAACTAAGGGAAATTTCAACATTAGTATGAGAAGCAGATTGTTCAATTAAGGTCAAATAATCTTCTTAAAGGGATAGTCACCCTAGAAGGTATCTTTCATGAAGGGGACCATATGAGTAAGGATAAAGTAATGATTTCAACTAATTAAGATAATTATGAGAGAGTTTTTATCTTTGATGAAAAGCTCCTCAAGCTTGGAAATGTAAGCATTAAAGCTAAAATTAATGCTTTCATAGAGAATTTTAAAGACTATGCAGACATCTTTGCTTGGTAATAGAGTGACCTAAGAGGCTTAAATCCTAAATTGGCCCAACACACTATAGAACTAGAGGCTAATGCCAAGATTTTTAGGTAGAAATAAAGGACCATAAACCCCAATATTGAAGAGCTCATGAGGAAGGAATTGACCAAGTTAAATGAGTCTAGGATCATCTTTCCAATTAAGCACTCATTAGTAGCTAATATAATACCTATTATAAAAAATAATGGGGAAATAATGCTCTATGTGGATTTTAGGGATATGAATAGGGTCTCTTTGAAGGATCACTATCCCCTACCATCCATGGAGAAACTCCTTTAGATAGTTGCTAGTTTATAATTCTTCTCTCTCTTGGATGGGTATTCAAGTTATAACTAAGTTCTAGTGAGGGAGGAAGACTAGTACAAGACTGCCTTTGCCACCAAGTAGGGCACATTTTCTTACCAAAAATGCTTCCACTAGTGGATCTAGTGATTCCCTAGAGCAAAACAACTTTCAAGAGCTCAAGAGCATGCTCTAATCCCTAGGGAATGAGTTAGTGAATGTCAAAAGGCAACAAACTTTCAATAGGCCTTATCAAGGTTCATATAAACCTTAGTAGCAAGATTTTCAAGTAAATAGGCCACCATACAAAGGGAAATACAAAGTTCAAGGCCAAATTTAAAATCACTATAATCCTAATATTGCAAGCACTTCTAACACTTTGGTCCTAGTTCAAAATAATGTGGCTTAAGAAGATAAAGGTACCATGCCTTAGAATCATTATTTTGGGCAATACATTATCCCAACCACTAATTTCATAAATTATTTCAATGAGCAATGGTAACAACCACTAATTCTGGGTAACACTAGGTTCTTATGGCCCAAAACACAAAGGTATCTATGATGACCAAGATAGAGGAACCTCAATAAGGTTAGAATAATGACTAAGGATCAAGCTAGTTGGGTGATACAATGATGAAGTATGAATAAGAAGAGTGTTATGCGAACAATAAGAATGTTATTCACTCAACTAATAGGCTAGCTTTAAATAGGGATATATTCCATTAGCTACAAATACCATATTCAAAAGAAAGGAACATGTATGGTAACCAAGCACCAAGCAAGGAGCCTCCTATCATTACTCCTTTAATATCCAAGCTAGTTAGACTTGATACTATTCCAAAGGTTCTTATAGTTATGAGTCAAAATTAGGGAAATGTCTTGGTCCCTCAAAACTCATAAGCTCAAGATAAAGTTATGGCCCTTGAAGCACAACCAAAGTTTGGTGGTCACCCATCAATGTTATAGAACAAATGAATTACTCTAATGTGAGTGTACCAATGTGGGACATGCTCTCCATGCCTAGTCAGGTAGGCATCCTTCAAGAAGGACTATCAAAGATCAATGTTGTAGATAATTCACCAAGTAGGGAAAATGTGGTCCTTACTAATGAAAATAAAGAACCAAATTAAGGTCAATTAGGCAAATCAATCAAACCTCTTCATTTTTATATTTAAATGATCATTGGAAACTCTCTAGTACACAATTTCTTAGTGGATAGTGGGGATAGTACCTCAATAATGCCAAAGTTCATAGTTGATCATCTTGGTTTGAAATATGATCCCCAGTCCAAAGGAGTGCTACAGCTAGATGGTTCTTCTACCAAGCTATTTGGAATAATTAGAGACCTCAACTTGACCCTCCATGCTTATCCTAATGTCTTAGTGGTTCAGGATGTTTTGATCCTAGATTTTCCTCCTTATTTTTTACTATGCCTATCTAGGGAGTTTAAAATAAATATAGGAGGCTACCTTTTAGTGAATTGGTCATATATGGCATTAAAAATAAGATATGGGGCCAAAGTGTCAATTAACGCTGAACCCATTACACAGTTTTGCATAGATCCCTATGAGCTAGATAATATCAACATCAATTATACCATCATTGATGAAGATGAATTTGTAATGGGGCAAGAGGTGAACACTTATCTATAAGAGATACCATACATGTTCTTGGATGAAATATGTAATGATAGCTAGTTGGTAGACCCCTTAGAGGGTGTTAAAGAAAGAGACTTATGTGTCTATTATTTACATGAAGAAAGCCACTCCATGCCATCCCTCATGATGCCTCAAGAAGATCCTAGTGATCTATAGAGGTTATTCTTTGATGGCTCAAGGATCAAGCATCGAGTGGGTGCATGTGTTATGATAATTTCCCCTTCAAATTATAAGTACATTTTTTCATATAGGTTCTAATTTAGCTACTCCTATAATGCAGTAGAATATGAGGGTCTCATCCATGACCTTTAATGGGATAGTAAAAGAGGGATTAAATATTTTCAAGACTATGGGGATAATGAATTGGTTTTACACCAACTTAGAGTCTAAAATGTCACAAAGAAACCCTTAATAAAGTCCTAAAAACATGGAGTATATGATCTAATTGAGGACTTTAAGGCCTTCAACATCCAATCAGTTCTAAAGGGCCAAAATGAACATGTTGATAGGCTAGCAATTGTGGGGGCTCATTTTAATATCCCCACTGAATTGAAAAGGAACAAGGTGTAACCATGTGTCAAGGTGGTAGTAAGACCACCAATGTTAGACAATGAAGCTCATTGGTAGGTCTTTGAAAATGACTAAAAAATTGCATGTTTCTTGTAGTAAGAAGTAGAGTTCTCCTCTATCAACTAAGGGAAATTATAGCATCAATATGAGGATCAGATTATTTAATTAAGGTATAATAATCTTCCTAAAGGGATAGTCACCTTATTAGGTTTATTTCATGAAGGGGACCATATGAATAAATAAAAAGTAGTGATGTCAACTAATGAAGAGAACTATGAGAGTTATTACCTTTGAGGATAAGCTCCTCAAGATTGGAAAGTTAAGAACTAAAGTTGAAAGGCATGCTTTCATAAAGCTTTGTAAATAATATACAAACATATTTGCTTGGTAATATAGTGACCTAAGAGGCTTTGATCCTAAATTTTCCCAACACACTATAGAACTAAAGGTTAATGTGAAGCTTATGAGGCAGAAGTAGAAGCCCATAAACCCCAAGATTGAATAACTCATGAGGAAGGAATTGACCAAGTTAATTGAATCCAAGATCAAATTTCCAATTAAGCACTCCTCATGGGTAGCTAATCTAGTACTTATCAAAAAAAGAATAAGTAAATTAGGCTATGTGGATTTAATGGATCTAAATAGGGTCTCTTTGAAGGATCATTATCCCCTACCATCCATGGAGTAGCTCCTTCATATAGTTTTTGGTTTATAATGCTTCTCTCTTGGATGGGTTTTTAGGTTATAACCAAGTGATAGTGAGGGAGGAAGACCAGTACAAGACTACCTTCACCGCCAAGTGGGGCATAGTTTCTTACTATAAGAAAGCTTAAACTAGAAGTTCTAGTGATTCCCAAGAGTAAAATAACTTTCAATATATCAAGAGCATGTTTCAATCCTTGGGGAATGAGATAGTGAATTTCAAAAGGAAATAGGCTTTCAATAGGCCTTTTCAAGGTTCATATCAACCTATGCAACATGTTTTTCAATCCTTTAGGCCACCATATAAAGGGAACTACCAAGGCCAAGGCTAAATTCAAAACCAAGGATAAGGGAAACCTAGTTACAATAGGCAAAATAACTATAATCCTAATATTTTAAGAACTTCCAACACTTTAGTCCTAGTTCACAATAATGTGGCTCAAGAAGCTAAAGGTATTATGCCTTGGAATCAATATTTTGGGAAATCTATTATCCCAACCACTAATTTCACCCAAAATTTTAATGATCAATGGCATCAAGCTATTAATTTTGGGTGCAATCAAACTCTTATGGCCCAAAACATAGAGGTGCTTATGATGACCAAGTGAGAGGAACCTCAACAAGGTCAAAGCAATGATCAAGGATCATGATACTTGGGTGCTAAAATCATTAAATATAAATAAGAAGAGTGTTATGCACTCAACTATTAAAATATCTCTAGCCATGGATACATTCCAATAGTTATGAATTCCAAATTCAAAATAAGGAACATAGATGGTAACCAAGAACCAAAAAAGGAGCCTCTTACCATTACTTCTTCAATATCCAATCTAGTTAGACTTGACGCTATTCCAAAGGTCCCAATAGTTCCAAGGGGTTAAAATTAGGGAAATTTATTAGTCCCTCAAAACTCCCAAGATCAAGGTATAGTTGTGGCCCCTAAATAATAACCAAAGGTTGGTGGTTCACCCATCAACATTGTGGAACAAATGAATAGGTCAAATTTGGGTGTGTTAATGTGGAAAATTATCTCCATTACTCATCAAGTAGATATAATTCAAGAAGGATTGTCAAATATCAATGTTGTATAAAAGCCACTAAGCAAGGAAAATGTGGTCCTTACTAATGCATCTAAAGGACAAAATGAAGGGCAATCAGGTAAAGCAGTCAAGCCTCATCCTTTCTATATTGTATTGATCATTGGAAACTCTCTAATGTACAATTGGTTAGTGGATAGTGGGTCTAGTATTACAATAATTCCAAATTCTATAGGTGATCATCTTGGTCTAAAATATGAGATCTAATATAAAGGAGTGCTACAAATGGATGGTTCTTCTACCAAGCCATCTGGCATAATCAGAGACCTTAAATTGACACTACATGTTTGTCCTAGTGTCTTAGTGGTTCAATATGTTTTGATCTCAGTTGTTCCTCCTCACTTTGCACTATGCCTATTTAGGGAGTTCATAACAAATATAAGAGGCTACCTTGTAGTAGATTGGTCATATATGGCATTTAGAACAAGATATCGGGCCAAAGTGTCAATCAAGGCTTAACCCATTGCATAATTCCACATAGATCCCTATGGGATAGATAATATTAAGATAAATTAAACCATCATTGATGAGGATGAATTTGTAATGGGCCAAGAGCTAAACACTCATCTAGAAGAGAAAACATGTTTTTGGATGAACTATGGAATGATAGCTAGTTGGTAGACACTTTAGAGGGTGTTGAAGAAAGGGACTTGGGTGTCTGATATTTACATGAAGAAAGCTATTCCATTCCATCCCTCATGAGGCCTCAAGAAGATCCTAGTGGTCTATGGAGGTTATTATTTGATGGCTCAAGGATTAAGCATGGAGTGGGTGTAGGTGTTATGCTAATTTACCATTTAAATGATAAGTACTTCTCTTCATATAGGTTTGAATTTAGCTTCTCCTACAATGCATTAGAATATGAGGGTCTCATTTATGACCTTTAATGGTCTAGTAAGAGAGGGATTAAATATTTTCAAGCCTATTAGGATAGTGAATTAGTTGTGCAACAAGATAGAGGCTAGAATATCACTAAGAACCCCTTAATTAAGTCCTACAAATATAGAGTGTGGGATATAATTGAGTACTTTGAGGCCTTCAACATTCAATTAGTGTCAAGGGGCAAAAATGAACAAGCTAATAGGCTAGTAGTTATGGTGGCTCATTTTGATATCCTCAATGAATTTAAAAGGACCAAGGTGAAACCATGTGTAAAAGTGGTAGTAAGACCTTTAGTACTAGAGAATGAAGCTCATTGGAAGGTGTTTGAAAATGAACAACAAATCACATGTTTATTATAACAAGAATTAGAGTTCTCCATCCATCAACCAAGGTAAATTGTAGCATCAGTATGAGGAGTAGATTGTTAAATTAAGGTCCAATAAGCTTCTTAAGGGGCTAGTCACCCTATAAGGTCTCTTTTGTGAAGGTGACCATATTAAGAAGGATAAATTAGTGATTTCAACTATGAGAGAGTTTTTATCTTTGAGGCAAGCTCTTCAAGCTTAGAAAAGTAAGCACTAATTATGAAAGGAATACTTTCATAGATATTTATAAAGAATATGTGGACATCTTTTCTTAGAAATATAATGACCTAAGAGGCTTTGATATTAAATTGGCCCAACACACTATAGAATTAGAGGCTAATGTCAAACCCATCAATTAGAAATAGAGGTCTATAAACCCCAAAATTAAAGATCTCACAAGGAAGGAATTAACCAAGTTAATTGAATCCAATATCATATTTCCAATTAAGTACTCCTCATGGGTAGATAATTTAGTACCTATCAAAAAACAATAATGGGGAAATTAGGATGTGTGTGGATTTTAGGGATCTGAATAGGGTCTCTTTGAAGGATCACTATCCCCTAACATCCATGGAGAAAATCATTTAGATATTTGTTGGTTCACAATGTTTATCTCTCTTAGATGGGTATTTAAGTTATAACCAAGTGATAATGAGGGAGGAAGACCAGTACAAGACTACCTTCACCTCCAAGTTGGGTATATTTTCTTACAATAAGAAATCTTCCACTAGTGGATCTAGTGATTCCTAAGAGAAAAATAACTTTAAATAGATCAAAAGTATGTTCTAATCCTTGGGGAATAAGATAGTGAATGTCAAAAGGTAGTAGAATTTTAATAGGCCTTATTAAGTTTCATATCGACCTCAATATCAATATTTTCAAGAAAATAGGTAACCATACAAAGGGAACTACCAAGGCCAAGGCCAATGTCAAAACCAAGGACAAGGGTAGCCTAGTTACAATAGGAAAAATAACTATAATCCTAATATTGCAAGCACTTCCAACACTTTGGTCCCAATTCAAAATAATTTGACTCAAGAAGCTAAAGTTTCCATGCCTTAGATTCATTATTTTGGGCAATACATTGTCCCAACCAAGAATTTAACCAAAGATTTCAATGATTAATGGAAATAAGCTACTAATTTTGGGTACAACCAAGCTCTTGTATCCCAAAACACAAAGGTACCTATGATGACCAAGCCAAAAGAACCTCAACAAAGTCAAAGAAATAATCTAAGATTAGGTTAATTTGGGGAAACAATGATGAAATATGAACAAGAATAGTGTTATGCACTCAACCAATAGGCTTGCTCCAGTTAGGGATACATTCTAGTAGTTGTAAATACCATATTCAAAAGAAGGAACATGGATGTTAACTAGGCACCAAGCAAGGATCCTCCTACCATTAATCCTTCAATATCCAATATAGTTGGACTTATTAATATTTCAAAGGTCCCAATAGTTCCAAGGGGTTAGAATTAGGGAAATGTCTTGGTCCCTCAAAATTTATAAGCTTAAGGTACAGTTGTGGCCCCTAAATCACAACCAAAGGTTTGTGGTTCACCCATAAACATTGTGGAGAAAATTAATAATTCCAATGTGAGTGCACCAATGTGGGACATTCTATCCATGATTGGTTAGGTATACATGCTTTGAGAAGGTATATCAAAGATCAATGTTGTAGACAAGCTACCAAGTAAGGAAAATATGGTCCTTACCAATACATCTAAATTACCAAATGAAGGGCAATCATATAAATTAGTCAAGCCTCCTCTCTATATTTCAATTATCATTGGAAAATATCTAGTGCACAATTACTTAGTGGACAATGGTTCTAGTACCTTAGTAATGCCAAAGTCCATAGTTGATCATCTTTGTCTAAACTATGAGCCCCAGTCCAAAGGAGTGCTATAAATGGATGGTTTTTCTACCAAGCCATCTAGCATAATCAGAGACCTTAACTTGACCATGCATGATTGTCCTAGTGTCTCATTAGTTCAATATTTTTTGATCCTAGATGTGCCTCCTCACTTTTCACTATGCCTATCAAGGGAGTTCATAGTAAACATAGGAGGCTATGATGTAGTAGATTGGTCATAAATTGCATTCAAAACAAGATATGGGTCCAAACTATATATCAAGGCTAAACCCATTACACAATTCCACATAAAGCCCTATGGGATAGATAATATCAACATCAATTACACCATCATTGATAAGGATGAATTTTCAATGGGGTAGGAGCTGAACATCCATCCAAAATAGATACTAGATATGTTCTTGGATAAACTATGGAATGACACCTAGTTGGTAGATCCTTTAGAGGGTGTTGAAGAAAGGGACTTGATTGTCTAATATTTACATGAAGAAAGCTAGTCCATGTCATCCCTCATGAGGCCTAAAGAAAATCCTAATGGTGTATGTAGGTTGTTCTTTAATGTCTCAAGGAGAAATCATGGAGTGGGTGTAGGTGTTATGATAATTTCCACTTCAAATAATAATTACTTATTTTCATATAGGTTCCAACTTAGCTACTCATGTATTATATAAGAATATGAGGGTCTCATCTATGGCTTTTAATGCGCTAGTAAGAGAGGGATTAAACATTTTCAAGATTATGGGGATATTGAATTGGTTGTGCACCAAGTTATATTCCAAAATGTCATTAAGAACCACTTAATTAAGTCTTAAAAATATAGAGTGTGGGATCTAATTGAGGGATTTGATGCCATCAATATCTAAATAGTGCCAAGGGGACAAAATGAACATGTTGATAGGCTAGTAGCTATGGGGGCTCATTTTGATATCCCCAATGAATTGAAAAGGACCAAGGTATAACCACATATCAAAGTGGTAGTAATACCATTAGTGTGAGATAATGAAGGTCAATGGTAGGTCTTTGAAAATGGCCAATAAATTGCATGTTTCTTGTAGCAAGAAGAAAATTTATCCTCCATCAACCAAGGAAAATTTTAGTTTTGAAGAGTAGATTTTTAATTAATTTCCAATAAGCTTCTTAAAGGGATAGTCACCCTAGAAGGTTTCTTTCATTAGCAGGACCATATGAAGAAAGATAAAGTAGTGATGTCAACTAATGAAGAGAGCTATGAGAGAATTCTTATCTTTGAGGACAAGCTTCTCCATCTTGGAAAGGTAAGCACTAAATTTGAAAGGCATGCTTTCATAGATCTTTGTAAAGAATATATAGACATTTTTGCTTAGAAATATAGTGACCTAAGTGGATTTGATCCTAAATTAACACAACACACTAAAACTAGAGGCTAATGCCAAGCTTATTAGGTAGAAATAGAGTCTCATAAACCCCAAGGTTAAATATCTCATGAGGAAGGAATTGACCAAGTTAATTTAATCGAGGATCATATTTTTAATTAACCACTCATTATGGGTGACTAATCTAGTACTTATCAAAAAAATAATGGTGAAATTAGGCTATGTGTGGATTTTAGGGATCTAAATAAGGTCTCTTTGAAAGATCATTATCCTTTACCATCCATGGAGCAATTCCTTCAGATAGTTTCTAGTTTAGAAGACTTCTTTCTTGGATCGGTATTCAAGTTATAACTAAGTACTAATGAGGTATCAATACTAGTACAAGGATACTTTCACCACCAAGTGGCACACATTTTCTTACTATAAGATGCCTTTTGGATTGTCCAATGGTGGAGCAACCTTTCATAGAGCAATGGACATGGCCTTCTAAGGAATGCTAAATCAAATCGTACTAGTCTACTTGGATGACATCATAGTCTTCTCCAAGAAATCCAGTGAGCACTTGGACCATCTAAGGCTAATATTCTAGAGATGCAGAGAGTATGGGATCTCTTTAAATCCTAAGAAGTGTGTGTATACTATGCATGAAGGAAAACTATTGGGTAATATTATCTCAAGAGAAGGATAATCCATTGACCCTAATAGAGTAAGTGATATCTTATCCTTATCTTTTTCAAATCATAATAAAGGGATCCAGAGCTTCCTTAGGAAGATTAACTTTATGAGAAGGTTCATACCTAGTTTTCTAAACCTGGCCAAACCCATCACTACCATACTAAAGAGGAGCAAAGTGATTACTTGGTTAGATGAAGGTAAGGCAACTTTTGAAGGAATCAAGTAGGCTATTACCCAAGTACCCTCACTCTTGAATCTTGACTTCTATAAAGACTTTATCTTGTACACATTTTCCAATGTTGATAACATATCAGCTATGATGATGTAGAAAAATAGTGAAGGAATGGAGTAGCCAATTAACTTTTTAGTCAAGGGATGGAAAGATATGAGATGAGGTATACTTTTATTGAAAATAGGTTATTACAGCCTTGATAAATCTCAATAATATTAGGCCCATGCTATACAACAACAAGATCCATCTTATGGTGTCTCATCCTAGAGTTAGGGACTTCCTCCTTAATAAGGATTTAAATGAGAAGAGAGTAGGATAGATCACCAAGGTCATGGAATATGATGTAGATATCAAAGTCACCAAGTTGTTAAAATGTAAAGGCTTTTGTGATCACATGGTAGATGACCTCCAATAAGATGAGGAAGTTATCTTAGTAGGACAGGATAATTCATAGGCAAGTGCACCTCTACTTCAAAAGAGCTAGCTCCAAGACATGAATCACTTCTTGACAATCAGAGAATTCCCCCAAGGTTTGGATAGAGATAAAATAAGTTATTTCAATATTCAAACCATACCTTATGCACTAATTTATGGTGTTATTTTTATAAAGGACCTTCATGGGTTACTCTTTTATTGCATAGATGATAATCAAGGGACCAAGATCTTAGAGCTGTTCCATGATGGACCTTTAGGAGGCCATTTTGTACTTAGAAAAATAGTAATAAAGGTAATGAGGGCTAGTTATTACTATCCCAATATTTTAAAAGATGTTCATGCATGGGTTAGAAAATGCTAGAAGTGTGCTCTCTTTGTAAGAAAGTAGAAATTAACAACCCTTCCACTCAATCAAATTCAAGTGGAGTAACCCTTCATGCAATCAAGGTTAGAATTCATAGGGATGATCAATACACCATCAATTATAGGACATTAATTGGTGTTTAATTCAACTAACTACTTCACCAAGTGGGTGGAAGCCATTACCTTGAAGGAGGTTAATGAGGGTGCAATTTTGGATTTCTGTGACAACATTATGACTAGGTTTGGTATCCACAAACAAGAATTTTCTAAGGATCATCATGAGGACCATGGAAGAGAATTAGATAACATGTCAAACTAAGCTAAGGAAAACTTTATGGAATGATAGAGTGACACCGAAAACTACCATTGGTAATTTTCCATATGTTCTTGTGTATGGAAGGGAAGCCAAGTTACCCATTTATCTTGAACTACCTATATTAGATTTAGCCTACCAACTTGATTTGATGGAGGGTGAGCCCATGACTATGAGGATCATGGAACTCATGGAGCTAGAATAAATTAGGGACCTTGTTATGAATAATTTGGAGTTACATCAAGATTAGGTCAAAAGGGCCTTTGACAAGCAAGATACAAAAAAGAGCTTTAAGGAACAGGACCTAGTCCTCAAAAGGGACTAAAATAAGGCCAAACCAGGAAACCATACCAAGTTTGAAAGCTTGTGGAGTGGTCCTTATTTGACCTATATATGTAGATAACATAATGCTTTTCAACTTGCCCAACTAGATGGAGAGGTATGACCCATCCCAATCAATGGTATTCATTTTAAGCCTTGTTATTAGAAACATTGCATCCATTGTAACATATTTTACATATTAGATTATCTTTTTATGCTTTCCTCTAGGTGCCTTGTACAAATTTTCTTTCTGGTGTGTGTTTCCTTTTTAATAAGTGCCTTAGGAACTTTGTTATTCTATTTCTTTTCATCTTGTTATCTCAAGACAAGTTCTAGATAGGGATAGCTTTGGAATATCTTCATGATTAGTTTATAGAATACTTGGGACTCCATGTGCCCAATGTACCAATTTAATGCCACTAATATTACATAGTAGGCATATAATCCTAGGATGTCACCAAAAATGTTGGCCAATTTTAGCCCACGTGTAAAAATTGACATTGTATTGAAGATTCTAAGGGTCTTGGTGTGAATAAATAAGATAAGAAGAGTACATATCAAATAAAGGGCCCAATATTAGGATAAAATATCCCATGCAATGTGTAAACTTTTGAAACACTTTAAGTTAGCTTAAAGTGTAGATTGTATAAATTCAATAAAGCAAGTCTCCATGGTGGTCATATCATTAGGTATCTTGAAGAAATTATTGCACAATATTCAAGAGATCATATGAGACTTGGAAGTTCATTAAATATATCAATAACAAGTCTAAATACACTAAAACATCACCAGGATCCATCCAGAATGAAATGAACTAGTTCATTTGAGCATTTTATAAATATAATTAGAAAGTCTCACGAGCCAAAATATTATAGTTTCATGTAGTTATTAATTCCAGGAACATGATCTACAAGCTTCATGTCCACATGAACTTTCTAACTCAAGTTATAAGTGTTCAAATTTGAATCTTTAGAGAAAGACATTTGTGCAAGTGTCAAGTTTGAGCTTCACAAAATGATCATTTGGATTCAAAAATACCTTAAAAGGTTTAAAGTTGATAAATATCTAATTTTATAAATGAGATTTCATACTAAAAATAAATATATACTGGTTTTCATTGATTTTAAATGAGTTAAAAGGTACTTGGTTTAAAATCCATTAATAGGTTGTAGGTTGAACAAGATCTAACAGTGCAGATTCATTGAGTAGAGATATAAAGTGCATAGGAACTAATAAGAACGTAGGCCTAGGTAGATCAAAGGCTCATGTTTCTTTGTACATTATGATCAAAAATATGATTTGAGTTAAAATTTCAAGGATATCAAGAGGACACCATGTGGTGTAAGTGTGTAAAGCAGTAGATTGATAATAGGATCCTAAGATCAATGCACAATTGACAAATGGCATGAACACATTCAAGTTGATAAAAAATTAATGGACCAAATTAATTCATACTAATAAAGATCAATGGTGGATGGATGGGTCAAAATTTCAACATGTTGAGTCATATTTCAATGACCAATGAAATTAAAGATCGAGAAGCTAAAGGAATTCATAGAAACAGAACACACAACCAAGGTCAAACCAGGGCAAACTTTTCAAAGGGCATATTCCACCATTTAAGCTAAATTGAATTCCATTAAAATGACATAGTTATGTAAACAAGGTGATTAATAACATAAAGGGATGTTATTTAATCTTAATATAAACCTCTAGTTTAAAGGTTTGTGGCATACGAGGCTCATTCTGTGACTATGTTTGCCATTCTTTAAAGGAGATATGTATATGATGAAGTCCTTAGTTTTTATGGATGCACAAAGGTAAAAATAGGTATTTTATACCTAATGAATATTAGAAGAGGATATGCAATCTATAGTTCTACATTGATATATGTGGATATAGGAAAACTAATAAAGGAGATTGGTTTTCTATCTATAGAAAAGATCTGGATCCAAGATTTGATTGAGGGTAGATATATGGGATAATGAAGAGGGTCCTTGTCCTTTAACATGGTCTTATTTTTTTTAAAAAACTACCTAAAAGGCACAAATCCATGATTCTATCAGATCTATGAGCATGAAAATCTTGTCTTTAGTAGGAGATGGCATAAATGATCAAAGAAAAGGATCTAGTGGTTGGGACTTGTAGCTAAGTGCATTCAATGCATCCTCAAAACCTTTAGGGACTTTCCCATTTAGAAAACCATGAGTAGTGTCTTGATTGATCAAAAATGTGGTAAGGCATTCATTAAAGCAAAAAGGTGGTAGTTCAAGTTTCAATTAATGACCCAAGATGTTGTGTTTCCTTTATGATGGTGTGCTCCCACTTTCTTTATTTTTATCCCTTCTATATATCCTAGTCTCATTGCCATTATGGGGGTTGGCAACTCTTAGAATTTTTAATTATTTTGTAGGACAAGGATACTCATTAATAATCTTGAAAAATTGTGCTCATTTTATATGGTTAAACCCTCTCAAAACATTATAAGAACTATATTTTAATGTAATAGAATAAACACTTTGCCTATCTCTTATCTTCAATCAATGCTTAGTATATTTTTGAAAGGTGAATTTGTGAAGGAGAGTCTTCCTAGTTTACTATCCTTCTACTTGCCTCTTTTAAGGTATTTTCAAGATAAATTATAGGTCTAGATTAGTGTTTTACTTTGGACCTCTTCTATGAATTATTTATGCAACTAGTGAGATTGTGAGGTTGTGTGAACTATAGTTTTTTTATGTTCATATAGTGTGAGTTAAAGCTTATATGAGTGTCCATTTAAATTTTTTACATCACCTTTCTATCCTTATTATGATCACTTAACCCTATTTCTAACCATTTTACCTATGAAACATTAGTTTTAGGTGAGAATTAAAGAGGAAGCCAACCTACTCTCGAGGTCCAACCCCATTATAGGTGATCCATAGCTTAGGTTTTTTCCCATTGTGTATCTAAATTGGAGGGAGCTTGAATAACTCTTTTCAAGGGTGAAAATTTATCTTACAACATTAACTAAAGGCACTTATTATTGCAATTTTTTTTTGGTGAAATTAAACCACTTTGGCCTAGATTATAAGACACTTGCATGTTAACCACCATGGTTGTCACATTGTTCTGTGTAGAATCCATAGTCACTTCTTCATTATATGGTACATTTTACATGTAATGAACTAGTTTTTTTTGAAAAAATGGGTCTATACATGAATTATCTTGACTTTTCAACTCAATTAATACTCATATTGAACCAGCTAATTTTATGAGTGGATCATTTGGCATAGCCATGGTATTAAAATTGCATGCTAGATTCAAATAGGTTTGATATGCTTGTTTCATTTGTATAATTTGGTCATCAATGATTCCATTTCATTTTAAAATAATATTTGGGTCTTTATATGATATTGGTACAAGTGCTTGAGGATGGCTAGTAGAGGCCTACTCAATGGTTTAGGTATAAACCATGTTTATAGGCACTCTAACTAGATTAGGTAAATTTTCATGGGGGAATTATACTATAAACTTGACCCATACCTCTATAGATCTAAATAAACATCATCCTTGTTTTCAATCAAGTTAAAATAAAATATAAAAGGATCATACATTGATGACATAGTAATATAATATGGTTGGTATTGAACTTATTCTACAACTAATGGTATGCTAGAAATATGTTGGGGGATTTGATATTGGTTTTAATATGAATATGTAGGTTTTTTAACTAAATAATTGGATAATTAATCTTGACTCTATTCCCTAGATTGAGTAGTGTAAGGAGGATAAAGATCTATCTCAAAAACTACATCATTATCATAGGGCTCTTAAACAAAGTCATCATTTGTGACCATGTTTTCATAACCTATATTTTAAATGGATCAAATATTATTTTAATGAGACATATTCAAATTAATGAATAACATTCTATGAAGATAGGCCTAGAGTCCTACAAACTCCTGAAACAAGGTCTAAAAGATAAATGGTCCAAACTTGGTATTAAATGGTCCAAACTTGGTATAATGTCAAATGTCTTACACAAATGGTCAATTTAATGGATTAAAAAAGTTTCAAAATTACATAAAAAGTGTTTTAAATAACTCTAATATAAATGAAAAAAGTTTTTTAGGTCTTTGGGAACAAGGGACAAAGCTAGGATCAAAATGATTAGGTCTGAAATGGAAGGTAAAAATGCTAGGTCTTTAGGAAACAAGGCATAAAAGATAAACTTTGAAATAAAACATAAGGTAATTTCTAGGTATTTAGGTAAAATTACACAAAATATATTTTTTTAAACAAAAATATTTCTAAAATAAATGTGAATTACTAGGTATTTTGAAAACATGACACAAAAGCTAGGCTTGGTATAAACTAGGTCTAAAAGTCAAGATTTAATCTAAGAAGTTTGAAACACTTTCACTCAAACTAATCATTTAGATTTAAACATAAAATTTACCTTTGGAAAAATACATTGGATTTTAAGAACAAGGAAGATAGACCACTTCCAAAATTTAGGCACAAAAATAGTTTTTAAATTAAGTAAGAAATTAGTCTAAGTTACATAACCCAAAAATGATAGATAAATGTCTAAGACAAAATTACATGGGTCGTAGGCATAAAACAATTAATGTGTGAATATGAAATTATCAAGACCAATTTTGAACTCAATTTAGAAGGCTTAGTTTATTAAATGGATAACAAGCTAGACCAAAATGGATGGCATAACGATACTAAGCATAGACCAAAAATAAAACATGTGGTTTTAAAATTCAAAATTTGGACACAAGGCAACAAATCTTTAAAACAATGTGAGTAGTGTAATGATGTTATCTTGATCTAAATATATTAAAAATGGTTTATTTTAAGACTCTAAGTCATAATACTTAGAATGAAATGGGTAGTGTAACGATGCCCCTTTCAAAAAAGTCACACACACACACACACACACACACACACACACACACACACACACACACACACACACACACACACACACACACACACACACACACACACACACACACACACACACACACACACACACATAATTTTTTTTGAAAAATCACTAATGCAAAGTGTGGTGTCAAACAAACAACATAAAACCTCTTAAAACAAAAAACATGATGTGAAAACATGAATTATTTTGAATGTGGTATGAAAAATAAACATTTTTAACTCAGTTCAATGCAAGTAAAAAGGAAAACAACTAAAAACACCTAAGTGTAACATCTTGATCCTAAAAAAATGACAAGATAGATTTATACTATCAAATTATTTCTATATACTTGATCTTAAGAGTAATTTAACTTTTTATGTAAAAATTAAAATACACATGAAAATTATGGGTTTTAAGCCACCTCTTCTCTTAATATTTCATATGATGACAATGGAAATTTGGGCTACTTGCCCTTCATTGATAGTATATTTGTGGCAAGTGGGGCTGTCTAAAAACTATCAATTTTCATATGTTCTAAATGGTCTCATATGTTTGGTTAACACTAGTGAAAAACACATCATTTGGATTCACATTAACTATCTTGTTGTGAAAATATCTTATCATTTTCACAACCACTACATCTATCAATTTTTCAATGTAGTGAGATGTTTGAGTTAAACATACATTCTGAGGTAGTCTCTTACTAATAAGGCTTGCTTAACTACTCAAACAAACATCCAAATTATTTGACCTTAATTAGTATACCTCTACCATGGAGTGGGGTTAAAAGGATGCTAAGAGATGAATTCATAGTTCAACACTTCCTTAGAGAATCTGTGGGGAGGCAATGAACTCCTACCCATAAACTAAGATGCAGGAAATAGAAATTGTATGACTTTAGGGTCATTTTGGGTCACCTAATTCACTCAAATTTTAGGGAGGTCCTTAGCGACTTTCCTTCCATGCTTTTGGAAAAAGAAACAAATGGAAAAAATAAATAATGTTTGGCCACCCAAGATCCCTAAAAGGGATAGGGGGAGAGCATATATGTAAAACTTGTGAAGAAAACACACAACAACAATTACAAAAATGAAAGCTATTATGAGTGTTTAACTAGAGTGTGAGTTCATTTTTATAGCACCAAATTAAATATGACATTAATTTTATCCCCTTGGCATTACTTGATAATTTTTAAAAATGAAAAAACCTCAGGTAAAAGATTTTTTTAAAAATACCAAATATAAATGTGAGTTTAAATCTTAGATTGTCTAAAAATGTCTTTTCTTGGTCTTTCGGTCCTACAAAATATGTTAGGGGGTCCTTGTGCTTGGAATAAAAAAGTAAGTGGGTAAGTGACTTTTGAAATTTAGCTCTTGGGTTTTAAATTTTATTTACATAGTGTAAAATCATAGAAACATAGATCAATAACGTGACCTTTCCTCCAAAATTACAACTAGTTAGCATAAAAATGCAACTTCTGAGTTAGTGAAAAATAGTGAGTTTACAAATAAATGTCATAGATATACAGTGAAAATTAATAAATCTACATCATAATATTACAACTTTTAAAAAATAGAGGGTTAGCATAAAATTACAAGTTTACAGAGAAAAAAATGCATATTTCAAAGGCAATACTAGATATTTCAAGGTAATATCACATATTTTGAGGCAATATCACAAGTAAATAGGGTAATATCACAACTCTCCTTGAAAATAAATGATTAATGCAATACCAATATTCTATAGTGACAAAACTATAGATTTTGATGGAAATATTGAGATTACATAGTGCAAGATTGTAAAAGTCTAAGTAATATTTTATATCTTTAGAAAATATCATAGGTATAACAATAATAATACAAATCATAAGGCAACATTGCTAATTATCAATAAAAATGCTACTTATCATGACAAAACTGTGACTTATCAAGACAAAATTATGACTTATTAGGATAATAACACAACTATAGAATCATGATATTATAGTTCAATATCACAATTCCTTAGTGCAATACCATAATTATAGAAATTAAAATCATGATTACAAAGAACAAAAACATGATTTCTTGTAGGATGTCTATGAACTTCTAATTTCCACTTTTTTGGTCAATAAATATGGATTTTGACATGAAAATTGTTAGGAAGAGCTTCTAAAATGCCATGGGAGGAAATTTTTGGGGTTCGGGTCCTACTAGGAATGCCATCATGTGAATAAAGAGTCCATTGAGGGGAGGTTAGTATAGTGCTAGTTAAGCAAATAAACTCAAAATGAACACACTAAACACTAACACCTCTACCCTAGACACTAAGGAGAGCATAGGTAATAAACATACAAATGAAAACAAATCTTGAAAATAAAATAAATCATCCTTTCACCTTCCTTGTAGCTCCAAATGGCTTGTTGAAGTGTATTGCTTGGATTTGAGCATCAATAAATATTTATCAATGAAGCTCCATTTGCTCCATCTTTCCTTGAAATAATGGATTAGATGATTGGCTTATAAATTTTTCATGGTAACACTACTTAAAAAGTTTATTTTTGTCTATTTTAGCATAATAACTTTACACCAAAAGATCTTATTGATCAATAGGTAGGGCCTTATAATTATAGCCTCCAAAGTTAACTCTCACCTAAGATGATTTAAGGTTGAGTTTAAACATGGAATGAGTTCAAAATAACCCTAGGTGAGTTGAGGCTAACTCAAATTGAGTTAAAAGGTGTCATGTAATAATGATTTTCAATTACTAGGCATGACTCTCAAATTATATATTTTTAGATATTTTAGGAGAGCTTAACAACTCATAAAGGCAATGATGAAAAGGCCTGATATTTTAAATTTTGGAATTTACATTTTTATATATTCATTAATTATAAAATGGATAATTTATCTAAGCATTTAATTTTTTTATTGGTTAAATCATTTTTATTAACTTTTTAACTCTTGTAAGATTTGTTCAAGTGCCCCGCTTGATGGGTCCATAAGCCAAATTACCAATTGTTATATCACAAGGTGATTGAGGATGAATCTATGAGAGGTTATTATTATATATGGTATAATACCCCAAATAGGGATGCCTCAAAATTATTATGAGCATTAACACTTTATTCATGAATGAAATTGGGACATTTAGTGCTTCCTAAGATTAATTTATAATGTCTGGTAGAAATTAGTTTGATGTTTGGTTATAAGCCAGTTGTGGCTAGAATGGGGTGTCTCAAAATACCAAAAATAATGCAAAAATAATAAAAATATTTACTATTATATTCACCACCATTATTAGATCTTAATCTCTTAATAGAAAAAATAAAAGCATTTTCAATAAAAGATTTAAATTCCTCGAATTTAGACAACACTTCTAATTTGCTTTTAATGAAATATGATCAAATTATTATACTTTAATCATCAATAAAAGTAATAATATATAAATAAACATTAAGATAAACAAATTCAAGAGGTCCTACAACATCACTATGAATTAATTTTAAAGGATGTGAAGAATTTGCATCATGATTCTTGTGAAATGGGTTAGTGTGTTGCTTACCATATTAATAACCCTCATTAGTTTCATTATGAGAAAATATATAAGGAATTCAAAAAATAAGATTATGAGTAGACATATCATGTAAAATTATCAAATTAACATGTCCTCATATTTCATGCAATAATTTAGATTCATTCTTATTATGCAATGAAATAAAACATGTAGGAGAGAAAATGTGCAAACCATTCTTTTGAGCCCCTTCAACAATCAGAGACATAGATTGGTTTCTAATGGACCAAATATATTTAAGTAATGTTATAATAAAATTATGATTAGTAAGTTATGAACAAGATAACAAGTTGTTTTTTATCTTATGTACATAGAAAATTTCATTAATAGTAACATTTCAAAAAAAATCCTTTCCTCAGTAGGTGCTTTTAAAAATGAATTATCTCCTAAGTAGATATTTTCAAAGATATATCTAGAATAACATAAAATATTAGATAATAAATTCATATTATTCTATGAACCACTATCTAAAATCCACTCATTTTAATTTGAAGCAAATTAAAAAAAAAAAGCAATAACCTTTTAATTCTTATCCTAATTTTTATTTTGATTAGGGTTTTTATTATTTTTCTTGTTTTGATTAGATTTCTTCCCTTTGTTATTTTTATAAGATTGATTGTTACATCTATCTTTTTTTTATAGTACATTTACATTCTATGATAAAATTTACCACATAGTTTTTAATTCTCATTAAACTTAGGTTTATGATTCTTATTACCAAATCTCTTGTTCCCATTTTTGCATTTATCAAAATTAGGGATAGGTTTCTAATTTTTATTATTCTCAAAAATAGGATTAATATTGAGAAGTGCATGATTGTAATTCTCTTTATAATCAAAATTAGTCACAACTTGATCTTCTTGAATTAGGAGAGTAGACAAAGTGGTAAGGTTAGGGATATCTTGCTTATTTTGATATTTAGAATTGAGAATGGAAATAAAATTACATTTCTTTCATAAATGTTAAGCTGAATAATAAAATACAAAAGCTTAGAGTTCAGAATGGAAATAAAATTTCAATTGTTTTCATGAATTTTAAGGTAAATAATAATTTTTCTAGTGTAATATTCAAGATATGAGTGCCCTCATGCATGGACTCAAGGAGTTTCCAATCATCACTAGGAGAGTCGTGATTACCAATGTGGATTAGGAAATCATCCTTAACACTCCACAAGATAATTAACATGGAATCTTGCGATTTCTATTGAAATGCATTTGAAATTTCAAGGGTAATATGTCATCTTGATGGGGCTTTTTCTATCCCAAAAATAATGTTCCACAAATTTTGGTACATGAATTATAATTTAATTTGGATTTTATATATAATAGTTAGTTTCATTAAGCATTTAAGATTTATCTAGTACAAAGTTAGATGAATCCATAACTTCCCTTTAATAATGAAAATGAAAAATGCTTAAATAAACCATTTTTAATGTGAATTTAACTTTATTTTATAGTAACAATAGGATGAAAGTGTAAAAAATAAATAATTGTTCAAATTAATGTTAGACAAAGCATCAAAATTATGAAAGATTATTGTAAAATAAGGTGTTACAAGTATCGTAAAAATAAACTAATGTAAGAAAAATTGTTTAAAAAACTTTTTTTAATGAGTTTTTATACTATTTTTTGTAAAATAAATTAAATTAAAAGTGAAAATAGAATAAATAATTTGATTAGGTGCAAATAATTCAAAAGTTTGAAACAAAGTTGCACTAATCTAGGTGTTGAAAGAGTCTTACTTAAGATAATAGTTTTAACAATATAATTAAAAATATGTAAAACTATAATAGGAGGCTTAAAACCACAAAAATGGCCATGTCAATGAATTTGTGCCAAAACATATGCATTGATTGGTTACATGACTCTGGTCGACAATACATTCACTAGATTGAATATCAAAACAAGGTCGACAACTCAACTAGGGTTTTGAATGCATGAGAAGTTGGCATGCAAACCAAAAAATGGATTAAAAAAATAATAATTTTTTCAAAAAAATTTAAAGGAAAATTTGATTAAGAGGGTTTTGAATACTGTACCTCCCAAATTATAAGTTCAAGCAAAATTACAACCACCAACCCTACTACAAGATTTATTGAGAATTTATATACACTAATTAATATATAAACTATATTTTTTGTTTATTTTCAATTAAAAAAATATATAATTTAATATATACAGTGCATTTAGTTTTTAATTTTTAGAAAACACTTTTAGACTTTTTACTTTTTGTTAAAAAAATGCATAAAAGGTGGGGCCTAAGTTTTCATATGTGGCAAATAAGTTTTTTATAAACACAATTATTTAATAAATAATTCCAAAAAATATATTAATTACCTTTGAAACACTCCAGGTAAGGAATGACACACCTATATATGTTTTGGAGAGCCCATAAACTTGTACAGGCACTCAAATTGTATGAAAATTTGCCAATCTTCTAGTTTTATTTGAGGATGCCAGAACAAGCTTCAAAAGTCATTTTTTGATGAAAAATGAAATATTTCAATCACCCAAGTTAAACTATGGTGCCTAGGTGGCTCAGTAAAACAAAAATAATATTCAATAATCCTTCTTAGGCTCTACTAATACTTGGAATTATCAAAAAACATGTTGAAAGAGATAATAAATAACCATAGAAGGGCCTAAGAACTATTAGCAATAATTTTTTTTTTATAATTTTTTAATTTTATAATCCATATATGGGCTATACTAATACACCATATGATAATTAAAACACGTTATAAAAAATTGAGTTATTTTAACAAGGTCTAGGATGCTCAAATAGCCAGTGAAAGCATTGTAAAATATTTTCAATCTGCTATATAGCAAAGAGGTTTGTACCAAAGGTTGTAAAACACTCTAAAAATATTGGGAGAAATCAAAATATGATCATATTTGATATAAGTATAGGATACCAATCATTCACCCATTGGATGGCTTTGTTGCCATGTAAAATAACATCAAGTATATATATGTAAGATCTAGATGAGTATGTGATGAAAAACCATATAATAGTGAACATATATCAATGAACCAATACATAGGTATTTACCATTGGAAAATCTCAAAAGGTGAAAAACACACCAATGTGATATTCATTAATATGATAAACTAAATCACCCCAATCCACTTATTCTTCTCACTTATTCACACAATGTTTTAAAAAATCCTTTCAAATGAATGTGAATCCAATAAAAGTTTCATATTCGAGAGATGATTTCATAATAGGGTAAAAATCCTATTTATAGTGAAATACCAATGGAGGTGATCATTGTAAAAATAATGGGTCCATTTATCTTGATAAATCTAATTAATTAAAAAAACTTGGTAAGTATTAAATAACCATAATAATATTATTTATTTTCATGAGGTTACCACATCGTGTTAATAAGTAATATATTATTATCTATATAATTAATTACCAATGTAAGATATGGGTTCAGAATTATCACTTACACATTAATTTCTCTAACAACATGCACACACAAAAGAGACATCTAAAGGTGCAATCAGTCCAAGACAACATAAACTTACATGTTCAAATATGACAATACAAGTAGATATTGGATAATACTAGTCATCGTAGGATTTTTAGCTTCTCAAGAAACATATACATAGGTTTTAGTTCCTATTGCCTAATCTAAGTGCTTACAAACTAGTTATATAACATTTTTAGGTAATGTGATGAATGTAGAGATTAAAAAAATAAAAAATCAACTAATGCATCTCTCCTCAATTTTATTTATCAATTATAGATATAGTAAGTGAAATATTAATATACCCTTTTACATTAAAATTTGTATGATTATTTCCTTATTTTACATAATCTAAATATTCATAGTTTTATTTTATTTAGATTACATTAATCACAAAATAAGTAAAACACATGCCTACAATATGACTTTAAAGTTATAAAGAAACATTAATGATTGTTGGTTTCCCATTGATAGAGAAGATTCAGATAAAAATGATAATTATGTCATGCTTGAACCAAATTTTATTTCCCCTATTGCATATGATGGTGAAGCTAATTTCACATATGGTGGTAAATCTAATTGTAATGATGGGTTGGCCTCAATTGATGGCAATACTCATTGATGTATTTTAGTTGTGTTGAATGGATAACTTAAGGAAATGATAACCAACTTATAAGTTTAAATTTAATTTTAATCTTTCCTCTCATATGTTGGAATAGAGCTATGACTCACATAGTGAATTTATTGGTTATGAGTTAAGTGAAATAATTTACGACCCAAATTATGTGATTGATAATGAGTGAAGTCATAATTTGGATTTGGATAAGCTTGTTACAAGAATAAAATGTAAAGATGATTAACAGTGACGCATTTATGCATTATTTAAAATTTTTGTTGGGTTTTTTGATGAGACAAAGTTTGGATTTGGATTTGAATAATACTTTGATTTGAATAATGAAGTGAATATAAAATGCATATAGAACTTAGAGTATGAAAATGAAGTCCAATTCCAAAATTAAAATCAGATGTGTGTTGATGAACAATATAAAAATGACAATGGGAGTATTCAAAATGGATTAGTGTTCCTTACTTGGTATGGATTATGATGAATATTTGGATAAGCTTATCTAAGATAATTTATATAATAATGAGGAGTTAATGGATGCCACTCCATAAGCTGGACCATTTGAGTATCAAATATATGAGTCATTTTAATGTTATATTGAACCTATACATAGTTGTCTAAGAGAGATTATGGAGGGGGAAAATGAAAACTTAAAAGGGTTATAAATCAATGATAACACTAAGTGGATTAGTATGAGTGAAAATGGTATCCCTTCCAAAATGACATTTGAAGACTAGAATTTCAAATTTCTTCATGACATGGATTTACAAAAAAATATTTAGTGTACATCATCATACATCACTTTAAATAAAATTATATGTGCTTAACATGATTGATAAGTACTATGAATTTGACATTTTTAAACTTAAATATCTAAATATGTTTCAGAGATATTGAGCCATGGCATAATGAGTATATGATTAGAGTTTAATATGATACTTTTAGTTATGTTTTTAATGATTTAACTTGGGGTGATGAAGAAAAAAATTAAAAGGTAATGATCCTGGACCAGTACAAGCCACAAAGTATAATGAATAAATTAAAAACCCACCAATGCAACCACCAAATAATGTCAATCTTGACAATAGTAAGGATCCATAATGAAATATTGAAAATTGTCTCAATTTACATAGTTGATGAATGATCTACCAAATACATAAATTATAATTTCACTCATAAGGATGGGCCTACACTATATATTTGAAGACATTGTATATAGTCATTTTTTGGGTGTTGTATAATATAATGATATCATAACTTTACAGAATAGTCGATGAGTTATGTCTATTATCACAACAAAGGGTTGATTAATACTATAAGCAAGTTGATTCAATATGTGGTAGGTATCCATGTATACAACTTTAGTTAACATTACCATAAGTATAAAATTAATACATTTAAGGAGACCTTATATGCCTTATGTAATGTGATGTTGATATTATAAAAATACTATAACTCAATAATATATTTAAGGAGACCTTATATGCCCTATGAATGTTGATGTTAATATCAAAATAATACTATAAGTCAATTATAAATCTATTATGAATGGAAATAAATGGATCTTACTTACTATCTCCTATCAATGGATTCAAAAAGCAATGTGAGAGTAAAATGCTTCCTTTATTCCACATAGTTTTCATTTCTCTATTTTTTCTTATCTCTTTATTTCCTATTTTTTTATGTTTCTTATGTTTTCAATAATTATGGTTTGGCCTTAAGCTTGTTGGGTTTAACACAATTATTCTTCTGATGTGTGTGTGTGTGAATTACACATTGAGTGGACACTTGGATATTATTACTATCTATAGATACATAAATTTGGTATTATACACTTAAAAACATCAAATTTTTCACATTTTGACATACTTGGATTTTTTTTTCCACATTTGAGTCTCATGAATACTTTCCCTATCCCTCTACCCACCTATTGTATTTTTTAATCCAAGTTACCAACATACATATTCATGATTACCCTAGTCTATGAAATAAATTTACATAATCTTAAAAATATTGTCACCATATCTCATATAACTTATTTTAACTCTTAGGATATTACTAATAATAATCAGATAGTTATGATTTTGTAGCAAATGTTTGACTCTACTAGTAGTGTCCATAAACACTCAACAATTATTTTTCAAATTATGAAGTCTCCATTAGGTTAGCCTAGACATTTTTATTTAGTCATAGAGGAAAATATGAAAGAGTCACATATAAATACAAACCAATACTAATTTTTTACCACATGTTCACAATTTTCCACCCATCTTTTCAAGTCCTAACAAACTTGAGAAGTTTGTTAGAACTCTCTTGACACATTATCACAAAGGCACATATATTTGAACATACATAAAAATAATATCCATATATATAATTTTGAATACAAATACAAGTCAAATTTAAATTGTTTCAAGTGTAAAAAAACATTACATTGCATTCTATATTGATCATGATGGTGCACACACATACCTAGGTGGGATAACTCCATGTGGTTTGAGCCCTCTTTAGAGTATTAGAATGTAGAAAACACTCAATAATTTAATATAGAGTGGTTGGGTCTATCTAACCCAATATTATGACCCCTTTTTCAAGGTTCATCCTATATTTAAATTAAAATTTAGGGTTTCAAAGCATGGAGAAACAAAACAAGGATCACTGCACAAGACCAAGGCTAAGCGCACACATAAGATATATCTAAAAGGCTTAGGTGTAATGGTATCATATAGGAAAAACTTGCATAATAAACATATATAATAACAAAATATCTTGGATAATATTGATACCACATGGGTTTGAGCTTTACTAGTAATATATGTACAAGGTTTGAGCTCATGTTTCCCAATCTAAGTAGTTACTGAGAAAATACATAACACTTTTAGAGACTATGATGAGTAAAATGATCAATAAAAAATATAAATCAACTAAGTGCATATCTCATACTTTTATTTTAAAATTCTAAATATAGTCAGAGTAATATCAATCTACCATTTTAAATTTAGATTTGTATGATCGTTGTCCTAGATTACAAATTTTGAATAATCATAATTTTATATTTTCTTGGATTACATCCATTAATTTTTTTGGGTGAATTCAATCATTTACTTTAGTATGAAAAACCCTATGTCTTTCCTACCTTAGGGTTTCATCATTCCTTCTTAGGTTTTAAAATTTATCTTGCATTATGTTTGTATTTTATATCCAATTTCTATTTTTTCATTATTTTCACATAATCATAATGGAATAAATAATTGATGTGGATTCTCGTCATAAATTAAAATAATATAATAATTTTCATGATCTTTTTGATAATCTATATCATCATGAATTTATAAAATACCTTAAAATGAATGTAAACATGATTGATGCATTATACTGGAGATGAAAAGAAAAATATTGCTAAGGAACTCACATTTGATGAATGAAATGATAAAATTTTAAAAGATATTAATCCACCTTTTATAGTTATACATTATAAAATAGGTGTTTATAAATTTAATCATTCTAATACTATTCATTTTTATACACCTATGGCTACATAAATGATACCTACACATGGTGTGGGGGAAAAATAAGTTAATATTTAAAATGATATGGCTATTCCTATGCAACATAATTTAGTGCCTCCTAGAATTTCTATTCATATGACATAATTTATTTCTAATCAATATCCTATCCTTACTAATCAAGGGATTATACGAACTCTTCTTGATATTCAAGCCAAGGTTTCCCAACTAGAATAAAATTCTTATAGAGTGGGTAATTTGAAAAATATTAAGAATTATTACATAACCCTTTGGCCACAAATATGTTTGTTTATCCTTTTCATACAATGGTAAAGGTGATCTAGATCAACATATTAGAGCCTTCCATCTAACATGATTAGATTATTCCTAAAATGATATGTTATATACAAAGATTTTTATTTGGATCCTTAAGGACTATGCCTTTTAATAGTTTTATGAAAAAAATTCCAATTATTACATGACTTTAATCCTTTGGATGATTAATTATTAGCTCAATTCTCTATCATTATTAGTGAGAATGTCTCCTACGCACAAATTTAAAAAATCAAGCAAAGACCTAATAACCCCATTAGTGATTATGTGATTAGTTATAGTACTATGTTTTCAAAAATAAAAAATCCTATGGCTGATAATTAATTATAATACATATTCAAGTAAATCTTTATTTCACCTATTCATGAGTCTATTATGTTAAAACACTTCTAATATTTCAATGACATGTGTCATATAGTCAAAGACTACAAGGTTAAGCTCATTTCCATGACTAGGAAAAATCATGTGAATAAACCTCCAATATATTCTAATGATAAGTTCCAAATCAAAGCAACCTTAAAATATAAGGATAATGATACTAATAATTAGGCTTAAACAATGGTTAATGTAGTTTCATAACTTATTAATAGGATTTTACTTTTAATTCCTAAAAGGATGTAATTTACATAATTATTAGAATCTCGTTATAAGTTATTAAAAAATATAGTTAATTTCAATCTCATATCTCTCCCACTATCAATGGAGGTTGATATGATAAAGGCATAACTTAAGGGGTTTGATATCAATGCATATTGTGATTAACATAGATTCTCAAGATATTTTAATAATAGATTCTATGTTTTGAGACATAAGATACAGAATAATGTTATTGTGGTTAGTGATGTTAATACACCTAAAAATAATTTCATTACATAACCTAATGTGATGCTTAAGAAATTTTTAGATCCATTTCCTAAACATACAACACAAGAAACCAAGACTAGTCTTTAGGTGCATATTGTATACACATAATATTTTCAAACTTATATTGATTACTGACATTTTGTATCTTGCAGGAACCTATCGAGTCTCAATCTCTTTGAGTGAATTTATTAAGGGGTGAACCTGGAAAGGGGTGGGTAGACTATTAATGCTTCATAATATTATTATTCCTTTTGCCACTTTCCATCCACACACTAGCCACCTAAAACCATAAAACCCAAGATTATTCTTCTTAGTTCTACCTATTCCTATCACTTATTATGTTTTATCCTTCATTTATTACCTTAGAACACTTTTGACCTATTAGTTATGATAGGTTGACTAGTTCAACCTAGAACAATTTAGGGACTTTTCCTCTCTTTATGTGTGTTGGCCTCTCGACTGACATAGCACAAACCTAGTGAGTTAGACCCAAAAATGTGCTAGGTTAATCAGGTCGAACTAGCACAACCAACATGTCCAAATGAATTTAGGGTAAGTTTAGACAATATATACAAGGTCATTCCTTACCATTTAAATAAGAGAAAATAATCAAGCAAATAAGTGTGAACATACATCTACCTATTGACCATTCTACTTAGGGAATAAAGCTTTAGGGTTTAAAACTTTCTTTGGAGCTCTAATATTGTCTTGTGGATAAGTATTTTGGATGTTTAGATAGGTTATGTAGCCTAGAGCTTATTTATCTTAGTTATCCTTACATATCATGACAATCTCTTTTGAATAACCTTGTCCAAGGGGGAGATTGAGGCTTAGTGGGTTCGTATTCAAAGGTAAGTATTCCTAACTTTATTCCTCCTTTGTAAGAGTAGATAGATAGTGCATTTGTATTATTCTCTTCCATGTATTAGGATTATATATACATTGACATGATTATATGTCTTATATACATGTTTAGTTTAGTTTTTTATTTTCTTTTTTTTCTAACCTTGAGTTTATGCCACAAGCTTTGGTGCACAATATATTAGATTTAATTTTCTTATTACTAGATTAGTGAAATATTAAATCATAGGACTCTTTTAGGGTTGTTGTCTAATTATGTTATAATATAGGCTTTGTAACCCTATCTTACACAATGTGTTATGACAAGTGATCCCATAATTGGGTCTATTGGATCCTCACATTATTCATACTCTTACTTAACAATTACATGCTCCCTAATTAGAAGTGTAGGTGTGCTCTATCCAATATAATCCAAGATAGATTTATGGATATGATGCATTAATGATTACATACATTTTGGTGAACTTGACATGAATCAAACCCTTACAAGATTTATTTCACTTATTTCATTTCTTTTCATCATTATTTTTATCATATATTTACTATTTTAGATCAACCTTATCAACTAGTTATTTATCTCTGTACACAAGTTTTTAGGAATAAGTAACTGGATCAACTAGTTCAACCTAGTATAGGTTTCCAAAACTTTTATATTATGTTCAAATAATTAGATTGACCAGCTCAACCCAGTACAGTTTTTTAAGGTTTCTAGACTTCCTAATTGAACCTATTAGGTTGACCTAGTGCATTTTCAACACTTTTTTTGTAGGTTCCTATACAGCTTGATTGGCCAACTCAACCTAGTTTGTAGGTTTTTTCTAGTTTTATCTAAGGTCTCAAATCAATAATCTTCTCTTTTTAATCTCTAAACCATTTAGGTCAATTTCCATTTTTTTGTATCTTTCATTTTTTTGTACTTTCCTTTCACATTTTGTAGTATTTAAAACTACTTCTGCATAATCAATTGGGTTGAACCTATGGACCTAATTCTATGTTCTATGTTTCTAAAATAACTAGGTCAACCTGATTGACCTAGTTCACTTTCAAAATTTGTTTCCATAGTATATGTTTGACCTTTTCAACCTTGTTCTATATGATTATCTATATATTTTATCAACTATACCTTGTTTCAAAGTTAAAATGAACCATATATTTTAATCACATATTTCTTTTAATTTGTTTACATGATTAGATTAATTCACATAGTCTAATTAGGGGATTTTAATTAATTTCTTAGTTTCACTATTTCTATTCTTTTGCATAAATGGCCAAACCACATAAACATCAACAAGCATTTAAAAATTTGACTACCTATGTCTACCTACTTGAACTTCATCACCAAGGGAGAAGCTGAATTGATGCTCTAGTCAAGTATAAAGCATGGTTAATGGTATATTTTAGTTAAGAACCTATTACCCTTATTATTTTGGTGTATGAAGTGAGGGTTAGGTGCCAATACCAAGCCTGTATCATTACCACTACAGTCCCTTTCATCCTAAACTTACCTAAAACTATCCATAGATTGTTATCTAGTACCTTACTTATATCCAATCTCCCTTTACACTTAAATTAATTATTGATAATCTAATCAACATTCTAGGTTGACCAAGTAACTAACTTTACTTTCAAGTTGTGTGTTTGCTCTTTGATCAACTATGTGTGCAAAATCTTGCATTAACTAGTGTTAGTGCTAGATTTTTCTTTGTGTGAATCAATTATATTGGCCAACATCAATTTAATTAACTATGTGCTTTCCTTTTAGTACTTATTTATTTCTTACATTACTTGCAATTATCTTTCTTTAATTCATATCTTATTATCGACCTTCTTTTCTTCCCTATTTGTTGTACTAGGTAGACCTTATTGACCCTATATCTTTTTCATCCCCTATACATTGTGTTAGGTCAACCTAGTTGACCTAGTATTATTTACATCATATTTTCCTACTTTTACCAATCACTATTCATTGAATTGGGTCAACCCTTTGGACCCTATATAATTTTACAATCCCTATTTTGCAGTAGGTCAACTAGGTCAACCTAGTACTATTTCAATCAATTTTTGATTCTTTGCTTTCTCATATTACTTCTATTTTTGTTTGGTGACAACACTAAATTTTAATCAACAAATATGATGGAATTCACCAATCCTAATAGGCTCTCCCATAGACAAAGTAAGGATCCTTTTTTTAATATTAGTAATGTTCATATTGTAACATATACAATGAACTATGGGAGCCTTCCTCATACCCCTTTTTAGTAAAACCCTCCTCTTCTCTTATAGGATCAGCTTGAGTTAGAGTATACTCCTAAAATTCTCTTCTTTATCATGGAATTCCCTCAGCATAGAGGGAAGGATCCTTCCACCATATATAACCTCATGATTAGACATCAAGTTAAATAACCTCATTCTCCTACTCCCACTTTCTCAATTGGATTTGTGGGTACTGATTTCTTTTCTTCTCAACCTTTTCTTTCAATCTTGACTCCTTCTTATGCCATGACATCTTATTTAACTTCTTCCACCTTCATACCTAGTATCTCAACTAACATGGTAGTTTCTACATCTAGTGGGCCTCTCATAACATCCACTATTCTTAATCCTTACACTAGTGCTTCATTTTCTACCCAAGGCACTCATGCTTCTATTGTTTCTTCCTCTCGACCATTTCCTAGTCCATATTTTACTTCATAAGAAAATTTTGTCACTAGTGCCTCAAATTCTCATAGCTCTTCCCAAGCTCATATCAACACTAATAGTGGTACCCAAGCTATTAACACCAACACAAACACAAATACTACTTATAATCAGACTAATCAAATTCATTAACTATTATTTAAAACTCTCAATTAAATGAACACATTCTCAGCTCATAATATGAATCAAATGATGAGAATGCAGAATGCAAAACCACCTTCTTAATCTTCAATCCAATCCTCAACCAATGACTTGGGGTATACATAAATAAAGTGTTCCTCCTCCCCCTCTTTGATATTCTCAAGGTAATCTCATTCCTAAACATCCATTAGTCAACAAATTCATGAAGCATTTACAAACTGAACCTCTTACCACCCAAATAGGTATAACACCAATAATTTCTTATAATGGATCAATCAATCCTACTCTTCACCTCAAGACATTTGGAAATATTTACAAGGATTGGGTCAAGTTACATACCTTTGCCACTACCAAACTCTTATGAAAAACCCTTGTGAGTGATGCCTTGGATTTTTATAATCAACTTATAACACACTCTTTCACTAGTTTGGAGGACTTAGTAAATGCTTTACTGAAAGAATTTCAAACTAGTGATCTTCCTGTGAACACTTTGGACCTTTTCATCAATTACAAACAAAATGAAAATGAAACTACCCAAGACTTTGTCAAATATGGAATAATTTGTCAAATAAGTATAAATATAACATGGCAAATGATAATTTCTTTCATCTCTTTATAAATTCTTTATTTCCTAAATTGCAATATCTAGTTCATACCCTTTTTCCACGTACCTTGGAGGAAACTATTGATCAAGCTAAAAGACAAAATTTCCTCATTCATAAATTTGAGATTCCCTAACCCTATATGGGCCCTCACCTATTATTAAATAACAAAAACCATAATATTACCAATGATGGTGTTACCAAATCATATGACACCATTCACAATGTTCAAGCTATCATTCTTACCCCTTCATCAAAACCAACTCCTTCTTAACAATTCACTAATCCTCATTTCTCAACAAACAACATTAATTTCCATAAGCCTTTATCCTCAATTTAATTTATTAAACATCTACCTAAGCCTCTTTCATGAGATCTTGACCCTACTCAACCTATGAAATCATGGTATAATCCTAATAAGTTTTATTGGTTTCATGCTAGCTAGGGTCACTCTTACAAAACTTGTAGACAACACCACAATTTAGCCATGGACTTTCTTCTTGGCTTGAATTTCAATCATTATTTCATTATTCACAAGTGTCAAAAATCTTATGAGATTCATTTCAAAGACTATAAATTACATGATAAAACTCAAGACTTAAATCAAGCAAATGTTTATTTAGCTATATATAAAGATCCATTGCCTAATCATCAGCCAATATAAGAAGGTCAAGATAATCCCCCTTCTTCCACCAATAACATATAAATTATTGTTGAACCAAATTCCAAAGATAATGTGGTTAACATGGCCAATATGAAAAGAGTGGTGGCTTTCATTGATTCACAACCTATCTACACTCCTTGTTCCCATAAGACATATCATATTATCCAAGATTCTTCTCGAACTCATTTAAATGAGTTGGGGCAAGAAGATATTCTTTCTTTTGATGATACGATTGATGATTCTCCCTTAGATGACACATATCATACTATTTCTACTTCTCTCCCATCATATTCTAATACTAACAATAATCCAATTTCTACTAACACTTTTTCCTCCAAACTTTAAGATCAATCTAAACCAAATACTTATTCATTGCCAAATAATTTATAACCTTCTTCTAAACCTTCTCATTCTTATCAACGTAAGTTTTAATGATCTTTGGATCTACCTTCTAAAGATCTTATTAATCATTACACACCTATATCTAACAATATACTTATGGTTATGATTAGTGGAATCCCATTATAGAACTTACTAATCTTCCATCTCAGATACCTTTCCTTAAAATCATGAGGATATATCCATGTCATAGAAATTGCCTCATGCAACTCTTATTCAAGATGAATATCCCTTACCCTCCTCTAGTAAGATGGGAGACTTATTTATCTAGATTTGAATATAGTATCTTACAACAATGTGAAAAGATGTCCATTAATGTTGATGAAACTATAGACACTTCTTTTTTATTAGGATTTCCTATTGCATTTATGATTCTAGATGAGATTTTTCTTCATGCAGATGATCCTACATTATTTATTAGCATCCAAATTAATGATATCCAATTTAAGCTAGCCTTGATCAATGAGGGTTATATCACTTGTGTCACTTCCCTTGATTTTATTAAGACTCTTGGGTATTTTTAATGTAATCTCAAATCTACATGCAGTACATGCCAAGGATACAATAGAAGGAAAATACATCCCTTAAGGTGTGTATGGATTCCCATTACTATCCTACCTATTACCATTCATGTGAAGGTGATGATATTCAACTTTACCCTTTTGTATAACATATTACTTGGTAGGCCATGGACTCATCATATGTGAGTTATCACGTCTTCCACTTTCTAATGCATAAATTTTCCTCACAATAGAGCCATTTATAATATTCAAGGAGACACTAACCCTTGAAATTTTGAACAATTCTAAGATCATGGTGTCTTTAAAATTCTTACTCTTAAACCTTTTCCTAGTGTTTCATTCTATGAGTCATAGTGTCTCAACTTTCCTATCAACTCAACTAGAGGTTATAATGGGCATCCTGAGCTTAATGGTAACATTATTCCCAACCCCTTAGAATTTGGTGATAATGAGCCTAATGAAATTAACTTAAAGATCAAGACTTCTAATCTATCACCTCATCTCATATCATAGCTCCTTGCTTCCTTTTAGCCTCATTATCACAAGCCTCCTTATGATGACATTATTATAGTGTTAACCAAGACTAGGCACTCTATTCACTAAGCTTCCTCTGATGACAAGGTCATCCTGACCTATGTCATCGATCTTCATACTCCAGATTATGATGATGGCTATTTTTTAGATGATCCTTTTATAGGTAGCCTTTTCTAGGCTCATGATGCCAAGATTATTTATTACCACTCTTCTTTACTTGAGTGTTTTCATGCATCTCATCATTATCTTTCATTTATAGTTCTCTATTTTTGCATTTTTCCTTTTTAACATAGGGTAGAGATAGCACTAATAATTCTTTTAGGACCATGATTTTGGATCGTGCTATGACTGAAATCACTTTTCCATACCTAGTGTAGTCCTCCTTAGACCTTCTACAACTCCCTCCCCTCCTTTAGTGGGGCCAGCTATAGTTAAGCCTATTCCTTTTTCCACCATAATTGAACCTATTTTCTCTCCTACTATTATTGAGCCTCTTCCTACTTCTCATCCTATTTATCCTCTTATTGAGCCTAGTTCCACTCCTTCCTAATCATCACCCTCCATTGATGATGGTTTTCTTCTGCTACCTAAGATGGATCTTTTTCCCACCAAATGGGCTGATGAGTCCTCTTCAGCTTCTTCCATTCCTATTCCACCTCCTTTCATGAGTGCTCATTAAACCACTCATAAGCATATATTTTTCTTCTATGGGATAGATAATCACTCTTCTATCCATTGTCATAATTTGTAACAATACCTCGATACCTTACATCCCTCTTCCCCATCACCAAACAAAGCCATACCTCCCCTGAAGGTACTTCTTTAATATTTACCTATGTATGGTTAGGTATATTGTCTATGGCACCTATGTGGAATACATCACATCGATCATTGCCTCATTCCTCAACAACATCTTAAATATCACCTTATATCCATCCTTGGACCTTCTACCATTCCTCCCACAGGTTTTTATTTCAAGAAGGCTCCTCCTTCTTCTACCATGGCTCCACTTCTAGTGGTTTTATCACCTCTTGTGGTCCCTTCACCACCTTCTATACCTCCACTTATTATTCCTTCACCTATGGACCTTCCCTCACCTATAGATCCTTCTCCACCCATGAGTATTCACCCATGGATCCTTATCCACATATGTTTCCTTCTTATCTTATAGATCATGTTTCCATGCATTATCCTAAATAGCCTTTGCTTCACTTTCCTCCTTAGAATGATATTTTGAGCATTCCTATTTTTTTAGTTGAGAAGATTAGAAAAGAAGTATTTGCCTAGTATTCATTGAAGTTTGATGAGACCTTAGTTATAGTATACATTTAGCTTCATAGAGACTTATCTGATGTATGAGATAATGTGTGTGGATATATTTACTAGCATTTATGAGCACATGCATGGTGATTTCACATTTAAATCTGGAGTGGACATATGCTCCACTCATATTTTTTATCTATTTGATTATTTCATTTGACACTGTGTCAAATTATTTCTTATCTTATATCATGTTTCTCATTCTTGTTATACCATAGCTAGCTTTTGTTATCATTTTTTATTTATCACATGATTGTCTCTCTCTTATTCTTGCTTTTCTTTATTTTCCTTTAGAGTTTTTTTCAAAATTCTTCCCTTGTATCTTCATGATTGTTTGTTGTCTTATGTTTATTTTTCATAGATATTTGTCATGGTGACTTGGTTATATTTACCCTCTTCCATTTGGTTATTATCTCTTATTACCATGTGATCAATTCACAAGAAATATTTCTCATAACTATTCCTTTTCACTAGTCCTCCTTTGGATCTCCTTTTTCTCTTCTTCCTTTTTTTATAAACTAAGCATATACATAGTTGAGACTTGAGATCACATGATAAGTTCATTATCAAGCTTAAGTGTTCTAGTTAGTCTTTTACCTTAGGTTACTTAACTTCCTTTATCCTTAGCCTACATCTCATTTATGTTTATAACTATCTCTCTCATGATTGGTCATTCCAAATTTGTATGGAGGAGGAATCTTAAAAATCCTTAAAAATAAAATTAAAAGCTAAATCATTTAAACAAAAGTTAATGATACCAAAATGCAAAAATATTAAATATTCTTAAAAGTCTAATCACACTAAAATATGTGATTAAAATCACATCTCCTTATTTTAGTCAAAGCTCAAACTCCATAGTTGGCCTCATAATAGAGTTGAGGTCCTTTGGGGTGCAGTAGGCTAGTATATTAGAAGAGGAGAATAACAAATCTTTTAGTGATACCTACTTTCTCGTGAAAGTACCCAATCTCATAGTAGATCAATGACTCTCTAAGGGGTCCTAAGGAATGGGGAACACATTCTGGGAAGGTAGGTCTATTTTAATTTTCTTTGTATCAATCTACCATCATGAGTTGATCTTAGTAGCACACATATTTACCTAAAAATATTTGTGTTTATAGAAAGCATGTTTCCTTTGTAAATAGATGACCACTAGTCAATTAGTGTCTTCTCATGTCCTTAGTATGTCTCTTGCCTCCTAAGGTCTTCTCATAATTCACCTAATTCTTGCTTCTTACACTACATTTTTCATTCCTTTTCCTTCATATTTTCTCTTAGGAAATATTTTTTTGCTTACTGATCACTTCCCATGGGATATCATTTATGAGTTGATTTATAAGGCCATGGATAGGACCTAACATCCCTCACAAATTACCATCTTTTCCATCCAATTACCTACATCCTTTATTTACCATTAATTATCCTTCTACTTACCAATCTTGATTTGGTACCACTTGGGTTTTTCATTTGTGAGTTACAGTGTAAGACCGTGGATAGAACCCATCCCTCCATAAATTTTTTCCAATAATCAAGTCACCATCCAAAATTAAATGTGTCAAATATGAGATAAGATCTGATTTATTATGAGGTTACATGTCATTGACATGCTTACCATCTTTAATTAGTTTGTTTTATTCTTCATTTTTATTTCACATTTTATTTTCTTATTTTTTGAATGCATGAAAGATTACAACCTTTTCTTCAATTTCTCATACTTCTTAGATTGAATTAGTATGATAAATTTAAGACCAATTTTTTGCAAATTTTGTTTTTCTTTTGTACTTCCCATCATGATATAGTATAATTGATTGACTTAATTTTGATTTTTTTTATTACCATTTGTGAACTTTTACATACCTTCCATTTTATTACATTAATTTTCATACTTCCAAAAGTGATATATAGTATGAGTTTACTTGTTTTAATTTGGTGCAAAAATATTTTACATTGGTTTAAAAATAAATCCCCTTTTACCATCTTGTTTGCCATTTTCTTGGATCTTTATACTTAGTCCTTTTTTGTTATTACACATTTCCCAACTTGAACTAGTGTGTAGTACATTTCTTTGATTGATTATATTTTTCAAAGTCCTTTTTTGCATATTTCTTTTTAACCATGCATGTGTACTCCATAATGATATAAAAGAAACCACATCACATATATGTCTTATAACATATACAACAAAGCTAAATACATGTGATAGACTAAAATATATCCAAATGCATCCACAAAAACAACCATGATAAAGAAAAAAATACACAACCAATACCAATAAGCCAAAATGATACATCATATATATATACCATGAGTTTGATATAGCGTATACAAAGCCTTAGCACTAGGGTTGGGATCTTATATATCTTATGGCCTAGCCACACTTCTTACTAATGCCTCAGTCTAAATCCAATGAATGGTATGTTGTAACAAGGTAGTATGAGATCTCAATCCCTTTACCTATCCCTATAGGCATGCTATCTACACCTATGCTTATACCAACTTAGTATGGGTTATTTTATGTGCCTGTGTTAGCTGAGTCTACATTACTATATATGCCTACATCATCTATGTCACTATATCAAGATGCATATATCTCTCATCTTCTAAGGCCTACTAAACCTATCTCTTACCTATACCCATCTCTAATGATGGCTACATCTTCTCTCTCTACACTTGTATCTACCTCACTACCTCACTAACTAATTTGAACTAGCTCACCTAAGTTAGGGTAGATGGTACACTTGGATCCTTTAGTTTCATGGGATTATATGGTTGCAAAGTCTCATCTAGGATGTCATGGAGTGCTCCCCTCACTAGGGACCCCCATCTCTCCTTCTCATCATTAGGTACACCTATAAAATCACACAAAATGGATATTAGATCACTGTCATATCTCATAATATCTATCTATATCTCTCTACTACCAAATAAAAACTTAATAAATAATTTAAGCATATCCATACCTATCTTTGTCTTGGCTCCCATGATATCATCATCTACATGATCACCTATCATAGTCTCCCCATTTGTGTAGCCTCATGTACCTCCTCATTAGGTTGACTCCTTAGCTCAAACTTGGATGTCATGGCTCATGTCCATCTCAACCTTCATTTTAGTGGTTTATCTATCATTTCCTTTATCTCATCTATGGGATCATCTAGGATGTCTATAGTCTCCACTCTCTCCTATCTCCATCACCACCATGTCTTTAGTGGTCACTACTCATCTCATTATGAGGCTAGTAGTGGTACATCTAGTATCTTTATTTCCTCCACCTCTTCCTCTACCACTTTTCATGCCCAACCAATCCATGGTCACTCCCAATATGGCCTCAGTGTTAGCCTCACTATCAATGGTCTGAGTCCCCTCTTCCCTCATGTATCCCTCACATGCGAAACCCACTAGTTGAGCATCAATATCAATGTCACCAAATGAATTAGGCCCATCTACCCTAACACCCATGCTATCAAATGTGTCTCTCTCTACCATGTATAGTGTCCAACCACCTCTCTCCTCTCTAGTGCTAGTGAAATTATGTACCAACTCACTCATGTAACTATTATGTGCCCATATGGATACCACATGATGTTTACACATCTCATCAACTATAACACTAGCACATGGGGCACAACCCACACCACCAAGTCCTCCCTCTATCTTTGCACTTGAGGTAACCCATCATCAAATGCATGGAGAAACCTAACTATTCGATACATGGGAAATATCTCATATATCCATGTTAGTAGTTTGATTGATCCCATAGTCCTCTACCCTCTAACTAACATCTTAAATAGATCATGTACAAGCTAGACCCAAATAATAGAACCTAGATCATATAATACTCTCTCCTCTAGCATCATCTAACTCATGGCCACCACAAATAGTAGTACCTTGTCATCTAACTTGTGATAAAGCACCCACTATGTTATAAGGCCTATTACCACCTTCCATAGGTTAAAAATTTATTATATATACACATTTTACATACTGACTCTCCATACTCTCAATATTATCTCTAAGCCTATAGCCCACATGGCTAAGGCTCTCCTCTCCTCTAAGGTATCCAATATCTATGTGGTCATTATTACTCTTATTATGGGTAACCCAAGGATGGCATGGACATCCTCTTGTATGATACACACCTATATCACATCCCCATCCACCTCCCATTTGAAGGTGTTAGTCAGTCATTCCCAACATCCCAAAAACATGACTAATAGGTCAATACTAAGGGTGATCTTATAAATATCAGATATACCTCCTAGACCCATGACTACCAATTTATCTTGATCTCCATCTAAAAATATATGTAAAAAATATAATAACTAAGACACATCCACCAACCTCCAAAATCTCAGTCATATCTACAACTAAGAAACAACAAAGGATACATTAGTTCCTCCATATCATCATAATACATTCTTTATACATCATTTTTACAATTTTTAAAAACAAGCCTAATTGCTATTAGCTTATTCATTTTATGCTATTTTTAGCTTTCTTGGTCCCTTTTACCCTCCTTTGGTCATTTTGGGCCATTCTAGCCCTCTTTCGACTTTTTGCATGTTTTTTCATGCTTATTTTGGTTCCCTAGTCAACCTAGTTTGACCAAAATTCCCCTATTTTTGTCTTAATTGACTTAAAAATATAATTAAACCCTCTTATCTTCCCTTCCTTAATATTGAGTTTTTATTCTGGACCTTATGGACTAGTTACTCACTCAATTCTATCTTTTTATCCTATAGATTACACTAGGTTGACCCATACCTACTAGGTTGACCATATGGATTCTACCCTATTTTATCCTACTAGGTCAACCTGGTCAACCTAGTGCATTATGTGTGTTGACCTAGTACATTTCTCCCAAAATGTGTATTTCACTTACTTTCTTCCTAAACCCTTCAAAACCATTTCCCATCTTCCTAATTACTACCTTTAGAATCTAAGTTTGCTAAATTTTGACATATATAAATTCTTAAAATCAAATTTTATTAAAAATTCACTTAATTCAATACAAATTTCAAAAACTAGTTTGAGATCTATAGTTGCATACATGTAGTATACCTATTGCCACCTCTAGGTGTCCTCCTCATCTAACATGTCATTACCTAGCCATCCTAGCCTTGTTTGGTCTTAGATCTCTCTTTTATCTTTTTCATAATCCAAAATTTCAAATTAATTTTGTTTTTGCTATTTAAAACCACTTTTTAGCAACTCAATTCTTTCATTTATTTTCAAGTAGATTCCTTGTTTTGCCTCTATCTTTGTTTCTACTCATCCATTTTTAAAACCATAAAGTGTGTTAGAATCATGATGATGTAGAGATTATTTTACACTATCATATGTCTATCTTCCAAAAAAATTGATTTTTAGCTATTTTTTTCACTAACTTCTACAGGTTTGCCTAGTGTACTCTACATTGGATACCTTCATTTCTTATAATCTACTTCTTTATCTACAACACTAAGGTAAGATAAAGGTATGTGTTTTTTAATATGGTTATTTAATTTATAATATTTTTATAATTACTTCACCATACTTATCATCAACATATGTGTTTTCATGTTTTCTTCATAAGCACGATCCTATGTTACACTTACGTGACATGTGATGAGATTTGGCTAAGGTATATGTATACACAATGTTTTCAATTTTTTATTGATTACTGACACTTTATATCTTTTAGGAACCTATCAAGTCTCAATCTCTCTAAGTACATGCCTTAAGGGGTGCATCAAGAAAGGGGTGGGTAGACCATCAATGCTTTGTAAGATTGTTGTTCCTTTTTCTACTTTCCATCCACACAATAGCCTCCTGAAACCATTGAATCCAAGCTACTTCATCTTATTTCTACATATTCATATCACTTATTATGTTTTATCCTTCATTTATTTCCTTATCACCCTTTTGACCTATTGGTTGTGCTAGGTCAACTAGGTCAAACTAGCACAATTTAGAGATTTTTCCTCTCTTTTGGTTTGTTGGTCCCTCATCCAACTTAGCACAAACTTAGTGAGTTAGACCTAAAAATGTGCTAGGTCAACCAAGTTAACCTAGCACAACTAACGTGTCTGAATAATTCTAGGGTTAGTTTCTACTATATATACAGGTTCATTCCTTATCATTTCAATAAGAGCAAAGAATTAAGTGAATAAGTGTGAATGATCATTTGCCTATTGACCATTCTACTTGGGGGATAAATTTTTAAGGTTTAATACTTTCTTTAGAGATCTAATATTATCTTGTAGATAAGTATTTTATATGCTTGGATAGGTTGTTTAGCCTAGAGCTGATTTATTTTAGTTATCCTTACATACCACAACAATCTCTTACAAAGCACTTTGGCCAAAGGGGAGATTACAGCTCAACAAGTTTGTCTGCAAAGGTAAGTATTCCTAACTTTATTCCTCCTTTGTAAGAGTATATATAGTGCATTTATATTCTTCTCTTCCATGTATTAGTATTTTGTATACATTGACATGAGTATATGTCTTCTATACAAGTTTAGTTTAGTTGTTTATTTGTTTTTTTTACCCCCACTTTGTGCCACAAGATTTTGTGCACACTAGATTAGATTTAATTTTATTATAATTATATTAGTGAAATATTAAATCATAAGACTCTTTTAGGGTTGTTGTGTGACTATATTAGACTATAGGATTTAGAACCCTATCTTACATGGTGTGTTGTGACAAGTGATCCCCTAATTGTGTCTAGTGGATCCTCACATTGGTCATGCTCATACTTAAAAAATTTATGCTCCATAATTAGAAGTGTATGTATTTTCTATCCCATTTTATCTAGGATTGATTAATGGACATGATGCATTTTTTATTGAATATACATATGAATTATAATTTTCATCCTCCTTTAAATTCTTATGCTTTTATAACTAAGGATTCTCATCATATAGATGGTATTATTAGTACACTTAAAGATACATGATCATAAATAACTTCAATCACATTCAATGGACATGATATTATTGATGATGATTCTACAAATTTTCCTTTTTTTACATGTGCTTTCATTGACTCATGTCCTAGACAAAGTGTTATGGTGGATAAAGGGTCAATTGAACACATATTCACTGTGAAATTACTCACTATACTTGGATACACACATATATAACTGATTAATACGACTATCATGGTAAAATGTTTCAATGGAAATGACAAAATTCTCTTGGGGGAATTATGTTACCACTTAAACCATTACTAGTTGGTTCTTATTGCTCTAAAACACCAGGGAACTAAACATTATATTAGGACATCTATAGGTACATAATATACAAGTAATAAAATATTTAGTACATTGATTCTTTAATTATATCTAAAAAAACTAAATAGTTATAGTTTTGGGTACTCCATATGAATATCCCATTAAACTATAGATATTTAATCTACCACATCCACATCAACCTATTATAAAAAAATGTAGTGTCTCATATTTTAAAGGAACATTAGATACATGTGATTGATATTAAATAAATAATAATTAGCTAATGTGCATTATGTCAATAATCTATTTGATTTCAACATGCATTACCTAGTTCATCATGTATTAATATTATTTTAAAAAAAGTTTATGCATGTGTTCCACATCAAACACAAACACATTATCCTAGCATACATTGCCAAAAGTTGATATGGTTTCTAAATATACACATCATATAAATGTTCATGTTTATTATGATATATATATATATATATATATATATATATATATATATATATATATATATATATATATATATATTATAATTGATGATCATTTATATGTTTAAAATAATGATACACATGCTACTCCTTGCCCATGACATGTGAAATTTTCAACAATCGATCTAGGTCGTACTGTGAGAATCCCATTGATGGGATCATAGATTAGTAGGGAAATGTTTTAAAATTAAAAATAAAAAAACATCATAAAATTCAAAAAATTCAAAACTTCAAAAATAAATAAAAAACTAGGATCTATGCATGTTTTTCTAATACACATGATTAATTTCATTTATTGATCATATACATGATGAATTACATATTCATTTATATGGACATGTTTTTCATGGTATACATGAGTGGGATGTAAGACATATATGTTACATAAAATACATATACATATAATTTTTGAGATTATTTACACCATGGGATACTTTTCCACATTGATGGTATGCCTACATTAGAGGCATCTTTGCACACTTATCAGGTTGTATCTTTATATATTAATCTACTAATCATAATAGGCTGATACACATGGCTTTATCTTGATCATAACTTTTAGTGGAATTTATTGTACATATTGTGTTTTATATAAATTTGGTATTAATTAGGATATTAACTCTAATTAAAATAAAATGAATTGAAGGGTAGATAATTTTATAAATAACTTGTAACTAGTAGAATTAAAGTAGAGTATTGATGTGGACAAAACTTGATTAAATGAAAGAAACTAAATATAAAAAAGTAAAAAGATAAAAAAATACTTGGATGATTTATACTTATTAGGTTACCTATGTGTGACTAAAATATGGATATAAATGATCAACTCAAACCATATTATGTACATGCAAATGAAAAAACAATTGTCATTATTTTAGGTTAGAATTGACTAGAAATAGTCAGGATTGACTGTTACTATTGACCATTATGAGTCAATATTGAATTGTATGATAAAATATAAATTATGGTATATTACCCTCCACATACTTTAAATATTATTTTATATGGAATTCAAACCTTAGGATGTGCATGGATGACCTGAAAATGAACTCTTCAAGGTTGAAACCCTACAAGTTCTTGTGATAGCTAAAAACATACAAAAATAAAGGGGAAAGTGTAATGGTATAAGATAACCATAATCACACTTATGATGATTTATTTATTCTTATGTATTCAAAATACTCTTAAAATGGAATGGAATCTCATGTAGCTCTCTAATATAGAATTTTTAGTGAGATAATGCTCCTTTATTACCCTCCACATACTTTAAATATTATTTTATATGGAATTCACTCCTTAGGATGTGCATGGATGACCTGCAAATGAACTTTTCAAGGTTGAAACCCTACAAGTTCTTGTGATAGCTAAAAACCTACAAAAATAAAGGGGAAATTTTAATGGTATAAGATAACCATAATCACACTTATGATGATTTATTTATTCTTATGTATTCAAAATAGTCTTAAAATGGAATCTCATCTCATGTAGCTCTCTAATCTAGAATTTTTAGTGAGATAATGCTCCTTTGATACATGTATGCATATAGAAATGGATTGAATACTTGATAATGATTTGATTAACTCATATATAATAGGTTAATTAATTTGATAAGGGATTATTAAAGTGAATAAAATAAAATTTGGAAATAAGAATAAATATTTTCTTAGTGTGCAATATTAAAAGTGTGCCTAGATAGTGAAATTACCAAGTTCCAAGTGATATAATAAGTGTCTTAGATGTGAATTTATAGTAATCTAAAATGATATAAGAATAAAGATTCTAATATTATAAATATGAACCAAATTTTAAAATAGGTTTTAAATATGAAAAATATCCATTTTTGGGTTAAGGGCAAGATAAACTTGTAAAGGTCAACATCGACTGGTGATCTTAACATATGCAAGTCAATTCTCACTTGGGAAGGGTAATATTTGAACTTAATAATAAAAAATGCCCATACATATTAATAAATAGGGTTTTTATAATTAATAATATTTTTTTAGTTGTAAAACAACTTATAATGGATGGGTCCATACAAGACTTAAGATAGAGTGAGATGGAGAAATAGAACCAAATTAAGGGATCAAGTCAAGTATGATAAATGTGGGCCAAAATTGACATTATCAAGTATTAATAAACAAATTTTAGTATATACATTTTCCTCACATTTAATATATAAATGAAATTACTAGATTAAAAGGAAATATATACTTGACTGTATACAACATACTTACCTTTGGGAGTAAGCTCCAATCATCCAAGGTGTTTCATAGTAAATCTTTAAATTATGTAAAAGCAGTTAATGTCCATATGTGAAAATAAAAATTTAAATGTAACACAAATTTTAAAAGATTATAAAGAACAAGGAATTAGTGCAATTGTATGTGTAAATTTGATGTTTCTCTTATAAATTTGATTGAATATTAAGCTTCCTTGAGGTATTGGATAATTGGTACTTCCCCTAAATACCTTAGAGGGAGGGAATAATTTTTTGAACATTAGATAATTGAGGGTGATCAATCCTTAATTTTAAGTGAAAATGTATAGAAAATAAAACCCACCTAGGAACACATAAACCTCAATTTTCACTATTGTTCTTTGTAATTTATTGATGCTTAAATGTGTACCATAGGTGCCCAAAGTGTTTAAGAAACATTTATCATTTTAAAATTATATGAATTTATTGCATGAGTTATGGTTTGTGGTAATAATTTTACCTATTGGTGGAATAGAAGTAGAACAAATGACTATTTCACAATATTTATATTTAGTGGTGGTTGGGAGCTACCATGGTCAAATAGTAGATCTATGTAAAAAATGTAGTATGATAAGCTAAGGATGATGAATTATAGTCAAAAATTAATTTAATAACTGATATAAGATGTATATTTATAATGACCATTAAAATAAGGTGATCTAGTTTGAAAAAGAGAAAAATGAAGGGTAGGGTAGAAAGAAAGATGTCGTTAGTCTTGTTTTAGACATTATGACAAAGTTCAAATTTCATCTAGCTATGTACTTAACCAATATGTAACATGAAACAAATTAAACCCAAACCACATCACATATCATGTATACTTCTAAGGACTATTATAAATAATGCAAATTAGAATTGAGCTTAATTTAAATATTTACTCCTATAAGTATATAGCTAATGCACATCTACAAATGTAGAGACAATAAAATGAAGCAAACTAAGGAACCTTTAATTAACCTAGCATTGGAACAAGTCAAAAAATCTAAAATAAAATGTACAAACCAATAATCCAAAAGAACCATTCAAATCTAAAATTAAAATCAGACAACTAAGAGAGAAACCATATAGCACTTCACACAAGCAAATACTGGACAATCTTTGTATAATTCTTTGCTTATATTAATTGCTCAAATATTACAAAGTAATTTAGTTCTAATAATTCCATCCTTTTTATAAATGAAAATTATCCTTTTATAGGATGTAAGGAATCATGTCGATCAGTCCTAATCCAATTAAATTTGTACAAATGTATATGATAGGTGTCCTTTCAAATGTTCCAAAACAAATGCTCTTTTCTTTTGAACTACCCTATATACAATTTATTCTCTTAAAAATTTCACATGTTTACATAAAATAATATCCTATTTCAAAATATCATACAATGCTAGTCACAATAGAAATATTCCTATCTAGGACCTACTGGCTGATGATGTGCTCTATAATTGCCTTAAGGTCTGTATTATTCTTAGATGCTACCCCATATAGGCATGGTCCCATCTTCAAGATACTCAAATATAAATAGTGCTCCAATGGTGTAGTTTGTTCAAACATTAAGAGTTTATATCCCAAATCTTTATATTACTAGGTCCATATAGTATCTCATTTGGCCCATTTCACACTCATAGATTTGACATGGCAATTCCATGGCATCCCTAGTCATTTTTTTCATCACTTCCAAAAATTACCATTTTTTTTTTAAATTTGGATCTAAGTTTAGTATGTTAAAATTTAAATCCTTAAAACCATCATTTAATGTTCATAGGAATGTATTTGAAGGTCATGTGATCATCAATTTTAAACACATGATCTAGGCTCTTTACTATGTTAAATTTGACATCCTTGTGACCATTATTTGACATCTATGAGAACATTTTTGATGGTCACATGACCATAAAATTTAAACACGTAATCAAGGATATTAAATATGTTAATATTGATGTCTTCATGACTATCATTTGATGTTGCAAGAACATCTTTGACAGTCACATGATTGTCAATTTTAACATAGTTATGGGGACTGTCTACCAAGCCTACCACTTTTCATCTTCTGGTTTACCCTTCACTCTACATATACCATGTGTTGATTTCTCAGTGATGTTTGGATCCTTATACTAGTCTCCATAATTGTGCCACATGATAATCATTATCATCTAACATGATTTCACCATGTGGTAGTCTCATGTTAATGTGAAGCTTTGTTTGGAAAGATTTGACTTGACTCGCTCTGCTCAATCAAATGGGTATGAATTAATGTGGGATATTGATTTTAAAAATGTGCTCAATGTTTATTTAGGGCCCACTAATTTTCATCACTAATCATTCTTTGTTTGATATGTGTCCTCCACCTAAACACATGTCATTGATCTTATATAGATGCAAACAGTTTAAGTTAGGATTAGTTATAAGGTTTATGGACTATAGTTTTGATTTCATGTTAATAAACATGAATCAAAACCTTAGGTTAGGAGAATTTATACTATGTTCTAAGAGAAAACAAAGGGGAAATTATGAATAAAAAAAGGGACTAAGGCATGAATATTTTACCCTAAGCCTGTTAAGCTAGGCTAAACATACTAAAGTGACCTCACTAATTATAAAGGTCCTGGCATAAATTTATTTGTCCAAGCTAGGAACATAAAAAAGACCTTATGGGATATGAATTATCATTATGTCTTATCCTAATGTTTTATTATATAATTACATATGATGGAACTTTGGGATAAGGCCTTAGGCTAAGTAATAAAAGTGACCCTACATTTTCAGTTGGACCATGCTAAGATAAAAGGGATCATGTGATACAAAATAGACCAAGTGTAGGATTTTTAACCTAAGTTTTAGTTGTGTTGAAAAAAATAACCAATCCTTAAGATAAAAATTAAACTAAGACCATAGTATTATTATTTTTTTCCCACTTAAACTTAAATAAATACTACTGCTAAATTTAAATTTGAATTAAAAGGTCTAGGTAAAATATTAGTTTAGGGTTTCAAAAACATGAATTTAATTAATAAATTATGTATCAAGGTTAATAAATTATCAATTTATCATGAAGTACAACAACCCTAAGCATGATCCATTAAACCTACACCTGAACTCATATATCCAATGTTAGCATTTTAGATAAGATTAAAGCATAACCATGAATAAATAACTCAGCAAAACCATGGTGTGGATGATCCTAAAATAAATATAATGTTCCATCATGATAATGATAATTTTACCAAGCGTAATTTAATATTTAAATTAAAAAAATTCATAATTTGACACATGGGTCCCCATTTTTTAGAAATGCAGGTATGTTAACCTCAATAAATGGTGACTTATGGGGGAAACATAACAATATGTTATAATTCAAAGACTCTAGTTTGGACTAATAATTAATATACTTATTCCATTTGATTATGCACCATTATTAAGATAATTTTATGGCTAAAATAAGTCTTGCATATTTATAATTAGGATCAAAAATAAAAACTTAGTCATGTTATGTGTGTGCTTTGATTCCACTTACTAATTGTCAAAGAATTTAGAGAACAAATTCTAGGTTCATGACTTTAATCATTAACACTAACTTCCATAATGTTTGAATGTTAATTAAGAACCATGATTTTCTCAAAGAAGGCTTGGGGATTGCTCTATTTATAACTAGGCATCAATAGCCCCAACAGAGATGCATTTGGCTTCACTTAAGGCCTTGCTCCACTGTCAGCCAAGCGTCTATAGCCCTAGTGGAGATTACCATAATAAATTTTTCTTTAAAATCTTTTGATTTCATAATAATATCTTATTTTTGTATTTTTAGATCATTTTGGATTTTTTAAAGGTTGAGAACTAGGTTATCCAAGTTTAGGAATTTGGTCAAGTGTTTGATTTTTAGACAATCAACCTTAAATGTAACTTTATTCCAGGCAATTAATGTTTTTTAAGTGCAATCATGACTATGTTTAAATAATTTAAGCTTTCATCCTATAGGTAAAATCCTTATTAAAATAATGTTTAATATCCCAAGAAATAATTAACTCATCCATCAATCTTTACTAGTTTCTTTGAACTATAACATCAAACTCATATTTTAACAATCCATGATCAACCAATGTTGAGAAGTCATACCTACATTTTTACACTGTGAATTTTCTTGAGTAACTAGATAAAACTCAAGATGAGGCTTATCCAAAAGGAATTATTTAAAAATAAGGAACAAAGCAAGATAAAACAAAATAATATAAATAGGCATATATACAAACAAGGGACAGGAAAGAAAAAGGTTAAGAAATAAAGAACAAGAAATACTAATCTAATCCCTACACTAAATACATAAAGTACTACAAAACCTTTAAACATGAATGTTTTCTCTTAGTGGCCTCTTTTTGTGGATAGGATCACTTTTACCCTTATGTCTTCCAAGTGATGTAGTTTAGTCTCCTATCAGCATTCTTAGATGTATGGATCAAAGATATGAATCTAAGACCAAGTGATATTCTTCCCAAATCCTTCTATCTTGCATTAGGAGTAATAATTCCCCTTAAATCATAGACAAATAGTGGAATATGTCATATTTTTCCAACTATTGCATCTCATCTATCTTTCTTTGGTGGGTGTCTTCATCAAATTAAGCTTGAGGTGGGGTAGACTACCAATATTTTTACCAAAATATTCCAAATCATCCTGAAAAGATACTTCATCTTGATTGGTTGAAAGAGCATGAAATTTATCTACAACATTACCATTTGAATCAAGTTGATCACATTTTTATACCCTTTAAAAGGTGTCATATGAAAATTCCTTATCTATTTCATTTGCTTCATCTTCATCCTTTATGCGTAAGGGCATCTCAGCTACCCAAGCGAATCCTAACTCATCCTATTTTATGATTCTAGAATGATACTATTGTCTTGAAAAAAATCAATTACCTTCAAAAAATCCTAGCATAAATGTTGTCACTGGTCTTCTTCCTCAGGGATATCCTCAATTTTAGTAATAACCTTTTATAAATTACCTTCACAACTATATTTTGAAGATAGGTCATCTTGTATATGATCTTGTTCATGGTGCTTCTCATCTTGAACTTCCATTTCAACTTTTAGATCATCTTATGATGCACTTTCTTCTTCAAATGGAAAATTAAAATCCTACATGAAGGATTTATAAGTTCTTACAAATCCAAATGTCCTTGCAATAAAGTATTGACTAAGCATAGATTTAGATGTATCCCTTTCACTTTAACATGCTTCTAAGACATTATAATGATCAGCTAGCCCTATATCAAAAAGATTCATTTCATGTATGTCCTAAAATGACTCATTATAATTGTTATCATGAAACCTATTAAACCTTTGAAAATAATAGACTCTATTGTATCCTTCTCCAAAATTTCCCACTTGCTTTTGTAACTAAAGAAAATCAATGCTTAGCTTTTGAACAATTTTAAGTATAGATTCATTCTCATTCTCTAGAGCTTCCAAGTTATGAACTTAACTATCATTACTAGTGGGCACCAAAACTCTCTATCCTTATGAGTGAAATACATTTATATCATTGTTGAAAAACCCCAAATATTGGCCAAGATAGGTATGGATTAAGAGAAATTGGTTCAATGGTGGTGTATGATTTAAGGTAGACACACTCAAATTGGCATTAGGAATGACATTCAGTGCTAGGAAATTGAGGTTGACATTTGGGATAACATATGCAAGTTTACCTTGAGGTTGAATTTGATCATTGGTTATTACTTCTTCAACATAAGCCAATGCCAATGTGTTTATGACTCTAACAGACATTTTATGGAAAACATAGGTCATGAGATCTAAAGCATCTTGTAAATCTCTAAGGCTAAAGCCTCTTCAGGTCTATAAGGGGCTACAGTACTACTAAACATCTTCTAGAACCTATAATTAAAGGCTATAATGGGATCATTTGAGTCTCTTCTCATAGTGGTGAATTTCTAATATAGAATGTATGGTCTAATGATTTTACCAAATTGATTAATAAAGATATTATTAAAATCATCCCAACTAGCAATATAATCCTATGGAAGGTTAAGGAAGCATTCATATGAAGCATATTTGAATGTAAATGGGAATAATCTACATGACACATCTTCATGGATAACATTTAGGAGTATTAAAGTATATTTGAAAGATCTAACATGTTCTTCAGTAGTGATAATGCCATTAGGATAGAAAGAAGGTAAATACCTTTCAGGGTTTCTTGGTAAGTCATGTACCTGACCAAGCACATTGATAGAATATCCACCTAACCATGCCATATATTGATGATGACCTTACTTTTTGTGGTTAAAACTCTAAATATTGTTTTAAATATGATGTGTAAGCCTCATTGTTACAAAGAATAATGATCAAAATCACACATTAAGCAAAATTTGCATAAATACATATAAAGAATAACAAATCAATAGTTAACTAAATTGGCTCAAAGGTATGCCCAAATATGTTAGTATGAATGATATTTACATGTTTTAATCTCAAGTGAACTCCAATTTTCAAATAATATGTCAATTTTTGAATAAAACTATTATTACTAACCTCAAATGCCTTGGATTTAAGCTATCTTTACCACAAATACTTAGGGATCTTTGAGGAATGTCAATCTTTGTCTAAAAGAATCCATAAGAATGTTTTGAAACCATAAAGACTAATGATATTTTCACAATTATGCTCAAAGGAACATGAATATTTAAATAATACACCAATCTTTGAACATAATTCAATAAAATGAGCAAAGATTCTACCAATTCACAAAGATCTAACTAAAGGCCCTCCTTCTAGCACCAACGAAGCTCCTCCTATTGATGCCTAAATTTGTACCATAGGTTCCTAGAGTGTTTAAGAAACACTTCTCATTTTATAATTCTATGAATTTAGTGCATGAGTTGAAATTTGCGATAATCCTATTACCTATTTGGTGGAATAGACACAGAACAAGTGACTCTTTTACAATACTTATATTAAGTGGTCATTGGGAGCCATTGTGGCCAAATAGCAGATCTATGTAAAACATGTAGTATGCTAATCTAAGGATGATGAATTATGATCAATAAATAATATAAGAACTAATATAAGATGGATATTTACAATTACTATTAAATTAAGGTGATCTAGTTTTAAAAAGAGAAAAAGGAAGTGTAGGGTAGAAAGAAAGATGTTATTGGTCTTGTTTTAGACATTATGACAAAGTTCATATTTCATCTAGATATGTACTTAACCAATGTGTAACATGAAAAAACTTAAGCCTAAATCACATCATGCATCAGGTGGACTTCTTAGGACTATGAGAAATAATGCAAATCATAACCAAGCTTACTTTAAATATTTACTCCTATAAGCAGATAGCTAATACACATCTACAAATGCAAAGCAAATAAAATGAAGAAAACTAAGGAACCTTTAATTGAACTAGCATTGGCACAAGTTAACAAATATATAATTAAATGTACACACCAATAATCCAAAAGAACCACTCAAATCTAAATGTAAAACTAAAAAACTAAGAGAGAAACCATATAGCACTTCAAACAAGCAAATACTAGACAATCTTTATAGAAATCCTTATATTAATTACTCAAAGTAATTTGGTTCTAAGAACTCCCTACTTTTTAAAAATGACAATGATCCTTTTATAGGATGTAAGGAAGCATGTCAATTAGTCCTAATCCAATTACATTTGTTTAAGTGTATAGGATAGGTGTCCTTTTAAATGTTCCAAAACAAATGTTCTTTTCTAGTGAATTAACCTATATACAATCTGTGCTCTTACAAATTACACATGTTTATATAAAATAATATCCTATTTCAAAATATAATATAATGTTGGTTACAATGTGAATATTCCTATTTAGGACCTACTATCTTATGATGTGATCTATAATTACCATAGGATCTTTATTGATTTTAAATGTTGCCCCATATAGACATGGTCCCATCTTCAAGATACTCAAAGATAAATAATGATATAATGGCATAGTTGTTTAAAACATTATGAGCTTAAATCCCAACTCTTTATAATACTAGGTCTATAGAGTCTCTCATTTGTCCCATTGCACTCTCATAGCTTTGACGTGGTAATTCCATGGCATCCTGGGTCATTCTATTCATCGTTATCCAAAAATAACCATTCCCTTTTAAAATTTGGATCCAAGTTTACTATGTTAAAATTGACATCCTTACGACCATCATTTGATATTTTTATGAATGTCTTTGATGATCACATGACTATCAATTTTAAAAACATGATCTAGGATATTTACTATCTTAAATTTGACATCCTCACGACCTTCATTTGACATTCATAGGAATGTCTTTGATGGTCATGTGACTATCAAATTTAAACACATGATGGAGGTTATTTACTATATTAATATTGACATCCTCATGACAATCATTTGATGTCCATAAGAACATCTTTTATGGTCATGTGACCATTAATTTTAACATACTTATGGGGACTATTTGCCAAACCTATAACTTATCATCTTCTATTTCACCCTGCACTCTACATGTGCCACATGTTAACTACTCAGTGCTTTTAGGCTCTTTGTACTAGGATCCATGGTTATGTTATGTGGCAATCCTTTTAAGCTAGATTACTTTCACCATGTGGTGGTCTCATGTTAACACATAACTTCATTTAGAAAGCTTTGACTTGACTCAATCTACTTGATCGAGTGGGTAAGAATCAATTAAATCTATTGATTTTCAAAAGGTACTTGATGTTTAGCTAGGGTCCACTTATTTTCATCACTGATCACTCTCTATTCGATCTAGGTCCTTTATCTAAATGCGTACCATTGATATTGCATACATGCAAATGGTTTATGTCAGACTTAATTATAAGGTTTATGGACTATAGTTTTGATTTCATTTTAGTAAACATGAATTGAAACCTTAGGTTAAGAGCATTTAGACTAAGTTCCAAGACATAACAAAGGGGCCCTTATAAATAAAAAAATTGACCAAAGCATGGATATTTTAACATAAGCCTATTAAGCTAGGTTAAATATATTAAAGTGACCTTGCTAATTCTATAGGTCCTAGCATAAATTTATTTGTCCAAGTTAGTAAAATAAAAAATACCCTATAGGATATGACTTATCCTAAGGTTTTATTATTTAATTAAATATGATGGAACTTTGGGATAAGGCCTTAGGCTAAGTAATAAAAGTGACCCTACATTTTTAGCTAGACCATGCTAAGATAATAGGGACCATGTGATATAAAATAGACCAAGCATAGGATTTATAACCTAAGGTTTTGTTGTGTTGAAAAATGTGACCAAGTGTTAAGATAAAAATTAAAATAAGACCATGGTATTATTAATTTATTCCTGCTTAAATTTATATAAAAGGCTCCCACTAAATTTGAATTTGAATTAAAAGGTCTAGGTAAAACATTAGTTTAGGGTTTTAAAAACATGAATTTAATTAATCAATTATGGATCAAGGTTAATAAATGATCAATTTAACATGAAGCCCACAAACCCTAAGCATGATCCATTAAATCTATAACTTGAAACTCAAATATCTAATGTTAGCATTTTAGATAAGATTAAAGAAGAACCATGAATAAATAAGTTAGCCAAACCATGGTGTGAATGATCCTCAAATAAAAATAATGTGCATTCATGCTAATGATACTTTGACCAAGTGGACTTTAATATTTAAATAACAAATTTGTACAATTTGACACATGGGTCCCTTATTTTTAGAAATGGGGGTATGTTGACCTCAACATAACCCCAATAAATAAAGGATTTTAATTTCATAATGAATTCATAATCTATAATGCCAGAGGGAACTAAATATATAATATGCATTATGAACTTAATTGAATGAACCATTATATATGGCATATAGATTAAATTGTCACTTTTTTCCTTAGTTCCTATGTTACTTATAATAGAAGTTTAAAATTAAAAAATTTCATATAAGGGAATGGTATCCTTGCCTTTATCATGAATTTTTACTCAGCAAAAAGGTGTATTAATTAGTATCATTTTGATTTAATGTGGAAATAATATAGTGTGCATGAATAATTTTCATGCCCCCATGTGATAAATGTAAATTATATAATAGTAATGTGAATATAAAATTCATAAATTTTATTAAAAATTATTGGTATATGTCCATGCATATGCACCCAAAACATATGAATTTTTAATATGTTTTTATATTGTGAATTCATATGCATGGAATATGCCCCCATAATCTATACCAATACTTAATTTTAAACCATTATGAATTATTTGAAACTATATCTTGTACCCAAAATTGATTTATGCTCAATGGCTTATCTCTGTATGTAAATACCATGTAAACTTCCCCCATTTTAGGTGAGGGATGTGTCCTAAAAGTCACTTATCTCAAAATAAAAGTTAACTATATCATGTGTATCAATATATAATATTGAATATCATAGAATATGTGAAAAGGTATGTAATTATAGTATATATGTATAATTCAGATCATATGTAACATATGAGTAAGTCCTAAAGTGTCAAAAATATATAAATATATTAATGATGCTCATAGTAGTAATTTTAATATAAAAAACCTATGCAATAGTTAGTATGTGATATGGCATGGCACCCATCAAACTAAACAAGATCAACCAACACACAAACATAATAAGTGAAATGTCACTCAAAGGGATAAGGGCCAACATGAAAAGTACATGAGAATTTCATACCATTAAAGAAGGTTAAAGGCCACACATAGTAAGTCCAAGGGCCATGGACTCAATGGACATGGATATGTCATAATGACACACAAGGACCAAGGGATATTCACTTAATGGACATGAATATTTTTCAATTACACACAAGGTCCAAGGGCCATGAATAATAGAAAATAAAATTAAAATTTACAATTTACAAGCAATTACATCAAATGGAGCATATAACTATAAATATAGTCTACACTATGTATATGTCATGTGAGCATATCCTATAAAATAACATATACATGTACACAGTGTAAGATTGTTGGTAATATATTTGTAAAGATAATAAATCATAGGGATTATATAATGGTAACACCTATAAATACTATAAACTTTGGATAATATACCCCCAAGATAGGCATTCCAATTGGGTAGAGGAAATTCCAAGATACAAGTTCATATAAAATTTATGTCCTACATAAAACTCATAAAAACCAGTGAAATACATGTGCAATAGAAAAATATGATGTTATCTACCAATCATGAGATAAATAACATATGATTATTATGTAAAATAAATTTATAATCATGATTAGGTCTTGATTTTATATTTTTAAAATATTTTGAATGTTGTATTTTTGAAATATTTGAATTTTTTGTACTTTTTTAAATTTTGATACAAAAACAATAGAGACCAGGAGATAAAACATGGGTTTAAGAGTATAAGAAAAGGTAAGTAATCTAAACAATATACAACATGTTTTGAGGTAAAATATACACTCAATATGATGGCATGGCCACAAATGAGAAATATGCCCCTAATGTATATATGAATTATAGTTGAAAGACATATGTAGGATAGAATAATGTCATGTTCCCTTTTTTAGTGGACATCATCAGAGTTGATGGTTAACCTATTATGCGACCCTCATAGGCTGATAGGATGGATAGAGGGTCTTGATGGAGCTTGGCTTTGATTATCAAAATTTGTCTAGTTGGCTTTCATTTGGGATCTTTCAAACATGTTTGCCTGAGCTCCTATTATTTAGGGATATTTGACATGCAGTGGAGCACCCTTGTTTTGGTATGGTCATGTGCAGAATCACTCCCTAGTTCACCAAATTTAGATGGGTCGAGGATCTGACATGTATTAAGGGAGATATTAATATTTGATTGATTTAATTAAATATTAATTATTTGTCCCATTTTAATTATGAAAGCCTAATTAGGGTAAGCACACCTTTTTGGAGGATATAAGGGTTTCTTATTAGAGGGAGGCAAATTTATCCATTGAATATGATGATTATTGATTATTGATTGTTGAAGAATTCTTCTAAGAAGACTGAGCCAAGGGTTCTAGGATTCCATTTGCATTGGAGAATGTCCACTCTTCAGTGTGTGCAATTCAGAGGTTGTGAGATATCAGCCAATCTATTGCCAGCTCGAGGGATAACTTCATACAGAGGTTATCACAGAGGTTTACACGTATTTATTTCATTAGGTTTTTAATTCAATAAATTATCTAGATAGAGATCTTGAGATCATGGATCTAAAATACAAGTTGCAGCATATTATCTTGCTTCTGTATGGAATCTATACCGATCTGTGCAATTTCATACAGTTCTGCATCAGGCCGTATAGAGCCGCAAGCAGTTTAGAGACCGACATCGGTAGTCCATAGACTGACATTGGTTGACTTCATACCGATGATGGTAGAGTAGATCGACCAACTGAGACTGATGTCGGTAGTATATAGACTGATGATGGCTATATAACTAATGTCAGCGACTGTGTTTTGACACATAAACCCGAGCCATTCAAGATTTAGGGTTTATTTCTAGATTTGCAAAAGCCTAGGTTTTTAAGATAGTATTTTTAATATTCTTTGATATGCATGATAGAGGACTTTATTTGTAATCATTTGGACAAATAATAAGATTAGTGATTTTCTAGTTAAGAGATTTACTGTGGTTTATTTGTTTATTTTGAATTTATCTTGCAAAATCGCATCTTTATTCATGCAAAAACATCAAAAGGCAAAATACAGAGAAATAGTGAAAAATATTCAATTTCAGATTTGAAGGGAAATAGGGGATATTACAGTGATATCAGAGCTTTTGTCTTTCTATAGTCCCTATTGGTTGGGGATATTACAGTGGTATCAGAGCTTTTGTCTTTCTATATTCCCTATTGGTTGGGGATATTACAGTGGTATTAGAGCTAAATTCCTGCCATCCTGTTGGGCAAATTAGAGCTAAATTCTATCATCCTGTTGGGTAGATTGGACATTGAATCAGTTAGTAAATCATGGGTACTTCAAGTACTCAGAAATAGTGGGACAAGGATATGGAGAAGCTGAAACAAAGTTTGAAGAGGATGAATGAATTGCTTTCAAACCCTACAATCGAAGACAAATTAGCAAGGCATATGGCATCTATTTTTAAAGGGTCCACATCACAAAGCATAAAGAAGGAGAAAAAAGAGGATATGAGGGCAGCCATGGGGAATGAGTTATCTATATCATCTTTGCAAGAAGTTTCACTTGAGACTTCTACATTGGAGGCCAACATAGAGCATGCTAATGATATGGATAATAAGGGTATGGATTCTTTGGATGATCATATTGTTACTTCATCTTCACATCATGAACATCAAACTTGGAAGGATATGGAAAGGACCCAAAAGTTATGTGTTATGTGGTCATAAAAGTCCAAGGAGGCTAGATTAGTGCTGCCAATGCAAGACAGCATCTTCGAGACATAAAAGGAAAGGTCAATCTCTCCAACATGGAGAGATAGAAAGGAGTTACAACAGGGTCTTCTTGTGACAACTTATAGTGAGATCTATAGGAGTCACAGTTTTAGTCAGATGAGGATGAGTCTGATGCTTGCATTCAGAGTATGGAGGTGTACTCAGATGTTAGTACACTAAGTGTTGGTGGTCTTGGTGGTGAGTACGTTCCTATAGTTGTTGCTGAGGAACATGTTGGGGTTGACACACATGTTTACGATTTAGGAGTATGTGGTCTTAATGTTTTTGGGATACTAGTGGAGTTGAGTCTCCAAATTGATTCTTCTCACATAGATGATAGTGTGGTACAGTTGGTTGTGCCACCCTTACAGAGGGATCAGTTGTGGTGTGCGAGGGAGTATGTTGATGCTTCTACGTATAATTTTTATTTCACTAAATCATTCATGGAGTATTTATTGGATAGTGCAGGTGTTTATCTAGAATTGCATAAAGTGACAAAAGGTGTTCTCATCTAAGGTACTAGTGTTATTAGCAGATTGGGTGGGGAGATTATAGTGATCCTTTATACTATGCTACCTCACAGGGACATTGAGGTGGGGTTTGTTGAGCAGATTACATAGGGTCCTATCCAGCCTATAGCTACTCAGAGTTAGAGATTGGAGTTGTCTATTGATTCCCAGTTCAGTGATGGTGAGCCCATAGTGGAGTTTGGGGGTTCCTATCGGCATTATATGGTGGGGTATGCTCATTATTCTTCTTTTGACTCAGAGATCAAAGATTTGATTTCATTAGATGTAGATCAACACCTATTCCTTATCATCCATTATGGAATGGATTGGCACCATCTTTTGTAGATGGAAGTGGTAGTTGTAAGTTACACAACCTGTAGTATCGACACATCCAGGGTAGCTGTGATTTTAGAGATTAGTTGAGTTACATTCGCTAGTTTGATTGTGGATTCCTCTTGGTTATATTTCAAAGGATATTGTAGGAGCTTTCATTAATTATCATCAGTATAGATCATGACTACATTTGGGATCTAGGTGGATTGATTGGTTTGTTGTTCTGAGATTGATTGGGGACAAGCAATTTTAGGAGGGGTGGATTGTCATGTCCCCTTTTTTAGTGGACATCATCAGAGTTGATGGTTAGCCTATTATGCGACCCTCCTAGGCTGATAGGATGGATAAAGGGTCTTGATGGAGCTTGGATTGGCTTTGATTAGTAGAATTTGTCTAGTTGGCTTTCATTCGAGCTCTTTCAGACATGTTTGCCTGAGCTCCTATTATTTAGGGATATTTGACATGCAGCAAAGCACCCTTGTTTTGGTATGGTCATGTGTAGAATCACTCCTTAGTTCACCAACTTCAAACGGGTCGAGGATCCAACATGTATTGAGGGAGATACTAATATTTTATTGATTTAATTAAATATTAATTATTTGGCCTATTTTAATTATGAAACCCTAATTAGGGAAAGCATGCCTTTTTGGAAGATATAAGGTTTTCTTATTGGAGGGAGGCAAATTTATCCATTGAATATGATGATTATTGATTATTGATTATTGAAGAATTCTTCTAAGAAGATTGAGCCAAGGGTTATAGGATTCCATTTGCATTAGAGAATGTCCACTCTTCAGTGTGTGTGATTCAGAGATTGTGAAATATCAACCGATCTATTGCCAATTTGAGGGATAGCTTCATATAGAGGTTATCACAGAGGTTTATAGGTATTTATTTCATTAGGTTTTTAACTCAATAAATTATCCAAATAGAGATCTTGAGATTAGGGATCCAAAATACAGGTCGTAGCATATTATCTTGCTTCTATATGAAATCTGTACCGATCCGTGTAATTTCATATAGTTCTACATCAAGCCATACAGAGCTGCAGGCAATTTAGAGATCAACATCGGCAATCCATAGACTGACATTGGTTGACTTCATACCGATGATGGTAGAGTAGATCGATCGACTGAGACTGATGTTGGCAGTATATAGACTGACGATGGCTATATAACTAACGTTTGCAACTATGTTTTGACATAAAAACCTGAGTTGTTCTAGATTCAGGGTTTATTTCTAGATTTGCAAAAGCCCAGGTTTTTAAGATAATATTTTTAATATTCTTTGATATGCATGATAGAGGAATTTATTTGTAATCATTTGGATGAATAATAAGATTAGTGATTTGCCAGTTAAGAGATTTACTATGGTTTATTTGTTTATTTTGAATTTATCTTACAAAATCGCATCCTTATTCATGCAAAAACATCAAAAGGCAAAATACAGAGAAATAGTGAAAAATATTCAGTTTCAGATTTGAAGGGAAACAAGGGATATTACAATGGTATCAGAGCTTTTGTCTTTTTATTGTCCCTATTGGTTGGGGATATTACAGTGGTATCAGAGCTTTTGTCTTTCTATAGTCCCTATTGGTTGGGGATATTACAGTGGTATCAGAGCTAAATTCCTGCCATCCTGTTGGGCAAATCAAAGCTAAATTTTGTTATACTATTGGGTAGATTGGACATTGAATCGGTTAGTAAATCATGGGTACTTCAAGTACTTAGAAACAGTGGGACAAGGATATGGAGAAGCTAAAACAAAGTTTGAAGAGGATGAATGAATTGATTTCAAACCCTACAATCGAAGACAAATTAGCAAGGTATATGGCATCTATTTTTAAAGGGTCCACATCACAAAGCATAAAGAAGGAGAAACAAGAGGATCTGAGGGCAGCCATGGGGAATGAGTTGTCTATATCATCTTTTCAAGAAGTTTCACTTGAGACTTTTACATTGGAGGCCAGCATAGAGCATGCTAAAGATATGGATAATAAGGGTATGGATTCTTTGGATGATCATATTGCTACTTCATCTTCACATCATGAACATCAAACTTGGAAGGATATGGAAAGGACCCAAAAGTTATGTGATATGTGGTCACAAAAGGCCAAGGAGGCTAGATTAGTGGTTGCCAATGCAAGACAGCATCTTCGAGACATAAAAGGAAAGGTCAATCTCTCCAACATGGAGAGACAGAAAGGAGTTACAACAGGTTCTTCTTATGACAACTTATTATGAGATCTATAGGAGTCATAGTTTTAGTCAGATGAGGATGAGTCTGATGCTTGCATTCAGAGTATGGAGGTGTACTCAGATGTTAGTACACTAAGTGTTGGTGGTCTTAGTGGTGAGTACATTCCTGCAGTTGTTGCTGAGGAACATGTTGGGGCTGACACGCATGTTCAAGATTTGGGAGTATGTGGTCCTAATGTGTTTGGAATACCAGTGGAGTCGAGTCTCCAAATTGATTCTTCTCACATAGATGACAGTGTGGTATAGTTGGTTGTGCCACCCTTATAGAGGGATTAGTTGTGGTGTGTGGGGGAGTATGTTGATGCTTCTGTATATAATTTTTACTGCACTAAATCATTCATGGAGTATTTGTTGGATAGTGTAGGTGTTCATCTAGACTCGCATAAAGTGATAGAAGGTGTTCTCATCCAAGGTACTAGTGTTATTATCAGATTGGGCAGGGAGATTATAGTGATCCTTTATACTATGCTACCTCACAGGGACATTGAGGTGGGGTTTGTTGAGTAGATTGCATAAGGTCCTATCTAGCCTACAGCTACTCAGAGTCAAAGATTGGAGCCATCTATTGATTCCCAATTCAGTGATGGTGAACCCATAGCAGAGTTTGGGGGTTCCTACCAGCATTATATGGTCGGGTATGCTCATTATTCTTCTTTTGACTTAGAGATCAAAGATTTGATTTCATTCAGGTGTAGATCAGCACTTATTCCTTATCATCCATTATGGAATGGATTGGCACCATATTTTGCAGATGGAAGTGGTAGTTGAAAGTTACACAGCCTGTAGTATCGACACATCAAAGGCAGTTGTGATTTTAGAGATTGGTTGAGTTGCATTTGCCAGTTTGATTGTGGATTCCTCTTGGTTATATTTTAGAGGATATTGTAGGAGCTTGCATTGATTGTCATCAGTATAGATCATGACTACATTTGGGATCCAGGTGGATTGATTGGTTTGTTGTTCTAGGATTGATTGGGGATAAGCAATTTTAGGAGGGGTGGATTGTCATGTCCCCTTTTTTAGTGGACATCATCAGAGTTGATGGTTAGCCTATTATGAGACCCTCGTAGGCTGATAGGATGGATAAAGGGTCTTGATGGAGCTTGGCTTGGCTTTGATTAGCATAATTTGTCTAGTTGGCTTTCATTTGGGCTCTTTTAGACATGTTTGCCTAAGCTCTTATTATTTAGGGATATTTGACATGCAGCGGAGCACCCTTGTTTTGGTATGGTCATGTGCAGAATCACTCCCTAGTTCACCAGCTTCAGATGGGTCGAGGATCTAACATGTATTGAGGGAGATATTAATATTTGATTGATTTAATTAAATATTAATTATTTGGCCTATTTTAATGATGAAACCCTAATTCTTAATTATGAAACCCTAATTAGGGCAAGCACACCTTTTTGGAGGATATAAGGGTTTCTTATTGGAGGGAGGCAAATTTATCCATTGAATATGATGATTATTGATTATTGATTGTTGAAGAATTCTTCTGAGAAGACTGAGCCAAGGGTTCTAGGATTCCATTTGCATTGGATAATGTCCACTCTTCAGTGTGTGGATTCAGAGGTTGTGAGATATCAACTGATCTATTGCCAGTTCGAGGGATAGCTTCATATAGAGGTTATCACATAGGTTTACAGGTATTTATTTCATTAGGTTTTTAATTCAATAAATTATCTAGATAGAGATCTTGAGATTAGGGATCCAAAATATAGGCTACAACATATTATCTTGCTTCTGTATAGAATCCATACCGATTCATGTAATTCTGTATAGTTCTGCATCAGGCGTATAGAGCCACAGGTAGTTTAGAGACTGACTTTAACAGTCCATAGACTGACATCGGTCGACTTCATACCGATAATGGTAGAGCAGATCGATCGACTGAGACCGACGTCGGTAGTATATAGACCGAAGATGGCTATATAATCGATGTCGGCAATTGTGTTTTGACACAAAAACCTGAGCCATTCCAAATTTAGGGTTTATTTCTAGATTTGCAAAAGCCCAAGTTTTTAAGATAGTATTTTTAATATTCTTTGATATGCATGACAGAGGACTTTATTTGTAATCATTTGGATGAATAATAAGATTAGTGATTTGCTAGTTAAGAGATTTACTATGGTTTATTTGTTTATTTTGAATTTATCTTGCAAAATTGCATCTTTATTCATGCAAAAACATCAAAAGGCAAAATACAGAGAAATAGTGAAAAATATTAAGTTTCAAATTTAAATAGAAATAGGGGATATTATAGTGGTATCAAAGCTTTTGTCTTTCTATAGTCCCTATTGGTTGGGGATATTACAGTGGTATCAGAGCTTTTGTCTTTCTATAGTCCCTATTGGTTGGGGATATTACAAATAAATATGTAGAGGAATGATTGTACATCCTTATTTCATCAAATATACACTTTTAAAGGTATGTAACATGTATATAAAAGAAATATAATACCAAAAGTAAATATTTTACATGAATAACAGTGTTTTTTAAACTAAAACTAAGTATGGTATCAAAAAAAAGATGCATTAAGGCTTTATTCTCTCAATTTTTGATGTGACTATAAAAAGTTATAGGTTAGTATAGTCTAGTTTAGGTTAATATAAACAATTGATCTCTACTATTTTTATTGATACTATTTATCATAGATAATACAATTTGATTTATCTAGACTATAAAAATAACATGGTAAATGTTAGAAGGTGGCAATATCAAATCACTATTTTGGAGTGTTCAGATTGGGAAAAGGAAAAAATAAGGGAAGAGAGGTCAAAAATACACAAGGAGCCAAGGAATAAAAGATAGATCAAATTTATCATGTGTCAAAAATGGAATAATATCATGATGAAGTAATCAAGAAACTATGTATAATATTTTTTTGGTTATTTGGATGTTTTTTATTTTTTTTACTTTTGAAATTTAAATGTGTTAACTAATGATCCATTCAAGAGGAGAGTCTAATAAGGATATTTAATAAACTATTCAATGGTTATAATTTATGAATGAAAATTTTTATATGTGGATGAATAAAAATAAAAAAATGAAGCAAGTGTTATAATGTAGTTATCTATATCACTACTCGTGTAATCACGTGTGGGAAGAGTAACTATAGAGGACCTAGAATTGTTTGAAATTCAATGAGTAGTATTACAAGGTTATTACAAACATTTTTTTTGTGGAACATGTTAATTTTTGTATATCACCATTTTATAATTTCATGTGATGGTGAGTTTAATGAACTTAACACCTTTTTATGATATAGTGCTTATTTTTACAGTGGTTGCTTTTGAGACTTGCACTTTCTTTCTAATTTAATTGTTAGAAAGCTATTTATAGGTGAAAAAAATTTGAATATGATTTTTTATTTAATATATGTATCAATTCACTAATATGGTTGATGGGAAGGAAGAGGTACCAAAGATTGTATAGGGCACTCATATCTAGTTCATGATATTGTGACCACTTGGTTACAATGAATGTGTTTTAGGCATCAATGTAATGTGGAAGGTAAAACATGGAAATTTTACTAAAAAATACATAATAATATCATTTCAAATATCCCTTTATTTGGTATAAGTATAAAATACATTGATAATATAGTAGGACCCACCCGAAGAAAAAATATAATTTTTCCCAAAGTAGTTTATTCTTTACCATTGAATGTTTTGACAGTTTTAGTTATTTTTTGTATGTCATGTTGTGTGTAACCCAAATAATGGAGTAATTTAAATGCACATGAAATATCACTTAATAAATTATAAACTAATACATTATGGATGGGTTTTTTTATCATTGTATTCATGTATATATAAGGTACGGAAATTAGAACCATCATTCATTATCTCACTATCATCAAAGGTGATCATAGGATGTGGCTAGAAGGTTTGATAATTGTACCAATAATTAAATTTAATGTATTATCATATGCTTCATGATGTGCTTGTGTATTATAGGTATGATCCACTGCTGAAGTATCTTTATTTACTTCATGATTTGGGAATGACTCAATTAAAATCTTCAACTTGCCATTTTCATTATGTTATGGCTTAGTTTCCTTTCTAGAAGTGCTTATCTCAATGATATTTTTATCAATAATATCTTTAATGTTGTGTTTGTGATTGAAAAATATATTGGTAAAGTGTCCATTACACCTATGTTAATCGCATAATGATTTAATTTGAGGTCTACTCATGTCAACCTCTAGTGGTAGAGGTAGAGTAATGAGATTGCACTCAATTAACTTTTATATTAATTTATGTGGTGGTTGTCTTAATATATATAATTGAATTCTTGGTTTATATGATAAGATAATATTTTTAAAAATTTTAAATATAACATTGACTATGATATTTGCATTAGTTTTAATATATATTGGATTAAATTTGTAATATGATTTGATTTGAAACTATGTTGTGGAAGTTGAAGTATATTTAAGTGCATATTTGATCTTTTTTAAAGTGATAATTTTGACTTCTCTTTATTTTATTATATGACAAAGTTCCTTAAATTATTAAATCATTCAAAGGAGATAGTAAAATTTGTTTAAATATATATTATAATTCATTATATACCAAGGTATTAGTCATTTTCTCAAACATAGTCTTGTAACAAAGTACATAATTACTAATAGGCTCATTATTTCTTTGCTTAAGTTTAGTAATTTACACACAAGAGAGATTTTAGTTATTTTTTTCAAAGCAATTCTTGAGAAATTGATTTAGTAATGGGTTGAATGGGTTGAATGCTTTAAATAATTAGATAGGTAAATCATAAAACTAACACAAGGCAAAATATTTTAGGCTTATAGAAAATAATGTAATTAATAACTTGTCATTGTATGCATAATACATACATGCCACATGAAAATATTGAAGGTGTTATTATGGATCTCTGTGGCCTTTATATAGTGGAAGTTTAGGAGATGAAAATATTTAAGGTAAAGGGTATGATGTAATCTCAGGTGATAATAGATTGTGAGGTAAGGATTGTGAAACCTATAGTTACTAAAATTTGAATATATATAGCATATCAATCATGCACACTTGAAAAATACCAATTAGGGCTCAACCCTTTAATTCTAGACATTCCTACAATTAAAAGACTTGCATTTACCATATCACTATGCATAACTACTTATCTTATGGTTTGACCCTATAATTTTGATGAACCAAATCACCTCTACACTAAAACAATATTAAAATATGATTCAAAACCTTCATTGTTAGTTACAAAACTTTAAAAAAATTCCATCCTGTCAGACAGTACTATCCATATAGGGACACTAACATTGACACTAGTATCTAGATTCCTTATCTAGTGTCCATACATCAAAAGTAATCCAAATTGAAAATATTTCAAAACTTATGGGTTGGACTATTTGCATCATCTAACCCTTTTGTGAGATATTTTTAAAATGTGTGGTATAAATAAAAATAAAATCCTACTCATTATCCATCTAGAAAATACCAAGAAATCACCTATTCAAACTCATTCAATAGATTTCACAACTGAATTATATTGCCCTATTCTTTCTTATTTATATATCAGTCATATTACATGTTGGAAGCATTCAAAGAGTGGTTCATGAGAAATATATGTCAAGTTACAAGCTAGATCATTGCATGCCATTATATATAACATATTTCACCCTTGTGAACACACAAGAAAATACTTAGGGGATAAATACATATGTATGAGGCCCTATTAATAATAGTGGATATGTAGGCAATACTCATTGAAAAAGGGGTCCTTAAGGTTAACATGACTTGATGAGCCCACTTACCCATTTTTGGCAAGGTGAAATGACATAAGGTTAATAAACTAGGGTTTGAGTTATATAAAGTCAAACAAAGCCTATGCACATGATCCAAATATATCAATATAAAGGTGATATAAAACCCTAATAGGAAAATGTGTTTGACTTTGAATATAATGACTATTATGTGTAGGATATAAGTGTCGAGATATAAATAGAAGCATCAATGCTAGTGTCCACATATCGATGGTAGTGTCCACGCCTCCAGAAATAATATTTTTATAATTTAGTGATGAGATCTAGAGCATAAGTCTACCTATTTCTATGCATGTACATCTTAAATCTATCTATGAATTTGCAAATAAGCTAAGTATTATATATTCAGTGTTGAAATTATCATAATATCAATTATAATTGTACTATTTATATTTGGTGATTTTATAGATTCAATATATTATGTTATCTAAATTAATTTAATTATCCTACTTTAGAATAGATTTATTCATCCATTTTATTAGGCTATTATAACCCCCTTAACCCTTGTATATCCAAAACTTAAAAAGGGTTAAACATTTAGCAAACTTGACCTCTGAGTATTTTCATGCAATTATTTGCTTACCTTCAATTTTATAGCCTTTTAAGGTTTCTACTTATATATTTAATTAGGTTTGTTATATTATTTATATATAACCTACACATAGTCTTAACATAGGTGGTGTTCTTATTAAACATCTTGAACTACCCCTTGGGCCACATAAATTGTCTCGAGTTAATACCATGTAAAAAAATTCTACTAATGAGAGTGCAAATAATTAAAAAGAATAAAATAATGATAAAAATATTATATAATATGAATCTAATAATTAATATAATGAAACACATGAAACCAATGAGCATGAATAAGCATATTGAACAAGTTAAATATATTGCATTATTTCAAGAGAGCACATTCATGAAAATCCTAAATATCTCCATAATATCCTTAATACTATATTGGAAAGTAAAAATGTAAAAGGTGTTAGTGAAAAACCATTAATATCTATTAATACAACTATTGGGGATACTAGATATGCCTATCATACATATATTCCAATCTCCCTTCCCTTGAGCATAAAATTACATATTACATATAGTGGGGGCATGTGATACGTTTTCAAATCATTATTTCCTAAAGATAAAACAATTACTACCACATCCTACTTGGAAATAATTAATAATTTAACTTAATTAATATTTTCAATCCCTACATAAAAAAAAGTGGTGTTTTCATCCCTTTTGGTGGCTTCTCAAATGTTAAATATAAATCCCAATGGGTATACTATGTAAAATATTATTTAAGTTATTCAATATTTGAAATCTAAGTTTACAAACATTAAAAAAAATGCTTCGAAATAAACTCATGATATTGATTCAAAATATGTATTACATAATCCTATATCACCTAAGATATCTTTTCACCCTTTGCCAACTAGTTTTGCTACACCCAAGTTCACATTTTATGATGGTAAGGGTTATCATGAATAATAACTTAAATATTTCTATGAAACATGAATTTATTATGCTTCAAGTGATAAAATTTTGATCAAATTATTTACAAGGAGCCTAAAAGACTATGTTTTTAGATGGTTCAATAATTTACCAATTTAATCAATGAAATCATTTAAACCTCTATCAGATTAGTTTATAGCATATTTCTCTATCAACATCATTGAAAATATGTCATATGCATAAATTTATAAGAATAAAAAAGGAACCAATGAACCTATTAATATATATGTTTTGAGGTACAAAACAATGTTGGACAAATTGACAAATCCAATAGTAGATAAATGTTTTCAAGACATTTTAAAGAAAAGTTTTCTTACACCATTACATGAGTCTATTATCTTCAAGAAGTTTAAATATTTTGATGAATTATGACATATTATCCAAGATCATGAAATGAAACTTATTTCATTAGCCAATATTAAGTATGTTTTAAACAAATCTACTATCAAGTTTCATATCAAACCAAGATACAAGGTTTAACCTATAGAACCCAAAAAGTAAGAAACCACAATAGTTAATGTAGTGTCACAAAAAATTAGTTAGCTTATATTATCCGATGCACATAAGAGATAATTTGCATGATTACCTAAGTCTCTAGCTTCATTACTAAATAATCTTGTGGAGTGTTATCTCACATCTCTCCCTCCTCCTATAGAGGTTGATACAAGTCAACCTCCATAAAATGGATATGATGTAAATGCATATTATGACTATCACCAATGTGTCAAGAATTCTTAAAATAAATGTTATACCTTAAAACACTATATTCAAGACCTTATTTATAATCAAAAACATACCTTTAATGATCCTCCAAAGGATTTAGGGTCATAACCTAGTGACCATTAAAACCAAAATATATTTAATGATCCATTACAAGATCATTATAAGAAAAATATAAAAATGCAAGTGGCATATAATTCACATCATCATCCACCTTATTATGGTCACCCATTATATGGGATTATTGGCACACTTACACACTTATACCTTGTATGGTTCAGAGACCTTCTATTATTTTTAATGACAAGGAAATTGTTAATGATGACTTAGATATTCACTCATTATCCATACCTTGATCATTAACTTGTACATAGTCTTATGTTAGATAATGGTTCTATTGAAATTGTATATACTATCATGTTATTTACACATTTGGGATATACACATTGTGATTTATATCTTTTGACCAATAAAACTATAGCATTTAATGGGACATCATAATAAGTTTATTGGTAAGATTGATTTACATTTACAAGTTGGTCCATCATAGTTATCACTATATTTTATGTTATACCATACATTGAAGTCTTTGATATGTTATTGGGATGACCTTGGATAAATAAAATTCAAGTGGTACACTCCATAATGCATGAGTGTATCAAATACATTCATACCAAAAGTGTAATTATAGTTTATGGAATTTCATATGAACATCCACTTGAACAAGATAACTTTACTCCAATACAAATAATTATAAAAGATACTAAGTTTAATCATGCATGAAAGGGAAAGGAACAACCAATCCTATTTCTTATGTGGATGATACTTGATATACCTGATGATTATAATGAATTTACCTCATCTTACTATATATTCAACCTTCACCCATTTTATAATCGACCATTTCATGTACCCATAATAACATTATATCCATAATTATCCATATTAGCACAAGATATGTTTATGATGCATATATTCATTATTATGGTTTAAAGAATGATTATTTATAGCTAAAATAGTATGATTTCTTATTATATATATTTGATGTTACTAATTATGAAGGAATAATATAGGTTATCATGTTTCTCACAAGATATGACAACCTATAGCAATTTGGACAGTGGTAACCTATAGCATCTATGCATATTTCCTATAGCATAGGCATAATAGAACCTTAAAAAACTATGAAAACTTGTTGATGGTTGAATATTCCTTACATGATTCTAAGATAAATAATAGTGCCATGATTATAGGTAGGAGTGATTCTCTCAATCAAATCATTCTCTCCTCAATGCATGGATTATTTTTCACATGTATTGTTTAATATTATGCACAGTTCTTATTGTTACATATTTTTACTAAGTTCAAACATAGATTTATGGTTACAACCTCCTAGATTTTTTATCCTCCAAATAAGGAACCTATCTTTCTTATATAATAATAAGAGTTTAGGTTGAATAAAATAATGGGGAGTTAATCAAGCAATTAGTCAGTTGTTTTAGAGTTATAATTTTGTAACTATAGTATGATTAGAATTTTTATGTTTATGGAATAAATTTAGCTTGCATAAATTTACCTATCTTAAGAAAGAGAGGAGTTAAGATGTAACATAAATGAGGCATGTCCCAATTGCACAATTTAGTAGATTGATTCCTTATCTATTAGATTAATGTTATTCATATATTATTTGTATGTATATTTATTATCTTGTGTTACATCATTATAATATGAAATATTAGTATGGTTTTTATATAAGCATATTTCATTATGTGCATTTAATCCATTGAGTTCAAGAAGCTTATAATAATTGTGATTCAATTATAGAATAGATTAGATTTATTTCATTAATTATTTTCATGAAATTTAATTTATGCAAGTGTGTTTATGTTTATGTAATGATTAGGGAAAAAAATTCTATAGAGAACTAGTGCCACACATACAGTGTTGACATATTATTAAAGCTAAATGCACCCTAGGTTGATAAATAGTGAAGCTAATATATTTTATAAGCCAAGTGGACACCTAATCCTATTTAATATAGGACAAAGTTATATTAATAACGTTAGGTTTAGTTGGAATTTAAAATTTTGATCACCATTTTGACATTGTTGCTAGGGAGGGTGTCAAGTACTAGTGTTCTAAGAGTGTGAATTTAATTTACTTCTTTCTAGATTAGATTTACCACTTTCCTAGATTAAAATTTAACATTTTACTAGATTAATTTTATTACATTTTTATAATAAACTTACTTTATAAAATTAGGGTTTAAAATATCTCAAATTCCCACCTTTCATTCTAAGGATAAATTGTGTAATCTCATATCATAAGTCTTGTCTTTGCATGATATAGCAATAATTAAGAATATTTAGCATTTTTCAAAAAAAATACTAACTCTATGGAGGTAAGATAAAAAAATTTATGGATGATTTTTTTTTTTTTAAAGGTTTCCAATTGGTAATTAAGTGTAAAATGAAGTAATGGTTGATGTATACCAGGAGATAATAACCCTCAAAGTTGTAATCAACAAATTATAAGATAAGAATAATAGGGTGAAAGGCCTAATTAGCACAACAAAAAGAAGGGATGAATAAATTATTAAGGAATTGCTTTCACTTGTTGATGAAAAATAGCTTACAATAATTATTACTTCCAAAACCCCTACTCCCATAAATCAAGAAAGGTTGTCTACATCAATTTATATTATATAAATGGTTGGATCTATCAATAGGGAATGGCTACCAACATTAATTTCCTTTGCTTAGATACTTATTATTTTTGGAGGAAGATAATTTATATCCATATAAATTTATGCACATGTGAGAAAAATTAAATTACAGATAGAAAAATGCTTACACTAGACTAACTTGCAACATCTACAGGAAAGTATGCACTGACTAATGAAGCAAAGCAAACTATAGTAGCTTCCCTTACATCTACTGGTATGGAAAAACAACCTAAAATAGTATTTCCATCTCTTTATAGATAATATCATTATACATTAAATGGTATTTTATGTGACGGTGAGAGAAAACTATCTATAGTAATGGATTATATAGTTATTGGTAAAAAATATCAATCTACAACAAAAATATTTGCATCCACAACAACATATGAACCTAGTGATGAACTTACACCAAGAAGTATGGTTTATACTCCTAATGAAAAATCTAACATATTTTTAGAGGGGGAAAATATGTAGTATTTTGAATTTCACATGTTTAAATAAAGATAAAATTGATAAAAATAACTTATATGCCCAAAGAAGATCAACATGTAATGGTTAGTTTTTCACTATTTTTTGAAATGGTAATGCATGAAAAAATATCTCATTTATATGATCATGAAAGTATTGATGAAAAAATATAAATGAAAATGATTTCTCTTTAAAAATATCTCTATATAATTATAAAAGAGGAGTACATGTATTAATCTCTCTTATAAAAATGCATGAACATGTGGATACAAAAGATATTATATGCATGTGCCTAAAAAAATTCATAAAGTTATTGATAAGGAAGGATTTCATGTAGAAATAATACCTACAGAAATTGATAAGATAAGGCTTCCTACATATGCACCTACAGAAAAGGGAGGATTTTTAGAAACATCCATAGTTGCAATAATCTTAGGATTGGTTAATAAACAAAGTCAACTTGCAATAATAAAAAATTATATAATTGATGAAAAATATCAATGTGTAGTAGATGATACATTATTTTAAATTAAATTTATTAATACTAATAATCCTAAAATAACCACCTCTACAATAATGTTTATGCAAGCTGAAATGTTTTATATGTAAGGCTGTGCGGAAAGATAAATTTCAACACTTGTTTTTGATGATTTCAGGAAGAACAATGCACATAGATTTGAATATGGTTCAAAATAGGAAGCATAAATAAGGAGATAAAATATGGACAAGGAAGAGAACATGAATTATTTATAATTTAGATTAGAACATGGATTCCAAAATACACAAAACTAGGTATGCATAACAACACATTGTTATTTAAATTTAAATTTTATGGTTATGATGTTCCTTCCTATAATTATTACATATCACCTCCATATCAACATATGATAAAAAATTACCAATAACCACTCACCCATAGACCTTGGTATCAAGGCCAATCATGGAATCCAACACCCCACCATTGATAGCCACAACAAAGGTTGGGTTTTATCAAACCATCATAGGTTTGTTGGTCCAAAAATCCCAATAACCCAACCCAACCTTTAGGATGAGAGATAACTATTAAATTATTCATAAACTTGGTTGGTATCCAAATCTATTATCTTAATTGTCCAAATAAGAGTTATGGTTTAATCTTGATTAATACATTTAACCTTCAAGTTGTAAATTCTTGATCACTTTACACATAACATTAAATTACTTAATTTGTAATAAAGAAATGATAACACTCCCCGTGAAATTCCATTAAAGGATTGTAAACCACACCCACCACCCATAATTAAAAAAAACTACCTCTATGGATGTCCTCATAATCAAAATAATCATTTCATCATCAATAATGAGCCAATCCTTGTTTTGCCTCATTCATAAGAAGACTAGATCATAAAAATTCATGACTAGCTTATGTATAATTAATTTGTCAATAGAAAATTTGAATGTTTGTGACTATAATTTTTATGGATTTTTGGTTCTTATGGTGGAATGTGCTCAATATTACTGGTTAAATAAATCCACAATTAATTTTTCTTGTTATTTGGTATCTAAAAGATAATGATTCATTAAAAAAAGAAAAAACTAAATTTTCTCATTATAATGTTGAGTGAGGTTTTTGTGCATCATAGTGTGTTTTACAAAAACCTCTTTCAATTTTGTATAACTCTTTTTTTTAAATGTCTACCTTTAGTGCTATCGATTAAAGAGAAAACATGAAATCAAATAATACTATTTTAAATTGATCATAGTTAAATTCTGAGACAAGATTTTTTTTAATATTTTTATGATGAAAATAAATCTCTTTTAATTTTTTCCAGAATCAAAATTTTATTAGACATCAATTTTTATTCTATCCTATAGAAACTAGGAAGGGTATTTTTAGGAACTACAAAAGTGAAAACATCCAAAATTCTCAAAATTAACTTCTAAGATTTTTTTTTTTTTGGTGAACTCTTAATTCAAAACCTCTTTTAATTTTTACATAGCTCCAAGCATTTATGAGATATTTGGTTTTCTTATTTTTCCCAAAAAATATATTTTTGAGTAATAAAACAGTTTTCCCATCATTTACCAAAGGTTAGGAGCATCAAATATAGACACATTCACCCTCACTTATGTAAAAATCATATATATGGTAACATCAATCCATTTGTAAATCTGGAAATGATAGACTAGCAGTGAGTGAGATGAGTGTTAAAAGTGGGAGGTCTCAAGGTCCATTCTTGGGACGACTATTCTCTAGTGTTATTCCCAAATTAAGTAATGATAGGTTATTCATGAAAATTATCTAATGCAATAGATTACTAGCTTGATGTTCAATGTAATGGGGGCTGATATGTGGATTGAAACCTATGTTTAATGTAATGAGGCAAGTCCACAACCCATGGTTAGGAATACTACTCACAACTAGTTTAGGCATTTTGGTTATAAAAAAATGTCTACAATTCTAGCTCCATTTATAAAACCATGTTACCCAACATTAATGAGGATAGAGGTGAATTCCTAAAAATGAATAACTTGAAGTATGGCTCTTGGTGCCATCCTTCTGGAGTGTTATCTTCCTTGAAAATTTGAAGCACTTCATCTCCCTCCTTGGTCCCTTTTAGAAGACAATTCTTCTAACATTATCTATGCTTGCCCCATTGTAACTGATCAATGTATAGGATTATTATCTAGTGGTTTCTTCATCATATGATCTTGGGGAGTACTCTAGGCCCACCCTAGGGTTTACTATAGAGAAGTTTGTGGCAATTATTAATTATGATAGGTATCAAGTGGTTGGTGATGGTTCTATAAGTCATACCTTGGATGAGTTTGGGAAGATAAAACCATTTACTTCACTTGAGCAGTATCTCAAGGGAAGTAGATTGAGTTTATAATTTTAAATACCATATAAGTGGATGAAAACATTCTAGTAGTGTCTTTTTAAGATAGCATCTTGAAATAAGTTCTAAGAAATGAGGAGTGATTCCTCACTGAAGGCTTAATTTATAGATTTGATACTTTTTGGTCATGTTCCCCTTCCCTTCATAAATGGATCTCAAAATCTTGGAAAATTTTCTTGGAATAAAATTTGGAGATCTACCCCTATGTTAGGGGCTTATTTATTATAGTTTTTGATTCCTTGGTAGATCATAATAAGGTGTCTCTATCTAAACCCTAGTCTTTATATCAATATCTTTTGTTTTTGAAACCTTGGTGCCCATCCTTCAATCCTTTGATTTTTTTTATATTAGGCCTATTTGGGTCTAACTACCCTATCTTATTCTACAATTTTGGGCTGATTATATCCTTTTAGATATTGGTAGTTATTTTGATAAATTGTTGATGATTAATTCCTCTACTTCTATATTTTCCTACATAACCTATGCATGGCTTCTTGTTAGTCTAGATTTATCTTTGGATTTTCCTACTTCCATTGAGTTAATGGTTAAGTACCAGTGTTGAATACAAATCCTTAAATATGAAGGCATGCCCTTTAGATGCCATAGGTTATTTCAGTTTGGTCATTTGTCCTCTTCTTTTACATATGTCAAGTTTAAATTAGACTCCTCTTAGTGGAATGATGTAGTTGTTGAACATCTTTCAATTTATCCTATGTTACCTCCTCTGATTCTTATAAGTGGTCATGTTGCTATTTATCTTTAAGTGGATCTTCAAGGCCTTAAATCAAGGGTAGTAAATTCATTTTCACCTATTATTGAGTAGTCCAATGTAGATAAGAATGATCAATCTCAAGTTATTTCAAAATTATCAAGTTTGATGTCATGGGCATACTTATAGATGGTATTCCCACATCTTCTAGCTAGGAATTTGGTAGATCATGTATTCTATATGAGTGGACAATAATTCATAATAATAAAAAAGATATGTTGGCCTTGGATTCACCTCCTATGACTCTTTTCTCTCAATTTAAAAGAGGGAAAGAGAGGCCCTAGAGGTATTTCTTGGGTACACCTCGGGGCTAGCTGTTCTCCCTTAGGTGTGTTAAGGGCTTGTTTAACTAGGTTTTGTCAACTTCGTTACCTCATGGATTTTTATCTAAGGTAAATGGTTGGTGGTTTTATTCAATATTTTTTGTGGGTGGGGGACTCTTAAACCTTTAGTTATCTATAATAAAATTCAATCCATATATATCATTATGTCTAACACCTTAATTATCCTTTTGATCATTCATCATTATCTATCAGAACATGCTTGTATCTAATGATGAAATTTACCAACATTGCAACACTATTATGAGGTTATTTTAAATTTTAAAATTTTGCATAAAATTGCATGCTATGAATCTTAACAAATTTTAAAGGTCATTATTCAAGCATCTAATTGACATTTATTTTTGTATCCTTGACTCCTCACTAAGAATTGCCCTTGAAAAATGGATGGAAAGTTGAACTATGCCTTACTTTCATTAGAAAAACATGTTTTAACACATTAATCAATCATATGGTAATTTTCAATGAATATCTTATGATTACTCAAACTATTCATCATTTTTTCCCATTAAGTAGATGCCATGTTTTGTGTATTTTGATTTGGTTTCTAATCCACATACTAAATATTAATGGTTTCACTATTGAAAATCTCGTATCATCTCAAGCATTCAATCTACCCATTATAAACATAACCTAAATAGATAATTTAATTGTTGATTTTTTATAATTAACAATTGTTTCAAAATTTAATAGGTGGATAATGATTCTTATATGAAAGCTCTTTGATTTCTCACAACTTGATAACATGAATATCTCTATTATATACCAAAGTACACCCTTCAGTGCAATACATGTTGGTGTGTAGGGAACCCATTTTTTTATGCACATTTCAAGTGGATTCATATCACTTGAAGTCTACCTAAAAATGAATCATGTAGCCTAATGTGTACACATAACAAGGAGATTTATAAAAAAAAAATGGACATTGTTTCACACAAGAAAGCTAACAAGTTGCATATTGATTAGTTGGTTAAAATAATAATTAGATATTAGATAACTAAACATGAAAGTTATTCATTTCTAGTTTTAGTAAGATCTCTTTCTCATTAGCAAACACTAATTCTCATTACATCATTATGGAGAATTATATATAGATAATTAGGATGATTTTGAGACTATGGTACAACTTTTTCCTAACATCTCCACCATGTTACCATTTATAAAAAATTCTAATAAAAAATATCAACAATGAAAACCTTTGGGATTTGTTGAAAACTTTGGCTCAAAAAACCATCTTGCTAACTGACCAAGTCTTGAATAAAGATTCTTGATTAGAAAACTGGCTTCTAGCTAATCAAAAACAAAATTTCAAAAAAATAATAATTTAGTAATAAAATAATCTATCATGTATTTCATTTTCCAGTCATTTATATTTTTATTACTTACACTTGTAACATATATTTGTCTTTGCATCTTTCTTATAAATACTCTAGGATTTAGTTATTTTAGTAACACCATCCTTGCTACAAATGATAATGATTACAAATTTTAGGGGGGTGGTAGGATCTATGTCTTAATTTATCATCTTTTTTATTGCTACTTACCCTATTACCAATTTATCCAATTATTTATTTGGCTTAAACTCCATTTTCTATCCCTGTTTATGTGGTCTTGCATTTCATTGGTGTACTGGCTGTCAGTTTCTAGTTTGCACTTGTAGACATTATTGCCTAACTATTTTCTACAAGTCACTACCATAATTTATATTACAGCCTCTACCATTAGTTTATTACCTATTCTTGAAACCTTGACTTATTCACTTTGATTTTATCCTTGTTCTTTGTTACATTCTCATGACCATTCATTAATCCTCTTTGTTCTTTATAGAACTAATTTTATACACCATAAGATGTTTGTATTTCATATTCATCCATCTAAACATCTAATCTATTGTCTAACTTCATAAGTTCCATTTATTTTGACATATATTTTTTGTAGCTTTCAACCTTCCTACATATTATTTCCATCATTTTATAATGTTGATATATACACCTACTCACACTAACTAGATGATGTCTTTTTATTCCATTACCACATTTGCTACATGCCTTGGTTTTAGAATTTTCATTTTTTACATCATTGAGATATATGATTGATGAATTTATTAATTTGACTACATTACTTAGTAAATTACCTGATGTATAACACTTTATATATGTGTCTTCTCTAGCATCTACTATCATTGATAAACCATTATAAGTTCAATTTATTATGCATTTTCTCTATATTATTCATTTCTTTATCTACTAATAATATTTTATGCCATTATATATGTTTTTTGATATTTATACCCAAACTCACATTGATATTCATGTAAAACCATCAACATTTATACATGTCATAATTCATATCCCACTTCATTCTTCCATGTGATGTTTTCATTTTCCTCACCATCCCATCACAAACTTTTTCCTTTGGCTAAATCACATAAACTACATAATACCTTCTTCCACACTTAGTTGGAGGTAAGGTTATTCCACTTGAGGAAAAGTGTCTACATTAAGTTAAGGGGGAAATGGTCCATATATTTGTATGTATGTACATAGGCTTATATGGCATCAAACATAAATCCAGGGGAGTGATTTCATGTAGTCTTATGCAAGTAATATACATGATATTTTTAGTGATTGTAGTCTCACATGATTAACACATAATCCTTGAATCATGACATTCCCATGCATATTCAAATTGTCTTATGTATAAGTATTAATAATTATCATAGATATTTTTTGGAGGTTCAACAATTATGATGAATTATAACATTAAAAAAAGGAATAAATAAAAATAAAATACCACCTACTTCAACTCTCATAATTTTTTTATCATATTAGACCAAGAATGTTTTGTAAAATAATTTTATATCAATGACATATGTTCCTAATGATTTTAAGTTGTTGTGGGGATTTAAAAAAACCCATTCAACCAACTAAGACACTATAATTTGTAGGCCAATAACAATATATGAGTGACATATGAGTTATTTTTTATATCATATTATGGAGAAGAAGGGCCTTGTGATTTTAGTCATTATACTTACTACATGCCTTCCCACTCATATATTATCCTATTATATTGCACAATAGATGTGAAATTGGTAAATTTGGGGGGTTCGACGAGTCCAAGAAATGAACCTCATCTTATTATATATTCATATTTCACCCACTGCATAATCCACCTTTTTATGTACCCACAATACATTATATCCATAATTTTCCATATTAGCATAATATATGTTTATGATGCATATATTCATTGTTGTTATTTTAAAAATGATTATTTATAGATAAAATAGTATGATTTCTTTTTATATAGATTTAGTGTTAGTAATGGTGAAGGAATGATGTAAGTTATCTTTTTATCACAAGCTATGACAACTTGTATCAATCTAGGTAGTGGCAGCCCAAACATCTATCTATATTTCTACAACATCTACATAATAGAACCTTCAAAAACTATGACAACTCATTGATTGTTCAAGATTTTTTATAGGATTCTATGAGAAATAATAGTGCCATGATTATAGGAAGGAGTGATTATCTCAATTGAATCCTTCTCTCCTCATTGTGTTGATTATTCTTCATATGTATTATTTTTTCTTGTACATAGTTAGTATTATTACATATTTTTATTAGTTGAAAACATAGATTTGTGGTTTTGAAATCCTAGATTTTTTATCCTACAAATAAGGAACTTATATCTCTTATATAATAGCAAGAGTTTAGGTTGCATAAAATAATGAGGATTAATCAAGTAATTAGTCAATAATTATAGAGTTGTAATTTTATGACTCTGATATGATTATAATTTTTAAGTTTATGGAATAAATTTAGATTGTTTTAATTTACCTATGTTAAGGAGATGAGTCAAGATTCAACCCAAACGAGGTAGGGCCCACTTGCATGGTTTGGTAGATTGATTTCTTGTCCATTAGATCAGTAATATTCAAGAATAGTTTGCAAGTATATTAATTATCTTGGGTTGTATCATTATAATATGGGATATTAAATTAATTTATGTTTTTTATATAATCATATTTAATTACGTGCATTTAATCCATTGAGTTCAATAATATTCTAACAATTACGATTCATTTATAAAATATATTAGATTTATTTCATCAATTATTTTCATTAAATTTAATTTATTTAAGTGTGTTTATTTTTACAAAATGATAAGGACCCAACTTTATATAGATAAATAGTGCTTCACATATAGTGCCGACATATTATCAAAGGTAAATGCACCCTAGGTTGATAATTAAAGAAGGGAGTGGATTTTATAAGCTAAGTGGACACCTCATCCTATTGAAAATATGACAAGGTTATAGGAAAAATGTTAATTTTAATTGGTGGTTAAAATTTTATTCATCATTTTGGCACCATTATCAGGGTAGGTGTCAAATGCTAGTGTTTTAAGAATGATAGTTTAATTTACTATTTTAATTTCATGCTTTTTAGATTAAATTTACTACTTTCCCAAATTAAAATTTAACATTTTCCTAAATTAAATTTAATGTTTTGTTATAATAAATTTCCTTTCTATAATTAGGGGTTAAAAGATCACAAATTCCCACATTTCATTGCAAGGATAAACTATGTAAGATCGTATCACAAGTCTTGTCTTTGCATGATATATCACTAATTAGGAATATTTAGAAAATACACCCCCCCCCCACAAAAAAAAATACTAACTTTGTGCATTTAAGATAAATTTTGTTATCAATGACAAAAATGAATTTTAGGAAGTTTCAATTGGTAATGAAGTGGAGAATGAAGGAATGGTTGATGTATATTATGAGATAAAAACCCTCAAAGATATAATCAAAAATTATAGGAGAAGAATAATAGGGTGAAAGGTTGAATTAACATAAGAGAAGTAAGGGATGAATAAATTAATAAGTAATTGTCTTCACTTATTAATGAAAAATAGTCTATAGTAATTAATCTTATTAAAACTCTTGATCTCATAAATCAAGAAAGGTTGCCTACATCAATTTATACTATAGAAATGGTTGGATCTATCAATGAGGAATAGATATTAGCATTAATTTTCTTTTTTGAGACACTCGTGATTGTTGGATAAAGACAATTTTTAGCCATATAAATGGATACACATGTGAAAAAAATCATATTAAAACCATAAAAATGCATACACTAGACAAACATGCAACATCTATAGGAAAGTATGTATTGAATAAAGAAGAAAATCAAAGTACAATAGCTTCCCCTACATCTGTTGGTATGGAAAACTAACCTATAATATTCTATCCATATCTTGATGGATAATGGAAATATGTAGTAATTGGTATTGTATGTGATGGTGAGAATAAACTATCTACAATAATTGTTCCTAGAGTTATTGGTAAAAATATCAATCTACAACAAAAATATTTGCATCCACAATAACATATGAACCTAGTAATAAACCTAAAACAATAAGTATGGATTTTAATCCTAAAGGAAACTCTACACATATTTTTATAGGAGGAAAATATGTGGTAATTAGAATTATACACGTTGAAAGAAAGATGAAATTGATAATAATAACTTCTACGCCCAAAGAAGATCAACATGCAATGGTTATTTTTTCACCATTTTATGAAAAGGTATTACATGAAAAAATATCTCATGTAGTTGATCATGAAAGTATTGATTGAAAAATACATATACCAGTGATTCCTCTTTAAAAAATATCTATAAAAAATTGTAAAAGAGGAGTGCCTACATTAATCTCTCCTATAAAAATGTATGAGTATGTGGATACAAGAAGACTTTCCATACATGTGCCTACAAAATTCCTATGGCTATTGATAAGGCATGATTTTATGCATAGATAATGCCTATAAAAATGGATAAGAGAAGACTTCCTACCTGCATGCCTACAAAAAAGAGACAATTTTTGGAAACATCCATAGCGGTAAGAATCTCAGGATTGGTTAATAAACAAAGTCATCTTGCAATAATCATAAATTATACAATTGGTGAAAAATATCAATGTGTATTAGCTGATACAATATTTCCAAGTACATTTATAAATAATAATCATCCTATAACAACCACCTCTACAATAACATTTGCACGAGCATAAACTTTTTCTATGCAAGGTTATGAGGAAGACAATTTTCAACACTTGTATTTGATGATTGTAGGAAGAAGAATGCACATATATTTGAATAAGGTTTACAAAATGAAATAAGTATAAAGGAGATAAAATATGGACAATAAATAGAACATTAATTATTTATAGCTTAGATTGGAACATGGATTCTAATACACAAAAAAATAAGGTATGTATAAAAACACATTATTATTTAAGATTCATAGTGCTTCCTCTAAAAAATTATCTATATAAAATTTTAAAAGAGGAGTGCATACATTAATATCTCCTATAAAAATGTATGATCATGTGGATACAAGAAGACTTTCCATACATGTGCCTACAAAATTCCTACAGCTATTGATAAGGCATGATTTTATGTAGAGATAATGTTTATAAAAATGGACAAGAGAAGACTTACTACATATGTGCCTATAAAAAAGAGAGGATTTTTGGAAACATCCATAGCGTAAATAATCTCAAGATTGGTTAATAAACAAAGTCAACTTGTAATAATCATAAATTATACAATTGATGACAAATATCAATGTGTATTAGCTGATACATTATTTCCAAGTACATTTGTTGATAATAATCATCCTATAATAACCATCTCTACAATAATGCTTTCATGAGAATAAAAAATTTATATGCAAGGCTATGAGGAATATAATTTTCAACACTTGTATTTGATGATTGTAAGAAGAAGAATGCACATATATTTGAATAAGGTTTACAACATGAAGGAATTAAAAAGGAGATAAAATAATGTCAAGGAAGATAAAAAGAATTATTTGCATCTTAGATTGGAACATGGATTCTAATACACACAAAATAAGGTATGTATAAAAACACATTGTTATTTAAGATTTGTACTGCTTCCTCTAAAAAAATTATCTGTATAAAATTATAAAAGAGGAGTGTCTGCATTAATCTCACCTATAAAAATGCATGAGAATGTGGATATAAGAAGACTTTATATACATATGCATACAAAAATTCCTATGGCTATTGATAAGGAGTGATTTTATTTGGAGATAATGCCTATAAAAATGGATAAGAAAAAACTTCCTAAATATGTGCCTACAAAAAAGAGAGGATTTTTGGAAACATCTATAGCTAGAAGAATATTAGGATTAGTTAATAAACAAAGTCAACTTGTAACAATCATAAATTATATAATTGATGAAAAATATCAACATGTATCAATTGATACAATATTTCCAAGTACATTTGTTGATAATAATAATCATCCTATAACAACCACCTCTACAATAACATTTGCACAAGCATAAACTTTTTCTATGCAAGGCTATGAGGAAAGATAATTTTCAACACTTGTAATTGATGATTTTAGGAAGAAGAATGCACATATATTTGAATAAGGTTTACAACATGAAGGAAGTACAAAGGAGATAAAATATTTTCAAGGAAGAGAAAAAGAATTATTTTCATCTTAGATTGGAACATGGATTCTAATACACACAAAATAAGGTATACATGAAAACACATTGTTATTTAAGATTCATTTTTTTGGTTATGATGTTGTTTCCTATGATTATTACATATCACCTCCATCTCAACATCTAATAAAATAATACCAACAACCACTCACCCATTGGCCTTGGTTTCAAAGTGAGTCATGGTATCCACCACCCTACCATTGATAATCATAACAAAGACTAGATTTTAATAAACCAGCATAGGTTTGTTAGTCTAAAATACCTAGTAACCCAACCCAACCTCTAGGCTGAGAGGAATTATTAAATTATTCCTAAACTTGCTTGGTATCCAAATATACCAACTTAGTTGTGCAGCTAAGAGTTATGGTATAATATTTATCAATACACTCAACCATCAAGTTAAAAAATTTCTTACTCACTTTGAACATAACATTAAACTATCTAGTTTGTAATAAAGAAATGATAACACACCACATAAAATTCATGAAATTCCATTCAAGGAATATAAACTACACCCATAACCCATATTTTAAAAAAATACCTCTACGTCACCACCACAATAAACATTTCATCATCAATAATGAACCAATCCTTATTTCACCTCATTCATAAGAAGATTGTATCATAATAATTCATGACTAGCCTATGTATAATTACTTTTCAAATTGAAAATTTGAATGTTTGTGTCTATAATTGTTTATATTTTTTTGGTTTTTAAGGTGGAATATGCTATATATTATTATTTAGAATAACCCACAAGTAATTTTTATTATTATTTGGGATCTCAAAACTCGTTAGTCATCAAAAAATGAAAAACTCAAATTTTCTCAGATTATAATTCTAAATGATTTGTTTGTGCATCATAATGTGTTTTATAAAAACATCTTTTAGTTTTTTTAAAAATATAAAAATTTGTTAGATATATGCCTTTAATGCTACTAGTTAAGGAGAAAACATGAAACCAAATATTAATATTTTAAATTAATGATAATTAAATTATGAGAGAGGTTTTTGTGTACCTTGGTATGATAAAAATAAACATCTTTCAAAAAATTTCCATCATCAATTTTTTTTTATATCAAGTTTTATTTTATCCTATATCAACCAAGAAGGGTGTCTTATAGCAACTATAAAAGTGAAAATATCCAAAATGTTCAAAATTAAATAATGAGAGTTTTTTTTTTAGTGAACTCTTAATTCAAAACCTTTTTTAATTTTTACACATCTTCAAACATTTGTGATATATTTGGTTTTCTTATTTTTCTTAGAAATTTAATTTTTTGAGTAATAAAGCACATTTTTCTATCATTTACCAAAGGTTAAGAGCAACACATATAGACACATGCATCCTCACTTATGTAAAATTCATATACATGGTAACACCAATCCACTTGTGTCATTATCTCCAAAAGCCTAACTATCCTTTTAATCATTTATCACAATTACAGGATCTTCTTTATTAGAACATGCTTTTATCTAATGATGAAATTTACCAATATTACAACACTATGATGAGGTTTTCTTAAAGATACAAATTTTGTAAAATAATACATGTTATGGATCGTATCAATTTTTGAAGGTCATTATTTTAAATATTATTCAAGGACTAAATTGACATTTATTTTCATGTCCTTGACTCCTCATTGAGTGTTACCCTTGATGAATGGATGGAAAATTTAACTATGACTTATATTCCATTAGAAAAACATATTTTTGGAACAATAATTATTTGTATGGTACTTTTCAATATATTTCCTATGATTATTCAAGTTATTCATTAGTTTTTTCCATTAAGTAGATTTCATGTTTTGTGTATTTTAATGGTTTCACTATTGAAAATCTTTTATGATCTCAAGCATTCAATTTACCCATTCTAAACATAACCTGAATAGATACTTTCATTGCTGATAATTTAGAATTAACAATCATTTCAAAAGTTTATAGGTGGATAATGATTCTTTCTATGAAAGTTCTTAGATTTATCACAACTTAATTATTGATGTGGGTCTTGTGCACATCCCCAGATTTAATGAGGTAGCATCTAACATTTTAGGATCTTAATGGAGCTAAAATCCACTCTAGGGAATGAATTGTAGGTATGGGTTAAACAACCTAGTGGTGGAATAAAAGGATGAACATGTAGGGTGTTAATTGGGTGTGCTTATAGTGAAATAAATCCTAGTAATGAAATCATAACCTAAATGAGTTGGATGGATGGAATCTATTCTAGAGTGGGTATGTTTTAGTCAAATAAAATTCAAAAGGAGGGAAGGGTAGAGAAGAAAATAAGGCTCTATGGTTTCAAAGGATAACTTCTTGGGCTAGTTCCTTTGTGGATAAGTGTTTCTATAACTAATAATTTTTATTTATATCTATTTCACACTTACAAACAAACATAATTAAGTAGTCTGGGAGGAATGGTTTATGAAACTTAATGGTCTCAATTGAAGGTTACTCCTTTTGGCATAGCTAGTGCACACCCTCAGTTAGGAAATTATATCTCATATCAAAAAGGTATCTAAGGAAATTATGTCACACACTTAGGAGACTATATCATGAAGGAACACTCCTACACACTTTATATTATTAATATAGTCAACCAATTGCTTAAAATCAATGATATTTACTAACTATTTAATAGATTTTGCATATCTAGAATTAGCCTACATTAATGAAAACAAAAATAATTATCTATGGATTTTAAACACTTAAAATTATTAAATTAAAACAACCCAAAGAATTAAAAAAAACCTTGATTACACATAGATGGATGGAAAGTACATCCACATAATTACATGACAATTAAAATTATTTCTTTTTCCATTAATAAAAATTCCAACATTTAGGAATATGTGATTACATGAACATAGAGACTTCCAGAGGGGTTTTAAAAATACTTGTTACTGACATTGTGCTAGTATCTAATAATATCCATGTTCAAAGAGTGGGGGCATGTGTACCATGTTTACTTATTTCATTAGTTGTGCATGTTTAACTTTAGTATTCCTAAATTTGATCCTAAATATTTCCAATTTAGTAAATTTCTTCCTAAAAATTTTAACTCAACTTCAATCTCCTTCATTATCAATCCTTATATATTATGCTTGAAGCTAGTTGAGGATTATTGAAGAAGAAGGTCAAAATTGACATTAATTATTAGCCTTCTTATAGAGTCCCTTGCTTATAAGAGCTTTAATTCCTCTAGAATCTACAAAATGAGGATCTCATTCTCTTCATGCTTGGGAATTATTACCTTAGCTACTATAACCCACTCTCTTTCCTCGTGTGTCCTAATGACCAGTAGATTAAGGGCATTTGAATCCTCCAATGGGTCCATCAAGCTAAGGTGGATATGCACCTTATTTACTATATAAATAATGATTACCTTTAATTTATTATCATATTTATTTAAATAATTTGGTAGTTTCAATGATATGATGATCTAATTCAGCCTTCATTGTATCAATGGCCTCCAACATATTATATAGTCTTGATGTTACACTCTACACATCTATTTTAATCTATACAGGAACATGGATTATTTGCTAATACTAACTAACTTATTCAAATTCCTTTTCAAGCTCCTTCCTATCCATTTTTATTCCATCATGAAGCTTGATAAATCATCCTTATGTGTTTTAAAATAGGATTTGAATCCTCAATGTAGGGGGACTACCCCAATTTCTTGTTTTTCTCTTAGATAAGGTGAACACTTCTTATCTTTCCTCCAATATTACCCCTTCTAGCCTCATCTTATATTTTCCTTTTATTCACCTTTTGGACACTCCCTATATATTTATCAAAGATGGAACTCATTATGGGTAGTTTTATGATTGTAAGATTTGGCATTGATAAGCCTATGATTAAAAATTAGCTACCCATTATGGAATGACCAATGGGGTTGTGTCTATTAGTTGAGTGTATTTATCTATAGTATTAACCAATAAATATCCTTAAGACTACTTCAAGGTCTATTCATGCAATGGTTTCATGGAGGGAAGTTCATATTATCTTAGATCAATCCACACCACCATATTGTGGTAGTGTGTGGACTATATACACTTGTTTCTACTTTCCAAAATTCATCGATGTTATTATAGTGGTGTCTTGAGAAGAACTAGAGGGAGATAATATAAAACCTAACTAAATAGATGATACATGTAGTTAAGGGCTTGCTAATGCTCCCACACCTTTCTTGGATGCCTTATTTTTGGTCTTTAGGGGTGTTGGGGTAGTAGTGGAAGTAACCATAATGGAAATAGGATGAATGGACATAGAAGACATAATTGGAGAAGGGACTACTAGGGAAGTAGAGACAATAGGGGTAGAGGAAACATCCTCTACCTTTGGAACAACCAAAAATGGTTGGACACTAGGCTCAAATGAAGTAACCTCTATTTTAGATACCACAAGGGAAGGGGAAACACTACGATTAAGATAAACAAAATCAAATGAACCAATAGACAAAGGAGAAACAAAATGCATAATAAGATTGGTAGAAACTAAATTAATTTCACCCTCCTTGATTAATATCCATGTAGTGGTACTTTGCCCTTAGTGTCTTGGATTCTCAAAACCTTATATTTTTGTAGCTCCTCCTCCTCATCTTTAGACTCAACTCTAACTACCTCTCTTGATGGTCCTTTTATTCATATATATTCAATAGTGGGACTTTATGGAGGGATGTGAGCCCTTGGATTCCTCTTATAATAAATAGTAACTTTTTTAGTTGTGGAAGAAAATTCTTGTGTGGGTATGGTTGAGGTAACCATAGTAATGGTCTCTTTGGCTGATGTAGTATTAGGTTAGGCAAATTGGATCATCTTGATCTCCTCCAAGTGAAGTATTAGCTATCCTAAACTCTTTCTTTACAACTTTGAATGTTGTATGGAATGTCTATGAAGGTTTCAATTTCTCTACCAATGGTTAATAACGCCCATTAACCAAAAAAAAATTGAGGTAACCCATCCTCTTATGGGTGGGAATCTAATGTGTGCATCTAAAATTAAAATGGATGGCTCCCCTTGAATTATTTTGAGGTGTTACTTACCCAATCCCACTATTTTTCCCTCTCTTTGACTTGGACATCATTATTAGAATTTATAAATAGGAAATAATGATCATATGGATCATGTTGGTAGGAAAAACCAATGAATTAAATGTTTTTTTGAACTCTACCATGAGGATCCCAGTTCTTATGTGGTAGTGTTTCTAGTGAGTAGTATTCCTTATATCTACTAGCCTCATAAAAGTGTTTAAAATTTAGATAAAACATTATATCAATCATGAGTTAAGAGATATGGAAGGTGATCTTATTTTTATTACTCTTATTCATATCTTCATATATTACCCACCATATTTGGTAGGTAATATCTTGATCTGCTATTTTATTTGGTACATATTTAGGAAGATGCAAGGGTGAAACCTTGTGGCTCATGACCATAATCCCAGTGTAGCTAGGAAACATCAAGTAATCCCCTTGGCCAAAAATTTATCTATAATGCTCTTGGATACCATGGGTAATGGGGATTCCTTAATGACCATCCACACTTATTTGTATACATCCTCTACAATGCAAGTGATTCTTTTAATAAGCATATATGTGCATAACAGAATATGAATTACATATATGGTTTTTAATGAAATCTAAAGATAGGCTCCATAGTGACCAATTATGTATATAAACCATCCCAAACATAACATATATAAGGTAGGACATCATATATAAATGGACCCAAAGACACTATTTGTATGAATATAGGGAATGCTATACAATTACTATATTCATTATATTGGGATATGGATAGTTATCCTATAGTGTACATAAGAGATCTTGGTAATTTAAAATTTTACAAGTTTATTTTCTATTTTTTAGAAATTACTACAATAATCTCAAATTTGAAATTTTGAATACTTATATATGTAAACAAAATTTGATCTCTTTAAAAAATATTCTCTCTTAAAACAAGAAATTAAAATTTAAAATAAAAAACCAATAAATATTAACCAAAATATTACAACTATAAAAAAATTCTCATAACTTTGTACTAATTACTTCACCCAGATGAAATGTCAACTATGTAGTCATTAGTAAGTCTATAAATGGAACCCATTAGAAGTAAATGAATTATATGTTAGGATATCCATATAACCTATTCAGTAGGGTCATCCTAATATAGATTATGATTTAAAACTTAGTCACAGGTGATGACTACTTTTCTTATAAGTTGATAGTCTCCTCGGGAATCATCCACTTGCTCAATATTTTCTTAATTGAGTTTTCCTTCTTTCATAAAACTACTATGTACAAGTCATATATAGAATCTTTGATAGGGAAGGATAAATACCTTTGAAATGTATCTTCTAAGATTCATGATACGATGGTTTTATTCTATAATTGGGCTAAGAACATGCCTCAAATCACTTTACCAATAATGAACAAGTTTTGTAGGAGGTATATGCATGGTATAACTTATGGATTTACCACTGAAATATGTAGTCCCTATCATTTGAATGGGAGGAGGTCCAAATCCAATTGTTTTTTAGATAATTTTAAATTCTCATCATGAATGTGTATATCCACCTCGTGAATCACTTCCCACAATGTTGAATAATTGAGGTAGTCATTGTTAAACACTATTAGATCAAAGATAGTGTCTTTGTACTCTATTGAATCCTTAATAGAGAATATATATGGGTTCAAAACTCTTAAAAATGTATTGGATGAGGATGCCATAGCTAATTGACTAGGTTGACAAAATCTTGGTTCTTCAATTAAGTAGTTCAACTCTTTTGGATGTACTATATGATCGAAATGTAGGTAGTTAGAGCTTGTTAGCAAGGAAGCAAGTGAGCTTGAAATTATTTTTTGATCAATGAGCATGTAATTTGTTTTTAATTCATTGTTATAAATTTGGCATTTAATTTTATTTTCTCCAACATCTATAAACTTATTTTGTTTGTTCAATTTGAATTTTTCCACTTCATTTGGTGGGTATGACATGCAGGCATTGTTGATGTTTAGAAAGAGTGCCACATCATTAAATTTTTCCAGGTGTCATTTCATCTCTCCTTTTTCTTTGGTCTACCTATTCCATAGAGGATCTTGGTATTTAGGAGTTGGATGTTACACTAAAATATTTTTTGCAAGATGAACAAAAGTTTCCTAACACTTTTGCCTAATAATTTTACCAAAGGATAATTTATCTAAAGACTAATATACCAAAGACCAAATTGTAAAACATTTTTTCCAAATAAAATAGTGTTTGCAAGGTGAAAAAAATTCCTAACACTTTTCCCTAATAATTTTACCAAAGGCTAATTTATCTGAAAGATTTATCTGAAGACCAAGATACCAAAGACCAAGTTGTAAAACATTTTGTCCAAATAATTTCATCAAGAAATTCCTCTAATCAATTTATCTAAAAACTAAATTCATACCAAGCACTTTTACCAAAAACCTTTGCTAAATAATTTCATTTAAGACCAAAATGCCAAACATTTTCTCTAAAGAGAAAATGTCAAAATGTAACATTTTTAAAAAATTGGTTCCTGAAGAGAAAATGGTGAAGACTTTAATGTGTGGTGAATAAAGTTTTGAGGGCCCAATCTAAAAAAATAAGTTCCAAACAAGACCTATGAATAAAATATCTGAAGATTATCTTCATGCCAAGGTTCATATATGAGTGAAATGTTAAAGACTACTAAAGATTTACTTTTGAACAAAAATTTTGAAGACCAAATTTCATAAATCCTAGGACTTTACAAATTGTGCATCTTCTAAAAACCTGTGTATATGCAAAAATCCCAAAGAGTATTACTAGGTTAGTTTGAATAGGTAAAACATGTTTCTTTACATTTGTCAAATAAAGAAGTTAGGTGCAAAACATAAAAATTTCTTGGAAGAAGATTTTAAAAATAGGCAGGGACTTTTTCATAAATATAGTGGGTCCCTCTTATAAAAAAATAATGGGGGAATATTGGGTACAAAAAATGGAAACCTAAAAGGGAAATACTCTAGAGTATTTGAGAACCCATAACCTTTTCTTAGCAATTCTAGATCAAAAATGAACCATTTCATAAAATAATAATTGAATCAGACACATAAAAGTGAATCCCAAAAACCACATACCATAGACTTTCCTTGATCATACCTTAGATCTATGTGTGAGGAAGTGATTTACTTATACCCTTATTATGAGGATTTTAGAAGAGAATTTAGATAACTATAGGTTTCATTCTGGTTTTAATAAAACATATTTAAAACTAGGGAAGCTCTGACATTGTGCTACTACCAAACAAGCATCCATAATCCTAACATAGGTACCTTTGGTTCCTTTTCTATCCTCCTATATTATTACATGAAGCATGATATATTAATATTATTTCATCATTGAGGCTTTTACCACCTTTATATTTGCATTGATCCTTATTTTTCTATATTTTTTTTGTAAAACGTTGTTATAAGAGGGAGAGCATAAACCACAGTGAGCTAGTATATGTGAAAGCATATATTTTTTATCAAATTTCCCTTATCAGCTACTTCTATATCAATGGTTACTTCCTTAATCAAGTATTAATATGAAAGGTTCATTTGATCTAGTGAAAATAATAAAATTTTATAAATTTGTATGCTATATGAGAACAACCTTTATATGATTGATAAAGACATTCAATGGTATATTGACCATGATTGATTTTCTTATTTCATACCTAAATTCTAGAGATTTTAAATAGAAGTGTGTAAAACATATAAGTAATGGATTTGTGGGGATTTACTTGGTGTCTTTCCCATACGTTGATCTTTTAGATTTTAAACATATTATAGGAAGTACAATTGGTTGATACTTTCTTGAGCATACTAGGAGAAGTCAATCATATTGCAATAGAATAAAGGAAAAACATCTAATCTATAAAGTAGGGAATTAAATTTAAAAAAAATCCTAAACTAGGAAATGTTAACCTATAAAGTAGTAAATATATTCTATAAAATCAATAAATATATTATACTCCTACTTTTAGAAGAACACATATTGTTATTCAGTGATATCTCTAAATGGTACAACCATGAAGTAGGGCTTCAAAAACTATCCATTAAATGGATATGTTAACTAATTGATTTTTATGTCCCTAAAATGAAAGGTATCATTACCTATTCTCTCTAAAATTTGATAAGGTATAATCCATAGTGGGATAAACTTGTCATGTTGTCCTTTTTTTTCATGGGTTTTATCCCATATAAGCACTAGGTCATATATTATGAATGTTTTGAATTTTACTCTTCTATTAGACCACCTTTTGATTATGTCCTGATGTTTACTAAAATTATGTAAGGCTTTAGTCCTTGAGTCTTCCATCTCTATTATGTCTAATAATAGAGACTTTACCTTTTCACTTGTTGGCAATTTAAGCATGGTTAGGAAAATTGACTATCATCCATATACCAGCAAGTAAGATAAATCCTTAAGGGCCTACTTATATCTTTTTTGATTATCTCATAGTGCATACTTTAATATATTATGCCAATCTCATGGTTTATCTATTATTTAATTTTTAATGATGTCAATCAAGTTTTTATTTGCTAATTTAGCCAATCCATTTCCTTATGGATAATATTTGGATGATGACTTGATGGTGATTTGATTATCATGGACCCATTCAATGAATTTAATTGATTGAAATACTAAACCATTGTCACAAACTAAATAAATGGGGGTAAAAAATCTAGTTGTGAAATTTTCCTCCAAAATGAAGAATAAATATTGTGCTCTTGAATGCTTTATGGTTACTACTTTGGTCCATCATGTGTAATAGTCTATGGCAGTGAGTAAAAACTTATGGCTAGCTAAAGAATTAGGGTCAATGACCCTAATGAAGTATAAACCCCATTGAGTGAATGGTCTTCCTTTAATAATAGGATATAAAGGAATTTATGCATGTACTTCCCTCTTTCCTAGGACTTGGCATTATGGGCATGTTATTACATGAACATGTGCATGCTTAAAGACTTTTGGCCAGTAAGAACCCATTCTAAATATTTTATGGATTATTGTGTTTCTAGAGGGATGAACACTACCTATCTTCTAGTGAAATTTTTCTAGAATGTATTGATATTATTATCATGATACATATCTTAGGTAGATTCCTTCATAATTTATTCTATAAATAATATTTTTTTTATCATATAATGAGAATCTTTGGGCCTCAAACCTCTCCTCTATTCTCTCTTGAGTTATGGGGAACAAGTACCTATGAGTAAGTATTAAATAATTTTAGTACACCAATATCCTTTAGATACTTGGGTTTCACAAACCTCTTCAATGATGATGCATGGGTCAAGTTTAGTCATGAGCAAAATGATCCCTTGACCTTTAACAATCTTGGTAGGTTTGATTTATATGTCAAAATCCTACAATTTTTCCATCTATTTTACTTTACATTATTTTAATTTGTTTTCCCCCAAAGTGATCTTGATATTAGGATCCACCAAAATGGAAATGGTATTATTCCGTAGGATGTATTATGGAAATTTTTGTATCTCTTTAATAAGGAAAATATTTTCCTATTTATCATGGAATGCATGAGTTCTTCTTCCTTCAAGTTTTTGCACATGAATGCAATAGGGTGTTAATTTTAATATTTTTTATGAGTGATCATGATGGTAATGGTATGTTCTAAATTGAATGAATACAATAAAAAATCTTTAGTGGAGTCTAGACTTATCAGTACAGGGGCCTGAGATATTGCATCTTTAATGTATTGAAAATAATTTTGAGCCTTTGTTATCCATTCCAATTTAACATTTTACTTGAGAATTGAACTCATAGGTATAAATATTTATACAAATAATGAGATAAAATTTATCATGAAATTTATCTTCCCAAAGAAATATTTAAGCTCCTTCTTGTTATTTAGAAAAACAATTTTTGATATCCCCTAAATTTTATCTAGATCAATTGTAATTACATCTTTATTGATGATGTGACCCAATATCTTACCTTTAGTGATTAAAAATATGATCTTATTTAGGTTTAGTGAGATGCCAAAACTTCTACATATTTCAAATATTGATTGTATGTGACCTATGTGATCAGTTTTAGTCTTTGAGAAATAGTGAGGTCATCCATGTAGATGATTATACATTTACCTATTATCCATTGGAATACATGATCCATGGCTCACTAAAATTTATCTTATATATTAATTATGGTAAATAGAATCCTCTTATACACATAGTTACCCCATTTTGTGGTAAATCAAATCTTCAGCTTGTCCTCTAATTCAATCAATATTGGGTTATATCCTGAAAATCCATCCAGGAATGGCATCATTTCTGAACCACTAACTATTTGAATGACCTCATCTAAAGAAGGTAAAGGATAAATTTATTTATTATAAGCCTCATTTATGTTTTTGAAATCAACATAGTGCCACATTTACCCATTTTTATTCTTTATTGGAACTAAATTAGCCACCCAAGTAGAATATCTGATAGAGAAAACTATTTTTGCATTCAGTAACTTTTCCACTTCTTTCTGAATAAGAGGCTCTAGGATAGGATCTACTAGCCTCTACCTTTGACTAAATTGTTTGTGGTATAACTTCAGTGGGATTTTATGGGTGATGCCCCTTGGGTTAAAAAAACTCAAGTCATCATACATCCATGCAATCACATCTTTGTACTAGGTGAGTAGATTCTTTACCCTTTACATTTCTTCTTGAGTGTAGCTGAGACCAATTTTAATGTAGCATGGGTTCTAATCATCTCCTAAAATTTCCCTTTTGAACTCAAATTCATTTAATTTTGTCTAAATTTATTTTTCTTGAGGATTTAGATCAAATTTCATTTCCAAGGAAACCATTCCTAAGGAAAGGTGGTTTTATTTTAACAAAATGACTCCTTCCCCCAATTCTTCTTGGCATAGGTAATTAATATCCTTGTCATCAGTGATTTGAGACTCAAATTATCTTGAGTTATTCAAGAACTAGATTATCCACAAGTCATCATCAAATACTTATAATTTTTAATGTTGTCAGGGATAGATGGATAGGGTAATATCTTAATGGAGAATTTATATACCTTAGATTCTTGTAGAGGTACCAAGTTAACAGCTAAAGTAACTAGTGAATCAACATCTTGATTATGTTCTATAGTAATAAACACTATATTTGAGGCCTAAAAATACTCAATTAAATCCCAAGATCTATGTTTTTACCTCTTCAAGTATGATAGCTTTCACTGGTATTTATTATTTATATGATTGGCTACCAATTTTGAATATCCATAGATCAATAACTATTTGACATTATGTTTGGGAGAAAAAATTAATCCAAAAATTAGTGCCTAATATTCCACTCTATTTTTAGTGTAAGGTAATTTTTATCGATATGATTCATACCCTAGAGGACATTGTAGTTGTAGTGAACACTCTAAGTCTATGTGTCACTTGTAGTTGGAGTGATTCTCTGAAGAAGGCAAACTTCCTTTGATGGATCACCTAAAGTATTGCTAAACTACCATAGTTGTAGGAAAAGGGAGAAATAGAAACAAAATGGAACCTAAAAAATTAATAAATTTGATACACCAATGACTTATGATCTTTATACTATCTTCTTAAGAACATTAAATGACTTAAAATTGAGTGAAATCATCTTACAATCTAATTAAAATAAGCTATTCTTACATCAATATTTCATATGTTGTGATTATATGCATAGGGTATTGAAGGGATAATTGAAGGGTATTAAATTAGACAAAATCAATTGGTTTTCATGATATCTCACTAGCCTAAATAATGTCAACACAACATACAAACTATATTAGACTTAGCCTACTGATAACAAGGCGAAAACAAAGGACATACAAGAGGAATAACAACTTCTATCAAAAATTTAGATGAACTAAGCATAAAAATCACACAAGAATATCAACATAAGGAATTTAAATTTCAATCTTATATTGATTAAAAGGCTTTAAAATCTAGCATTACAAAAAGTAGAACTCAGTCATACCCAAAATAAGGATCCTAGATGGAGCAAATTATACAACATTTATGTGCTACAAGAGAGTCCTATTATAATTATAACTCTACCTAATTAAATAGGAAAAAATGGAGAGTTTAGGCTCTAATTTATTATTATGCACTAATATGGTTGTTATATATTTGAATGATGACTGGAGAAGGTAGTTAAAGAAACGAGAATATCTTATCAGGAATGCCAAGCCATACCTTTGCAACTGCTTGCCACATCTTCTCTATCTAATTATGGATGTGTTTGTCCTCATGATGAATTAAAACATATTCCATCACCCTCTCACCATTTTTTCCACATGTATATTAATTTTTATGATGATTATAAATATTAGGATACTCTAATATTAATTCATATGAATCAATTCAGTTACACAATTCACATATGGATTTTAGTGAATTTGACAATTAGATGGGTAATCAAATTTAGTCTAGAGTATTGATGGTGTAGTGATATTTCAATCATCTCCTTCATTAATTGGCCATATTTTATGCACCTAGGTCCTAACACCTCCACATGATAGGCCATCATTGACACTTAGGTTCCCTAGGTTCTAATAAGAGGTCATATCTCAAAGAGCTTCTCATTTATTAGGCACATGTTGGTGTTAGTATGTGCTACAGACTTGCACAGACCACCCTAAGACTCAAGGTTGTTGGGATTTTTCCACATGGAATCATCATATTATTCCATTTACTTAGAGGATTTTTCACTTATATGGATGGACCTAGGGATCTATTTGAACAAAATCTTCTATTTTCTTCTCAACACTTATAAACTTTTCTAAGTCTTTTTCCTTTGGCCAAAGTTTTAATAGTTTTTGTGTTCCATTTGGATGTCATTTATCACATTATCACTCACTTTGAGGCATTGATACTTTTAATTTTTTAGATGTATATAAGAGGCTTATGGTGAGATATCATTATTAGGGCATTTTAATAACTATCACATGATTCTAGGAGGCTTGGACTTGAGCCCTAACATGCTGACAACCTCAAAACCCATCAATACATCACCTAGGTCCTATCAAGACATTTTTATAAATTTTAAACAATTTACAACTTGTATAGATATGAGTCTTGGTCACATATCATAATCTAGAAAAAAAATTCATTTTGCATAACATCACAACTATCAATTTATTTTTAGTAGGGAGATTATCATTTTGAGTCATAGTTTTATGGTTTATGATAAAACCACAACTATAATTTTATATCTAATCATGATTTTATATATTTTAGTCATGGATTTGTCTAAACAATCACATTTTTGTAGTTAATCATCATGGTTAAGATAACTACGATAATATCATAACTTGAGAATAATAGTTTTACAATAATTTTACGATAATATCATATATTTTAGTCATAGTTTTGTAATATATGGTTGCAATTTTGTAACCATTTTGCCTTCAAAATGCCCTTTTTGAGTGTGCTTTTTGTGTTATTTTTATGATTTTTGAGTCATTCCAATATCCCCATAAGGGGATCTTCCCCTTGACCCCGTAAGGGGCATTTCCCTTGAACCCACAAGGGGTGTTGCCCCTTAACCATACTAGGGGCTGCCACCCCCAAACCCCAATGTTGTGTCACACTCACCCCAAGGAAATTATAGAGCCAAATCATAATTTTTTTAGGGTGTTTCTCTTAAGAACTAGCACTTTGTCTCTTATAGGGGTAAATCTAGTTAATATTTTACTTGACTAATGTCATCTTTTTTTTTGTAGGCTATATTTTGGGTTTAACATTTTGTTTTGCAAGTTACTTCTTTTGAGTGCCACCTAAACTAATAACCATGTGCTTGCAAGCCACTTGTCAAAGAATCCATTTGGCACTTTAAAAATCAAATTTTTATTATTTATTTTGTCTTATATATGTCATCTTGTTATGGAATATTATTTAGTATATATACTTATGTGTGTGAGTGTGTGTGTAAATAATTATTGTATCATTCCCACCACACATAGGTAATTAATCAGTTAGTTAATTGTATCATGTATTTTTCTTGTTTGTTATCCCCCCATAGGAGAGCACATGACATGAAATTAATCCCCATGCATGGAATTAGTTTATATGGATTAGTGTCATTGATTTCATCACCATGCACTAACCAAACTCTATGTTCTGATGAGGTATAAAAATTAGGGACAATTGTCATAGGCTAAGTGGTGGACCCCATACAGGCCATCCATGAAGGGGAAGAGTTAATTATTTGAACCAATCATTAGACATTACCCTATATAGGGGATGCACTTAGAGGCCTTGTATATACCTATACTAAGGGACTTCATCCAAATACCCCATGTTGAGAGTTCAATCATAAATAATCAATTTATTATTATAATCATTACATCCAAGTCAACATTAGAAGTCTTATCTTTATTAGGATCATGTTCAACACCAAGATCTAAATTATATTCCTCATTAATGTCATCCCTCATTGATTTTGATAATGCATATCTTTTAGTGGATCCATATAATCTAGATACCCCTAATCCATTACTAGGCATATATTTTGATCCCTTTCAAGATGATGAAATCATAAATGAGTTTTTTCAAGATTTATCTCTCAAATATAGTCAAAGTGAATCTAATTCTACTTTGGGTGTGTGTCTTCTAGGTAGTCTTAGTGATCATTTTGTTGATCTTGAGGATATTTTCTCTGATGTCAAAACTAGGTCTCCTAGGAACCCCTATGAATACTATGCTACCCCATAACCACTCATTGACATCATCATACCCTCACCACCACCTTCATCCATCATAGACCCCTTTCTTCCCATAGATGACCATTTAATCACCTCCCTCTATAGGGATGAACAGGAGCATACATTATTGGACTCTTCCTCAAGCAACATAACATGTGCCACAAATACAAAGGTCCAAAACTATATTTAAGAAGTCCATAATAATCAAGGCATATTTGATCCGAATCAAAATCAAGAACATTCAAATCATCATCCTAATAAAAAAATTGTCTCTCCCTAGTGAATCCCATAAACTGGCACTAGGGGCCCATCAACATTAAAATAATTAATCAATCTCCCCTTGTGAAGCCTAAAATCAGGCACTAAGGGCTAGTCAAAATCAAATACCATAAAAAGATATAAATCATATGGTTGATAATCTATTAAATAATTAGATCAAAAATGAATCATAAAGTCTAAGTGTCTTGGATATTTTGAAGTCTTTTATCATATGTCACCAATAAAATGAATAATTGTCAACATTTCTAATGACATATGTGACTACTATCCCTAATCCTCCATTATCCATCACCCCATTCTCTCACAATCCTATCATTAATTATCATCCATCATCCATCACACCATCCTATCCTAATCCTATCATCCATAAAAATAAATTTTTAATTGAATTTATATCTCACATCACCTTCTCAAGCAACATTGTCTCTCCTAGGGGTAACGAAGACACCTCGTCTAGATATCTAGAGGGGTTACCATCAAGAATTATTGAAAGTCATAAGGACACTAATACATCCAACCAAAAAAACATGATCCTAACATCACAAATCCATAGAATAGGTGTTGGATAAATATCCCATCAATGTATGCACCTTACATCTCTCTTGTCATCCAATAAATTGAGATGCCATTCAAAAAATCAAAGTCAAAAAAAATCATCCAATGGTGAAAACTAGTCTTTTGGCACCTTGGGTGAGTACCATGATGAAAACTAGTTTCTGATGTCATGGTAGAATAATATATTATCTAAATTATTCCTCAACACTTAGGGTAAAATCTATCCATTTCATATCCTCTTCCATCCATCCCACTTATCATATCCCTTATCCACCTTATCTATATCACCCATCATCTTATACCTTGATCCATTATTCATATCCATCATCTACCATCACATCATGCATCCTATGTCTTCTTCCTTCCCATATTGATCTTCATGAGGAAGCAGATGGTATCTTGATAATTTTCCCAAACTCCTCTTGGTATATCCTTTAATAGACACTCAAGCAAATAACCATCTGGTTCTTTCATGATGTGGTCATTTTCTATCCCTAGTCCATTTGTTCTTAGTCCCCATCATCATCTCCTTTATCATTCCATCCATCATCCCTCCATCTTTCTCCTAATTTTTAGGCTTGGTATTCTTTTTTATATTAACCCCATTGGTATAATGTATATAAATATCTCGAAATTCCCTAAAAATTTGAAAAATGTCAAAAAACCTAAAAATCATAAAATTTGGAAAAGCCAAAATAGTGCAAATATGTCTTGTCTTATGCCTAATCCCCTAGTCACATCCCTCTCCATCCATCTCATATTATCCCATGTTTTGGATACCACATTTCATCTTGAAACTAAAATTGAGTGGTCACCCATCCATTGATGTCTCTCATCTCATCCTATTGGCCAAGTCTTGTCAACATACTCACCTTGTCAAAGACTTTAATTTGGTACCCATCACTTCATGTTAGGGCCTTTTCATACCTAACAACTATAAAATTTCCCTTTGATATAATGTAAGGTACCTGGTCCCATCACTATCCTATCATTTCCTTTTCATACCTAACACCCATACAATTACTCTTTTCTAGTGTGAAAGGTATTTGATCCCATCATCTCCTAGTCTTTTTACTAGATTGGATCCTTTCAGGGCCTTATCTATTGGTAATCCTTGGTCATCACTTATCTAATTGCCTTCTTTGACCACTTTTTTATTTGAGTTCAAGATTAAATCCTTATTTAAATACCTTATCACACCCCATCATGTCATCTACCCTTCCATCCTAAACTAGGGAAAACACCTCATCTTAATCCTAATCCTCATTATTCATCCTATCCAAATCCAAGTCTCTCCTATGTCCCTAAACACATCATGATCATCCTAGTCTGTTATCACCTAGTCACTCATCTCATCATTAGATAAGACATTGGGATACTGCATGTAAATACTTGATGTGTGTTACTTGTTTGTTCTATTTATCTTCTTTGCATGTCATATATATATATATATATATATAATTTGTATTTTATTTTGTTTGCCTCATGTCTCTTTTTGTTTATTGGGAAATGAATAAGGATTATATGAGGACACCAAAAGTGCCCTTAAGGATCTAGAGTTCACTATTTTCCCATGCACTTTGTCACAATGTCCTCTCAATCATGATTATATCATGGGTCATCTTGTCAAGTGATATATTATTGTATTACTTATACTATTATGAGCTTTATGATATTTTTGATGGATTGATCATCTCTACACTCATCATTCATCTAGTTAATCCTCCTTATTCCCATAACTAATAAAATCTCATCTTATCATTGTAATCTCATCATATGAATAATAACCTTTCATCATTAATCATCATCATCATCATCATCTAGTAATAAATACATTGACCTAAGGTCTTTTCAAACTATGTAGGTAGTACTTGGCCACTTTTTAGTGCCCAAGGATAGTTTGGCCACTATCTCCTCTCTCACTCTCTTACATGTGTATTTGTTAGGGACATCATTTCTACCCATGGGTCACTTTATCATATCAATTCTTCTCTATCATCTTCATCATATCATTCAATTTTAGCCTTGAGATACACCCATCACTAATCTTATCCTAGCCATCAGCTCTCCCTTGCATGCATCCTTGTTTGGGATACATCTAAATATTATGGCCTTTTAATCCAATCATCATCATGTTATGATTGATTCCCCCTTGGGATGTGTTGATAATCATGACACCCATCATCTTTACTCTGTGTACATGTATCCTTACCAAGGGAATCATCAATTTTTAGCTCATTTTTAAAGTCAACTTTAGCCTCTTCATCTTCTATCTCACATCTATCATCCGATCTCCTCATCTATTAATTACATCCCACCCATCATTTCTTATTTTGAGTGTCCATCCATCTCATTCTTCTATACATGTCCCCTCGAGGGGGCATCATATGCCCTATCATCATCTACTAACATTCATCCATGACATGGTTTTTATTTGAAAGACCATTACTCCTTCCACTTTCATCCACTTGTAATTCCATTTAAAATAGGGTAAAAATGTATGCCCCTAAAATTACTTGCCTCATTAACATCACTCATATTCCTATTATTAGACACTAATTACACTAATCTCATTTTATTCTAATTCATCCCATTAATTTATCCCCCTTTCCTAACCATTTATCTAATATCCCCCTTATATTATCCTACATTCACTAACCTTATCTCATTACATTCATTCATTAAATATATCTTAATCCCTATTATCCTAATCTAATCCTAGTTATCCATTATATGGGAATTTTAAATTCCCATAACCCCACCTACCCACCTACTAGCCTACACCCTAGCCTTTCCTACATCCCTAGTCACCAAGTCCTTCCCTAATCTCTATCTAAACCCCACCTAGTCATACATTATAAATAAACTAATGGATAATTATCTATAACTGGAGAAGCTCCTCTAAGTCTCTATAAGTCTCTAAAACTAGAGAGTTCTAAATAATTTTGATTTCTCTAAAATCTCCTTCCATTATCCTATAAAAATCCATGATTAGGCAATGGTAAACTAAATAATTACCATATCATCATCATGCCAATCCAATCCTTCAATAATCATTTTCATACTCAATCCATGTCAAATCAACCACTGAATCAAACACCCAACATCCAATAATCATGCCATCACATTGCCAAAAATCTAAGTCTACAGGTAATCAATCATCCATTTGAACAACTTGGAAGGAGGTGATATGAAGCAATGAATTTGGTAAGGTATATATCATTATAATTTGTTTCATGAATCCTTATTAATAATTAGTTTATGTTTTGAGTTTGATTTAACTTGTTTAAATCATATAGAGCTAAAACTCCTAGTACACTAGCCTTTCCTTTATCTGCATCCCACGTAAGCACAAAACCTCTTTCATGGAAACTTTTGTCAGTGGCCTTATTATTAAAGGTCCTCTTAGTCTGGACTTATTGAATCTATGTGGTGTGTGAAAATTACACTCTAGTTTCTTTGATCTCCATTAGATTGGATAATCTTATTGTGAGGGGTTCACACTCGAGTAGTTCTAACTAATGGGTAATTTCTAATGAAGGTAACTTGAGGGATGTAAGTAACCTATATTCCCTCCCATATACTTGCATAAAGGGTGAGTTCCCCAATGTTATCTTGGGTGTGTTTTGATCAACCTAAAAGAATGTCTTGAGTTTTTTGTGTTAGGCTCACTGATTATGCTCCATAGTCCTTTTGATAATGAAAATCAAAATTTTATTCATTGAATCAGCTAGACCATTACACTGGGGGTGATAGTTTGAGGAGGTGCTTAGATGGATGTTGTATTATACCACCTACTCACTTATCTTAGTTCTAAAGAATACCAACACATTATCAGAGATGATGGTGTCTAGAACACCAAATCTAATTATAATGCTCTCATAGAAATCTAGAATTGATGCCTCATTATCCCCTTTAAGTGTTACTACCTCCATCTACCTTATGAAATAATTTTTAGCCGTAATGATCCACTTATGTATTGTGATTGATGGTGTATTTATCATCTTGATGAAGACTAAGCCCCACTATATAAAAGTTTGATCAACTTGTATTGGGTAAAGTGGTAAGGCCACTAACCTCTACTTTCCTACAAAGAAGGCACATTTTTTACAATTCTTAACACATGAATAAACATATATAAACAAACTAGGCCAATAATAGCCTTCCCTCATTATCTTCATATCTATGGTCCTTAAAGTAAAGTGTCTACTAGATGGTCCATCATGAAATTCCTTTATAATCCTATTAATCTGGCTTATCTCTATACATCTTAATAGAATACCATTTACATATTTCCTAAATAGGATATTATATATCAAAACATAAGGGATTGATTATAATATAAAGTACCTTCTTTTAGCCTTATTCAATCTTTGAGGGCACTCACTAGTCTAGAGGAAGTTGACCATATCTTGGGTATAACTAGTGGGTAATGAAAGTACATCTATATGTTGTCCATATTGGATCACTAACACAACATTCTTATTATTTTGAAAATATAAAGACAACTAATCACATAAAACCCTACCTCTTACAAGTATTTTGACTTTAATTTCCACATCATACTCTATCACCTTTATAATCCACCCTGCCCTCTTTTTATTCAAATCTTTACTTAGGAGTAACTCTTTGACACTCAAGTCAGATATAAGTAAATGTACATTATTATTATAAAACATGTGTCTAAACTTATTCAAAATTATTACAATAGATAACACTTGTTTTTATATAAAATAATACTTTACCTTATAGCCTTCTAAGCCTTGGCTAAAGAAAGCTATTGGTTACTCCATGTTTTCATCATTTTTTATACACTAGCATATTTGAAATAATGTCCATACCTCCAAAGGCATAGAGAGTAAAGTATTTGTAGAAATCTAGCTATGTTATGGCTTGCTTAATTATTTTGAAGCTATCTTTCATTTCCTTGGACTAGTGGAAGATCTAATTCTTTTTTAACATAGTAGTTAGAGTCTTTGTGAGACTATAAAAATCAAGAATAAACCTTATAAAAAAATCGACCCTTCCTAAGAATATTTAAAACTCCTTCTTGTGATTAGGTAAGGATAATTCTAGAATTGAACTTACCCTTTTAAGACCATTGACAATCCCTTATTTGGATACAATGTGTCTTATAAGCTTGCCTTCATAGACTAAAAAAATAAACATCTTGGGGTTAAATTAGACCCCAAACTACCTTCATCTCTCAAATACTTTATTGAGATGAGTCAGATGATCATCAACATGTTTATAAAATACTATAATATCATCAAGATAGATAAGTACAATATCATTTATTAGTCTTTGGAATGTCATTCCATGTCTCTCTGAAATGTTACCCCTATATTAAATAAACCAAAGGGAATTTTTATGTAGGCATAAGTTACCCATTTAGTGGTGAAGGCTATCTTAAATTGATCCTCCCCCTTCACCATAATTTGGTTATATCCAAAATAGCCATCCAAGAGGGAAAAGTTCTCTTCTCCTACCACAATTTGAAATACCTACTCCATGGAAGGTAGTGGGTAGTAATACTTCAATGAATCTTGATTTAGGTCCTTAAAATCAATGTATAGCCTTATTTTTCCAATCTTAATACTAACAAGGACCAAGTTTGTAACCCAAGATGAATGCTTAATTGGAAAGATGATCCTAGCCTCTATCAACTTAGTCAAATCTTTCCTCATGAGAGGTTCAATCTTATGGTTTATGGTGCTTTATTTCTACCTAACTAGTTTAACATCAAAAATCAACTCTATGGTGTGTTGTGCTAAACTAAGATCAAATCCTTTGAGATCACTATATTTCCATGTGAATATGACCTCAAAATCCTGATAGAGTTTGACAAATGCATGTTTTTCTTCTTCATTACATACTTTACTGAGGTAGAGGAGTTTATTATTAAAGATGAAAATGTTTTCATAGTGTTCTTTCTTGATATTCATGTTCACTTTCTCTCATATGGCCTGATAATTAGTACTAAAATTATTTTCAAGTGTGATCATCCCATTTGAAATTCTATTTGAATTCAAATATATGACCTAGACATCATATTTTTGTTGTACTTTATCCAAATTTCTAACAAAAAAATTAGATTATTCTTATAGGAAAATGACAATATGTTGATCACTATAAAACACATATTATTTGGTGTTTTTATTAGGTATGTAAGGTCTCACAACCACCTTGGTATGTTTTGTATCTTGTCACTTTTTATGTCATCTAGAATGTCAAATTGAGCACCAATAGAAACTAATCTATCAACATGTTTGTTCATTTCTCTTGGGATGGATTGGATGTTAAATGATTTAAATTCCTTAATGAGGTCATAAATTATATGTTTATATGACTTAAATAACTAATTTTTATTTCATTCTACCCTCTTACTTGGTTCTAAACCAATTCACAATCCCTAAAGACTTGGAGATGTCTAATTCCTCTCTTTATGGCCCATTGAAGACCATAAGTAAGAGCTTCATACTCAGCATAATTATTGGTATAAATGAACTAAAACCTTAGAGTAGAAAAATATTTCTCCTTCAAGAGAGACACCAAAATGACACCTCCTCATGCTCCATGCCTAATTTTGGATCCATCAAAGTGCATCTACCATACTTCATCATCATCATATAGAATGGATGAATATTCTTCATGCAAGTAATATTTACCTAAATTATCCTATTGAATGATCATATAGGGATTAAACTCATGATGATAAATCCATCATTCATCAATCAGTAAATCAAGTGTGCCTTCAAGGGGTGTACTTGGTTATAACTCATCAAGATGGTCTTCTTGGTCAAAGAGTATATAATTGGCATTTAGGGCATTTGGCACATAAGGTTCAATATGGTTTCTAGCAATTGAATCAGACCTAATGGTGACTCTAGTGCCATATCTGGTTTTAAAGATCATGTGAGACCAATCAAATGATAGGTATCCTCTAATATTAGTAGTAAAGTCCCTAGAAAGACACAAGGCAAAGTATGAAAGAGATCAATTATGAAAACATCTTGTGTAATGTAAAAGTTAAGACAAGCATGCAAGGTGAGGTTCAAACTCTTTATCACACCAATGGTCTTAATGGATTTTCCATGTAGCTAAACTACTCTTTTTGAGAGTGGCTCGTATTACAAACCTAATTGGTCTACTATCTAATTTGCCATCACTGAGATGATAACCCTTGAATTTATCATGCAATTATGGGATAAATAACTAACGATGATTAAAGAAACATAGAATGGTGGAGAATTCACACCTTTATTTAATTGACCTTCTTTTGGCTGAGGGGTATTTGTGAGAACTACCATTGGTTGTTCTTTTGATGACTCTTTTGAAAGACCAAGGTTAGACAAAGCTACTTTCAATAGGTCCTTTTGTCCTAGAATGGACAAGGACTCCCAAATGGGTATATTAACATTTGTTTTCTTCATATGTTTAAGAATATTCAATGGGGAAGTACCAAGCCTTTATTGTACATTGGTAGTAGTAGTACCTTCTTGAAATTATGATGATTGAGGATGGATTTTGACCAGTTATTTACTTATTGGAGTTTGATTATTTTGAATTTATTGCATCTTTAGAGTTGAAGTAGGATTTAAAACCCCTTGGAACACTAGAGAAGATAATGTAGGATACTCACTAGCTAATGTTAAATCACCAAAACCCTTTTCTTGGATCTAGTATTGGCTTACATACCTGAAGAAGAAACTTTATTCTAACATTATAATTGATTTACTCCACAATACTTGTCCCTTTTCCAATTTAGAAGTGTAGCATCACTTTGCACTGGCTCTTAAGAACCTTATGGTTTTGGTGGTGCTTTATTTTGTGTCTCTTATGGTGGTGATATGCTTTGCACCATCAATAATTGGTTGAGGACACCATTAGGATAGGTGGTTTGGTAATGGGGAATATTATAGGGGAATTACCATTCATAATCCTATATTATTTTGGATAGGGACTCAAGTCTTATATGTGATGGAATAATTGGGATTAAGAGCTTGACAAGGTTTTGCATGGGTAATTTGGCCTTCACCTTGAAGATTTGCCTGATAAGGTAGCCTATTATTTTGATAAGGTCCTTTATATAAAGTATTATTATTTTGGTAAGGATGGTAAGGTGATTGATATGGTCTATAAGTTTGAGCCTACTGCCTTTCAAGTGTAACTAGTTTTTTTCCAAAAGTTTGGAGAAGGCTTTTATACTCTTGTAGATCATTTGATGGGCTAGTAGTAACTATGTCCTAGCTTGATGGTTGGATATTTGGCATTGGAATATATGCTAATATAGGTATTTGAGGTAGAAAAGTGGGATATATTTATTGAAAAGGACATTCAGTGCCTAGGTACAATGTTACCAGCTTAAATAAGACTATTGTCATCCCTAATGTCTACCTCATAAGCATATGGTAATTTTATACCACAAATTGATTAGATCATCATATAGACATCATTATTAAAGGCTCTAAGATTATAAATACAAATATATTTATGTGTAAGCCTTACTAATAATAGGATCCTATCCCATGCCATCTAATCTGAGATTGAAATCAAACATGTACTCATGTGATGTTTTTAGTAGAAGTTCCTAGATCACCAAAACATTCTAATTATGAGGATAGATAAGTTCTAAAATTTTGCATAAAAAATTGTAGTGAAGTCATAGCTAATGGAAGTATAACATAGATAAATAATGTGCTCTTATGAAGAACCAAATCAACCAAATAGTTATTTACATGTGTAGAACATTCAAGAGTGATTTTAAGACAAATTAATCCTTAGCATTAAACATGATTACACAATCAAGGATAAACACAAGAAATTTGATAGGTAACCATAAACCAAAAATTATATATTGATCTTAGAAAAGATCATCCTCTTCTTCATACAAACATACATATTTATAGTCAATATAGTTCCTAACTATTTGTATTTTACTTTATACATTGGTTCTAAATTAAGGATACTATTTGCCTTCTATTCTTTCACAAGCTAAGAAGGTAGGATAAAATACACAAGCCAAAAATTACATATATAATGTACAAATATTCAAGGAATATCATGCATAGTATTACTTATCTGATTTTCTTCTCCCAACATTTTCTTGAACTTAAAGTGTTGTCTCATCCCAAGACAATGTTACAGGTTCATCTGACTATGTGCTAAGGGTAGAAGCTTGAAAATTTGGGTAGATTAGTAAGAGTCACATTAATTGCTCAAGGTGTTATTTTTGGTTTTCACCTCTTACACACTACTTAGCTACCCTTTCAGGTTTTTAACTAAATAACATACCAACCTACCACCCTTTTAGGTTTTTAATAGGCTAGTGTAACTAGGTGGATTATATTTATGGTTTTTCTATTATCTTGGCCCAGATTGTCTCTCTAATCATCCCTAATGCAAAAACTATTCAAAATTGTAAAAAAAAATTAAAAACATGCATAGTATGCAATACTCAACTGGTAGCTGGTAGTGTATATGAGGAAGAAGGCTAGTTAGTAGGATCCTTGACCTCTTTCAGGGTAATAGTGAATTAGGTGATCACTTGTTGGAATTTAGAAGGTGGCATGTACACAAGAACCCTGAGCATCATAGTTACCTCACTGTAGAATGGGACCAATTCAGTCTTGAATGCATCCTAATCTAGCATTACTTATTAGACCATGCAAATCGATATGCATATTAGTGTGTAAATATTGATGAGTTTCTTCAAATCCTTATTTTATGTAACACTTAGATCAGCTCTTGTATTACTAACCTTTAATTAAACCTCTATGTTGAGCTGCTCCAACTTTTTTATGTGTCTTTCCACTTGTTCCCTTGAAAATGTGCTACATCACAAGTCTTGTTTCTAGTTAATAATTCAATCCCACACATTATCTCTAGCATTGAATGATTATTAGAGAGAAATTTTAGCCACATCAAATGATGCAGTCAAGCCATGCATAGCTGTGTGGGCTACAATAGCTACATTGAAATTTGTACTAGAGCTAGATAGGGAGTTTTCAAGCTATTATTTCCAATCTAAAAGGTTGTAGGAAAGATAATGGGATTGGAGAGTTTCAATTTCTAACATAATTTTATATTTTTCTATTAGAGTAGTCAAATTTATGGAATCATTATTCAAACTAGAACCCAAATTTCCAATCACAAAAAGTTCTTATGTTATGCACTAGTCTTTAGTGAGCTTTGATACTAGTGTCATTAACCTATGATGATCTGACATGATTTTTTCACCTATGACTCAAGAATATAGAGTTAGGAAATCATCTTTAATTTCCTTTTCTAATTTATGAAACTAATTTAAAAGATCCATATTCTTAGTCTTGGCTTGATCCTACTCTTGTTCTAGAGAAACTGCCTTTTGTCCAATGGATTCTTAAAATGTTGTGGCTCCCTCCAACTGTTTCTTCAAGGGATAGTAAGAGATATCTAAAGATGCCTTATACTTGACCAAAAGAGTTTCCAAAGTGCTCAATGTCATTATAGGATCCTGGTAGGGCATGGTGGCTAAAGGAAGGGAGAAAGTGGTGCACCAAGCAATGACTATTGGAACATCCTAGAACCATATGACTCCTAGTGGAAGCTATGGCATATGAGGTTGTGTCTGAAATATGACTGATACTTGCTACTACACTATAGCCTTGACTACCAACATAGCTTGTTGTGTAACATCCTCAACCTTCTTCTACTTCACCTCTTCCTCTTGCTTCTTCTTCCATTCTTCTTCCTCCCTTTTCTTTTTCTCCTCTTCTTCTTGCTTTTTATTCTTTTCTTCTTCTTCTTCTTCTCTTTTCTTATTCTCTTTCTATTTATTACTCCTTTCTTCCTCTTCTTTCCTATTTTTCTTATCATCTTCCTCTTCCTCTTTCTTCTCCCTCTCATCTTCTTCTTCCATCCATTTTTTTTCTTGTTCTTCTTTCTTCCTTTGTTCTTCTTCTTTCTTCTTATGTTCCTATTCTTGCACAGCTTGAGCCTACACCTAGGCTTATGTTTATGCCTATGCTTGATATTTTTGTAGCACTTTAGAATGTTCCTCCTTATTTTTGTCAAATTATTTGTCCTATTGTTATGCCTGGACTACTTATTCTTTTCATCATTTTTCTTCCTCCTCTTTTTATTTCTTCTCCTTCTCTTCCTATACTTGTTGTGATGTTGATACTTCCTAGGATTTTTGAGCCATATTATTATCCTTTTTCAAGTCTACCTTTGCATCCTTGGAATTTTTTGAGGCCTCCACTTCCCCAAATTATTGTGTTTATTGTTGTTCTTCCTTCTTTCTCTTCTTCTCTTTCTTTCTCCTTCTAGACTCGACAACGTAGGTAGATTCTTCTCTTGTATCATGTTGTTCTTCAACTGAGATCTACTCCACTTCACTTTATTCAATATCTTATGCCTATGATGATGGTGGGGAATCTTTAGGTCACACCTCCACACTTAAAACCTATTGATTTCTTCTACATATAGTGACCAACTTATATCATGGTGGTGGTGTAGAATTTTTTTAGGTAGGTTGTGCTTCTTACTCAGTAGTTAGTTGATTGAATGTGCATTCTTCAAGTGAAGGGGAGACTCAGGCTTCCATTCTCATTCATGACATATTCATAAGATGTTTTAGTAGACTCTTTGATAAGGGTGTGAATACATTAGGTAAAAATGTTTGAGCAATGACTGGTTGAGAAAATTCCATTCAGCATCATAATTGTTCCTCCTCTTCTTTGATAGTATCCACAATGATGGATGGTGGATAGATAGGGAGTTCTACCCATATATTAAGAAGAGATTGATTCTATATTTGTATTGTGTGTACTACCTTCTAAAAGAAAAAATCTTTTTCTTCTTCTTTCTCATAGTAGTCCCTAATCATGTCTACCAATATGACTTGGTAGACCTCCTACATGTCAGTTCCCATTTCTATGAGATCACAGGACCTAGAAATTTATGGTACCTTTGGGTCATCTTTCCATGATGTGATACATGTCATGCACTTTAGATGAAGTGACACTGAATGAGGGTCTACTTTGCACTTCCCATTCTATTATTATGAGCTAGATTCCAATTCTAAGGGTTGTAATGTAATAATGTCCACATTTGGTGGTATCAATTGTAGAGGGATTGCTCACTTGGCTACATATTCTTTCTATCTAGCCACCTCAACCTATGCCATATGCATCATGATGAAAAATGGAAGTGGTTTGAAAGGTGATCATAATATAGCATGTATGGTGATGAATACTCCCTTATGCATGAGAGGGACAATACCATGCTATCCAAAATACTGTAAAACATCTACTAGAACTCTGGGGTGTATGGTGATGAGGTCCATGCACTCCTCCCATCATGTTTTTAACTTACCATCATGTGTGAGGGCTCCTCATTACTGCATCCAAATGAGGTTATAGAACTATTATGATGGCTAGTAGTCTATATTTGGGTGCACTTCCCCCTACAGTGACTTTTACTAGGTGAAACAGAGGAGGATCAAGAATTAATACTAGAAGGTTTGCCTTGGTGTGGTGAAACACTTTTCAGTATTGGTAATCACTTTTTGAACAAAGTATTTAGGCTAATTAAATTACTCACCTCAGTGGATCATTTTATGGGTGATGTCCATAACTCCCTTAGGTTATACTTAGCTAACTTGGTTGTCTACTAGAAGCATATGGTGATTCATTAGACAAGGATGAACATAGGTTCATCTATAATATCATCAATAAGGATCCCTTGGCTTTGTCACACATACAAATCTCTAACTTTTGGAAATATTGGAGGTATTTTGGTCTTATAGGCCAAAAAAGAATCTCCATGCATAGGTATACCCAAAGCTCAAGACATGGCCTATGTGTTGATGACATTGTGTCATTAAACCCTAAATAGATGGCTCCATCATTGTATCATATAATTAATACTTAAACAATTTTGCCTAAGTCATCAAATATTGGTATTCGAAGTAGGTGCTCAATGTCTATGTTTTGGAACTTATGTAGAGATATAAGGGTAAGTGGTTGAATAAAATCCATAGGATTTGGTTGGAAGATATTCTACTCAGTTTTATGTAGATATTAGAATGGACCTTGATCAATAAACTTTGTCTACCATAGCACCATATCAATGCCCATGGCTTCCTTTTATACTTCTGAGAAAGGTCAAATCAAAGGCATAGTATCTATGGTGGCCTAAAATAAACTTTGATTTATTTAAAATTCTCTATGTATTGGAATGGGTTAGCTTTGTGATAAGTGTATCTCTCAATAATATGCTAAGTATGAAATGCAAAAATGGAGTTTGAACTTATGTTTTATAGATTTTGTACTTCTTGGATTTCCAATCTAGCCCATACTTAGCTATCCATTTATCTTGAATACATATTGAATGTGGTGAATAAATTTTCAATCTAGATCTTAAATTCAATAGTAATTAGTTCATGTGTGGAGTTGCGTCGTTATGCCCTTAGGTGCCTATATAAGGGGTATAAGTTGATGATGTTGACTAGCCATTGATTCTTGGAAGATCATATCTACCAACCCTTGGATCTTGTATTTAATTCTATTTAATGACCATTATCCATAAGATATATTTTTTATGTGACCTTTTTCAATATTTTTTAGACTTAAAATTTTTCAATCGCTCCTCATTAACTTTATTGGTAGTACACATGGCACTTCCTATGCATGTTTGGTACACATAATGCTTGGTATTGGTACTTCACAAATGTTTTTTATAAGATAATATAAAAATTTAAAAAATATAAAAAAACACACATAAATCTCTAATAAAAATCCTAATATATATGGTTCTACTAAACACCCACTCAGTTGAGGATAGAGATCAATAGCTATTAATGGTAAGGCTTAATCCTATAACCATTTACTCACCCTAGCAATATGGTTCCATATAAATATATTAAAATCACCATTCCTTGTTTTGTTAAATCATTAATAATTTATGTTCATTTCCATTTTATTTATAGTTTGCCTAAGAATTCTCTAAATTGGCTATCATACAACAAAACTAGCTGCTCCTTGTGGTGTAGGTTCTGATTATGCCATGCTTTTTGACTTTGTTCATGTATTTCCTACATCTATGTTGCTCTTATTTTGAACTTATCCATTCTATTCAAGTATAAAATTTGATTGGTAATATATTTTTGCTCTCCTAGGTGTATAACCATAGTGATGCATAGACTGGGCACTAGATACTCCATTGGCATGACTACTTCTTGACTGTACACCAACTAAAATGGTGTAAATCTTGTAGTTCTCTTATAATTTTCATGATATACCTATAAGATCACAATAATGATATATTAACATTCATCATTCTTAACATCTCATATTTTTTTGAGCATTTTCCCCATTACCTTATTAGAATCTTTAGCCTAGCCATTCACCTGTGGATGATAGGTAGTGATTGTATGATGCACAATCATGAATTCTTATATCAAAGCTTTGATAGTATTATTGAGGAAGTGCATTCTTATATTAATGACTATTTTGATCAAATATCCGAACTTGGTAATGATATTTTAATATAAAATATTTGCTACATCATTTGTACCATAGTTAGGTGTGGTAACAGCTTCAACCCATTTAGTGAAATAGTTTATTGTAGTAATAATATACCTAGCCTTGATTCACTTGTTTTAGGGGTTGATTGGACCTACAAAGTCAATATCCAACTATTAAAATGGTTACTCTACTAGGAGGGGTTGTAATGGCATCTCATATTTTTGAAGTCATTTCCTCATACATTAGCAGACATCACAATGTTGCACACCTCTATGTGCATATTGAAATAAATTTAGCCACCATAGTCTGCTCTATAAGATCTTTCTCAATATAGATTTTTTTATGAAATTTTCTCTTTTGACTCCTTGATGAGTTTCCTCTAGGGTTTGAGGGTGTTCTCAAGGACAACCTTGTATAGGACTTCATCCTTCCCCAAGTGATATAACAGTTTGTCAATGATAGTATAAGGTAGTGCTCTGGTTACAAATTAATTTTTGTCCACTCTTGAAAGTGTGTAGGGATGATCCCTTGCTCAAGGAATTTATCAATTTCTTTGAAATTTTTACGAATCATAGTGACATGAAAGAGGTGTTCATCAGGTGAGTCTTCCTATAATTCTTCTAGAGTTTCATCATTCAGAATTTGAGTGAGGTGGTTAGATCCTACATTTTCTCTACCTAGTTTTACATTTGTTCAGAATTGAAATTATTAAAACAACATCATCCAACAAAATATTCATCCTCCTAGCATTGGTTTGTTAACCAAGTAGTGTAGGGCTTGATGGTCCATGAAAACTTCAAATGGTGTTTCTAGAAGATAGTGCCTAAATTTTTTTAGTGTGAACATAATGGCCAATTATTCCCATTTTGTGGTTGTATAATGTTTCTTTTCATTAGACAATTTTTGGCTAGAAAAGTGAATGGGATGTGGTCAAGTACACCATCTCTAGGTTATGGAAGTACTACACCAATTGTGATGCCCAAATCATCTACATGTACATGAAACAACTTAGTCTAGTCTAGGAAAACAAGTGTAGGCATAGTAACCAATCATTATTTGAGCTCAATGAAAGTAAGGCTTCATTCTTGCATAGTAAGGCTTCCAATGGAGATGATATTTTGGTGTAGCCTTTCATTAATTTTCGGTAGTATCCTATATGTCTAATAAATGAGTGCACTTCCATGGAATTAACATGTGGTAGCATACTTCGGATTACTATGATTTTACACTAATCCACCAAAATACTATCACTACAAATAACATGGAAAATTAAAACACCAAAAGGTGTGAAAAATAAGCACTTATTCAAATTTAAAGAGATGTACAAGGCTCAACATCATTCTAGCATCAAACATAACTTACACAAATGATCTTTAAATAGGGAGGAGACTTCCAATCATCTAAATAAGCCTCCAAGAAATCATGAATGAAATATTTGAATGTTATGATTACTACATGTGAGAATATCATATGTGTGTTCTTCATCACAAACAACATGACTTTGTATGCAAAAGAACCCCACTCTATTGCAAAATTCATTTTGGCTCTATCCTCCTCTATGATTGGAATCTAATGGTATCCACTAAACCCATTTATAAAGGCATATACTTTGTGGCTTGTGATAGACTCCAATACTTCATCTATAAATGTTATGGGAAATGGATTATTTACACAGGCATCATTAAGAATGTGATAGTCTCCACATACCTAAATTTATCCTATTTTCTTATATTTTACTACCATTGGCTTACCCATTTAGATTTTTCTACTAGATAGATTATCCCTACATCTTATCTAATTCTAGTTTTAATTTGAGTTTCATATTGGGGTTGAGTTTGTATGGTCACTTCTTAATGGACATGCACACTCTTTTAATTCAATGTGCATCTCACTAAGGGATGGGTAAACTCCTTGTACCTCTAAGAGCTTAGTGGGGAATACATCTTAATAGTGCTTCAAAAGTTGTAGAGCTTCTAAAATATTAGTCTCTATCCAATATTCCCCTACACTTGCTAGTTTTGGAACCTCATCTATTCCAATGTGAACGATGTGTTTCTTGAGAGGCTATTGATATATGTTACATTTTTCATCATCTACTGATTCTTGTATATTCCTTTACCCTTCCTTCTCTAGTATCTAGATGCTATGCAACTTATATTCTTTAGTTAGTATTACACTAGTGTCCTTAAGTGGTTATATAGGCTACTCAAGTCTAAATAAATCATTTAGACCTAAATCTACATCAGAATCAGAATCTTCATCATCGTCTACCTTATCCTAGATTTAGTAACAAGGCTATGTTAGAGCTTGTTCTTTCATCCTAGCAGCTTTATACTTTTAGAGTACAAAATTAAGATCAAAATCTATGTTTTTCTACGTAGTTGATTCTATTGTGGTGTTCATATCTTCTGGGCACCCATGACATATAAATTACTTGAGTTTCTAAAGCATGTTATAGACTACTGGATTTTCATCTTCAAAAACAAAAGTTTGTACGAAGTCACTATCTACGTGTTCCCAATGTTTGGTTTCTCTCCTATGCTCTTGGTGCATGTACCATGTTGTAGGTAATAGATCCAGTGTGTAGTGAAAAATATGAACCCAATACTTAGGTGCCACATGTTATATGTTCCAAACTTCAACACATCTATGTATATGAATCTCAGGGCATTCTCCTTCTTGATAAAATGGCCAATTAGTGTGATGAATTATGAGTTGAAATATGTTGATCATGAGTTCATAGGTGATATCCCATTCCTATTGATTATCCTAATGAGTTTTCCATCAAGTTGAAACAATTCTCTTCAAATCATAGTTTAGTGTGCTAACTGATTGATTGATAGTTAGAATATGGATTTGTAGTTGTAGAATAAAATCATTTATGTCCTCCATTACATAATATATAGGTAGGTGACATTCATGCACAAAGACCATCCTCATGGTCCTAAGTTCATGGTCACCACGGGCCCAGTTAAGGAAATGTGTATCTAAATCACCACTGATAGAAGAAGCTACTTCCTAGGGCACTATGCCTTCCCTTGTTGGTTATATGTAATCCTGTATGTGATCATTAGCTTGTATAATAATTCAACTTATAAGTAAGTGGGAGATTTTATAGACATGGAGGCATAGTCTTCACTGATCAAATAATTTACAATTGGCTATGTAGATTTTTATTTTGGTCTACATTATTCTACTATAGTGGATTACTGGGTAAGCATTGACTACACTTGAGGTCTAGATTATTGGTATAGCAAGTTGCATTATGTTGTGCATAGAGCATTAAGATTATCCTTTGTATTGACCTTCATCTAGTTGGTTTCTGATATAACATATGGAGAATTTGGTTTAGTAGGAATTATATATGGTTTTTTCACTTTATTGAGGAGGATGACCACAACCTTATCACCTTGATGTGCCTCAAGTTGATTGAGTACTATATTTATAGTCATTTAACCATCATATGGCCATTTCTTCCCTATCAAGGTAGGATAGTGCATTACCATGGTCTTCATGTCTATGACCTTGAAGTCTCCTCATAGAGACAAGTCTATGACATTGATCTCAACATCCTTTAAGTGGCCAATAGGTTCAACTTTCCCATAGTCAGTGAAGCTCAAAGTTACTAGGCTATGGCTAAGGGATGGTCATCCAATCATTTCCCGTATGGATCTAGGGATCATATTTACTATGATACCAAAGTCAAAGACAATATTTGAGCTTTCATATCCTGCAACCTCAATATCAATTTGTGCATCCACATCCCATGGTTTCTTTGTCTTAATGTATCAAATCACCTTTTCTATCTTTTTCTAGCCACACTATGCACATTCCAAAATATTATGCAATAGGTTCATGATGTTCTATGATGTCTTCATTGCACATGGTACTCAAGAGTTTTAGTAAATCTGTTAATAGAGTGACAACTCCATCTTGTTGTATGATGTGCACAATTTGACTATACATTTCACATTGATGGTTGTAGCATCACCATCAATAGTTTCAAGTTATTGAATGTTTTTCAATAGCTATGCAGCTTCATTCATAAAACTCTTTTTTGTAATTAGATCTAGGTATTTTTCTTGTCTAACCTTTTTGATGCCTTTATCTTGAGGCATATCAAGTGGGGGTAATCTTTTTTTGCATGCTATTACCATGTCATATCATTTAGAAAGGCATTTTCTCTCAGTTATGCCCTTACCATATTTACATATTGGATAGTTTTGTCTTTCCTCTACTTGTCCAAGATAGGGCAATCCTTTGTATCATGTTTCTCAAAAAATATGTAGTATGCATAATACAACTACCTCTATGGATTTATCAGGTAGTTTCTTTGATCATGATTATATTCTCCACATAGGTAGCATTGTAGAGGAGGCCACTGATAGTTATTTCCTCTACCACCTTGGTATCCTCCTTGGTATTTACCTCAACCTCTTCCCTTATTTGATTTATATCCCCCTAATATCCTCCTTGTGGCTACACTAAGTCTCACTATTGATACTGATGATTATTATTTCCCATACTAAACTATTGTTTCACAATTGGAGGGGTCCAATTTTATTGTTTTGGCCACATTATGGGTGAACTCTAATATGATAAATAATTATATTGAGGGGATGGGGAGTCCAACTTGGTGAAGAAGGATTCCATCCAACTAGACTATGAGGTTGGTACTATGGTGAACTCAGAATACATTATGGACCCATTTGGGTTGCATAATTCTTATCAACCTCTAGGCCTAGAATTATTTACTTCATTGAGAGATCTATTATGTTGTGATGGCAAAAACATTTTTGGATAATCCCTCCTTAATTTATTCTAAATATCTATAATTATTTTCATCATGTTTAGTTAATTTGTATAAATTATAGCATAGGTTCTGAGTAATTTTGATGTATTGTTGCATTAGATGACATTGTATCATGGCATGTCCTATTAATTAGCAAAGTTAAAAAAAATATTTTTTTTTTAGGACAATCATTCAATTGGTGTCATTCTTTACCATACTCTATGCACCATAGGTTTAATTTCAGATTTTCTATTTCATGATACTACTCCATCTTTTCCATAAAATATTGAAATATATTTTTAAACCTAGAGCTAACTATAGGAGTTTTAACATAGTCTTTCATTTATTCAACATGCAATGCAAAAGCCCTAACATCTACTTTTGTCTCATATTGTGTTTGCATAGTGGAAAACTAAATCATACCTCATAATCCTCTAATAAACCATGATTATTTGTCTTTATCTATTAAGGTGAACTCTACTTTTTAACTTATATCTAAAAATTTGTCATCATAATCATAAATTGACTCTCTTGATTTTTATCTTATTTCTTTTAAATCCTATATTATCTGGCTTGTGAATTTCTTAATTTTAAACTCTTTAATGAGTCATTTTTGCACATATTATAGGATTGTTTCTTGTATATATATTTTATATATGAGCTCAAGTTCTCTCCTAGATATATCCCCTACTAGTATGCACTTTTGTAAATTTTCATCAGTAAGACCTTTAACTTGCTACTTCATTTTGCAAGTTAACAAATACTATTCAGGATCTATGGACCCATCATAAATGGAAAAATTAAAGAATCCTCCTACCTAATTCAACATAGTGGTAGGTATATATGGAGTCTTTTTTGTAGTTATTACTTGAAGTTAATGTGTCTTGATTGTTCTTATTTACATACTACTCTGCACACTAGAGGATTTTTAGTATTCACTTTACTTATATTTGCTTTCTTCTTGTTGTTGTTCAAATTTACCTAATCCTATATAATTCAAATCCTTACTAATTGATTTTGTCTATATTTATGTTCCCCAATTATCCAATTGCTCTAAAAATGATTTATCCCAACTCTTCTCCCCTCGCTTGATTGACTAAAAACTTCTACTAGGATATATAAGATTGGGCTATAAGGACACGTACACTTCTGGTGAATAATATTTGCTAATGACTTATTTATCTATTGTGTTTGAGCTTGTATTTAACCTATGACTAAGTTTTGTTTATTTTTGTAATTCTTCTTCTTTTGTCAATACCCTATTCTGTAGTTGTACACTACTTATACCTTCTATTCATTCTACTCTTATATTACTCTTAACTTCATCACACATCTCTTCTTCTACTCATTCTTCATCTTCTCACTCTTTTTTTGGTATCCATCATTGTTTTCTTTCTTTAACCTTTACTCATAATCCTACTCATCACTTATGCACACTCATTCATCAGATACTCTACTACTATTCTTAATTATATTCATAGCTACTTGGGTATCTATCTATTTATTCCATCTACTCTATTGTCATAGTTCCCTTTCTAAATATAGAGTTTTCTTCTAACTTTTATTCCCTCACATCTCCATTATAGATTCAAGATCAAGATCTAGTCACTCATCTATCCATCATTCACCATTATGTACACACATGCCTATACACTTGAAGTGATTACTCCATACTAGCAGGGTAAGGCACCATGGCCTTTTCCATCACCAACATCTTCAATAGGAGAGGTAGTCATTGTAAAAATTTCCCTTTGATTCCTCAAATGAATCAGTCTTACATAGACTTAAATGTTATATAGTTTTGTACTATGAACTCAGTAATGTATCCATCTAAAGTGCTTTCAACCCAGTAATCTATCACTCTTTTTAAATCAATTTTTAATTTCACTAATTGGTCTATCTTTTCTTAAGTCCAAGTAATGGTTTCTTTTGCTCTGGGATGGAAGCAATAGTACTCAAGTCTTATCAACTAATTATCTAGAAATTTTAATAGCTCATACTAGAAAATATCATATATTTCTCTCTCTCTCTCTTTATGTGTGTGTGTGTGTGTGTTTGTGTTTGAATGTTTTCACTCATAGTGAGGTTCATCCTTTTGGATTATTCTTCTATGAAGTGCCATATTGTTTGGTCTAACTAGGTTTCAATATCTCATTATCCTTGTAGCCATCTTAAGATAGTTCTCCATGAAAGGAGTGTTTCCATGATCCTCACATCATGTTAGTAGAGATTCCTAGATCACTAGAACATGTTAATTATGATGATAGATAAGTTCTATAAATTTGTGCAAAAAAGAGAAGTGAATTCATAGCTAATAGAAGCATAACAAAGATAAAGAATGTACACTTACAAAGAACCAAATTAACCAAAGAGATCTTTACATGTGTAGAATATTCAAGAGTGCTTTTAAGATAAATTAAACCTTAGCATTAAACATGATAACACAATCAAGGATAAACATAATAAATTTGAAAAGTAACCATAAACCAAAAAGTCTGTATTGATCTCAGAAAATATCATCATCTTCTTCATAGAAATATACATATTTATAGTTGATATAGTTCCTAACTATTCATATTATACTTTATACATTGGCACCAAATTATGGACACTATTCACCTTCTATCCTCTCACAAGGTGAGAGGATAGGATAAAATACACAAACCAATAATTACATATATAATGCACAAATATTTAAGGAATATCCTGTGTAGTCTTATCTCATTTTCTTCTCCCAATAGGTGCTCTCTTAATAACAAGCAACTATTCAACTAGGGATAAATGGTCTGATTTATCTTCAAACTCTTTGCATATATCTTCTCCTAGTTTATCCCATGAGTCAATAGAATTAGGATTCAAAATCATATGCCATTATAGAGCCTTCCCTTTAAATGAGGATGCTAAAATCCTAATATAAATGTTCTCATTAGTAACATGATGTATTGAATGGTTATTAGAGATATCTTTAATGTGGTTTATAGGTGTGGTAATATATCCTAAAGTAAAATTTTGAATACTCTTGAGGGATGGAATGGGTATATCATCATATTAGTCAAGGTTTAGTGGAATTCATCTATTTAAATAAATAAAGGCCTAATTTCTAAGGATAACCATGTAAAGGATTCGAAGAAATCCTACACTTTGTTTAGAAATATACCAAAAGTGGGTATAGAATAATGTTATACCCTTAACCATTGGTGTGTCTAGGGATATGTGTCATCAAATTGTGGCTTACATACCTCTTTTATTTACTTTTTACATTTCTCTATGTTCTTAATTAGGTCAACCTATAGAATAACCTTGGCTAAGTAGACTATATATAGGAGGTAGTGGTTAGTCTTTAGGTATTATGTTAAGTATTTTTATATTAGTGCATAGTTGTGGAGGTTTCCCCCTTAAAGTGGCTTTGCTATATTATCTAGTATTCTATTTTGCTATCAATTATCATTATGTGATCTCTCATATTTGTTTATTTTGTGTAATATAAAGTCATTCCATGTGAATATCTAAGTAATTTAATTAAAAGTGGTATCAGAGCTTTGATTTGGTAAAGTTTCTTATAACATTTTTTTTAATCTAGTGAGGTGTGGCTTTCATGAGTGGTGAGAGAAAAAAACATAACTTGCAATCTGGGAAGAATTAATTTTTTCTGTCAATGCAGTATTGCTTGAAACACTTTTTTGAAACAAAAATTAATAAAAAAAAAGTTTGGGAAAAAAATTATCTTACACAAGTTCCATCATTAGAATCATCTCGATGAGATGATCTCAATGGTATATTCTATAAATATACTTTTTTGGGCAAAGTTAGTCATTATATTCATCTTGACAAGGTGATCATAATGGTACCATTTCTTGGTACACTTTTTTTGGGGTCAAAACCCTCCTAAGGTTGGTATATGTTAGGTTCATGTACTTGAGGAAGAAAAGGGGGGAAAGAAAATTGTAAGACTCCTTTTGTTGATGACATGGATTTTAGAACTTTAGATCCAGTGATTTCTCAACTTCAAGCAAACATAGAGAACTTGGTGAGGCATGATGACTTTGTTATATTCCAAGATGATGTTTTAAGGATGTGTAGATAGATTAATGTGGTTCATAATGAATTTTATAATATCACTACACAATTGGCTTCCCTTAAATCTTAGTTTCAACCCAACAACCCTCTACTTTGGCATTCAAATCATCCTCTCAACAACTACCATGTTGGTATGAAACTGATGTTGCCAAAAGTGCACATGTGTAAGTTTAATGATAAGGATCCTCTCACTTATATTACCCAAATTGAGAATTTATTTGAGGTAAATCAAACCCCTAGTTTTTAGAGGGTGATAGTGGAATCCATGTATCTAGAACCTAAGCAATTCATTTGGTAATGTTGGTTATGTGCTCAAAAGAAAAAGAATGATGTACCTATTACTTAGACTATTTTCATTGAGGAGTTATCAACTCATTATTATAATAATGTCTCTAAGAACTATTTCAGCCAATTAGCCAAGATGCAACAAATAATAACTATGAAGTATTATATTCATTAGTTTTAGAATCTCTCGTTACGGGTGGAAAATATCACTGAGAAAAATTTGACCGATCTATTTTTGTGTGGCCTCAAAGATAGCATCTAATTAAAGGTTTAAATGTTTAACCCATCATATATAGTATAATTTATCCCTATAACATGCATGATATAAGAAAAATATATGGTCAAAGGAAAACTTTCACTACTGGTCGTGATCGCAACTTTTTTACACTGTCATTTCCATAACCCACTAGATTAACATAATGATAAATTGAAGAGAAGTGAGCCAAAAGGTTGTGTTATGGTTGTGATATAAAATGGATAAAAGACCATCATTGTGTTGAAAAGAAGCTATTTTACATTCAAGGTGCCAATGATGATGAAGATGATGCAAAAGTACATGATGAGGATGTATAAGTTCCTGAGGAGGAATCTAAAGACTCTCAGCCTACTATTTCTTGTCATGCCCTTTTAGGTATTAGTACTCCCCAAAATCTTAAGGTGATGGGTTTCCTTAATAAATATAAGGTTACTATATTGATTGATTTTGGTATCACACACAACTTCATCCACAGTAAGTTGGATGCTCATTTGAACTATTTTATTTATTTAGCTCTAGAATTTTAGGTTATGATTGTAGATGGTGGTACTGTTAGCTATTCAAGAAAATATCATAGTATCAAGTTGGCCATGGGATACTACTTATTGGATTCTCCTATGTTTTCTATGCCCATGGGTGGAGCTGATATTGTTCTAGGAGTCCAGTGGCTCACCACTTTGGGTACTATTGAGATGAATTTTTAGGAATTATTCATGCATTTTCATTCTAAAGAAAGAACATTTGACCTAGGGGATTAAAGGCTAAATCTCCATAACTTATTAGCTCCCATTAAATGACAAATTTTATGTAAGGGCACTAAGGTATTTTTAGCTCACTTGTTTTCTATATAAGTATAACCAATTCATCCATCTCTACCTCTTGATTTATAATAAATAATTGATGCTCATTATATTATTTTTGGAGACATGCCAAAAGGACTTCCACCTAGACACACTCATGATCATGATATCACACTTATTCTTGGTAGTACACCACCCAACATTAGGCCATATAGGTATCCCTATACCTAAAAAAGTGAAATTGAAAATATGGTACAAGAGATGTTGGATGAAAGAATCATTCACCATAGCCAAAGTGAATACTCTTCACTAGTTTTCATGGTGTGAAATAAAGATGACACCTAGAGGACGTGCCCTAACTATAGACAACTCAACAAGTACAATATCAAAGATAATTTTTTGATTCCTATCATTGATGATTTACTAGATGAATTGAATGGTGCTTTTTATTTTACCAAGTTAGATCTATGTTCTAGGTATCATCAAATTTGGATCCATGATGAAGATATACCAAAAACTACTTTTAGGACTCATGAGGGCCATTATGATTTTTTGGTTATGCTTTATGGTCTAAAAAATGCACCATCTACTTTTCAAATTTTGATGAATACTATTTTTAAGCCATTTTTGACGAAATTTGTTTTGGTATTCTTTGATGATATACTCATTTATAAGAAAAATTGAGAAGACCATTTGCAACATGTAAAACAGGTGCTTTCCATTTTGGAGCAAAATTAATTATATGCCAAACCTACCAAATATTTTTTGGGGGCTAGTGAGGTTGAATATTTGGGTCATCTAGTGTCTTATTAAGGAGTGAAAGTGTATCCTAAAAAATCCAAGCAATGGTGGACTAGCCATTCCTAAGACACTCAAGAAACTTAGGGTATTTTTGGGGCTTACTGGTTACTATCATAGGTTTGTCAAAAATTATGGTAGTATTACATCCCAACTCACCTATTTGTTAAATAAATACTCCTTTTAGTGAATTGATGTAGCTACCTAGGAATTTAAACAATTGAAATTGGCTATGTGCACTACTCCAGTATTGGCCACTCTTGATTTGTCTATTACTTTTTTGGTTGAATTTGATGCATCTAGGTATGGTATGGGTGTTGTACTCATGAAAAAAGGAATACCCCTTACATTTTAAATTCATCAAATAAAGGGTAAAAATCAGCATAAGCCCATCTATGAGAAGGAAATGATGGCCATTTTACATGCAATCAAACAATTGAGACCTTGTGATGGGTCATCACTTTTAGGTAAATACTAATCATGATAGTCTCAAATATTTTTCAGAAAAAAGGTTGTCATCTGAAGAACAATAGAAATGGGTAACTAAGATGTTATTATATGATTTTGAAATAGTATACCAAAAAGTTAAGGACAATGTGGTGGTAGATGCACTATCCAGAAAAGATGAATCAGTTGAGGCATTGTTATGTGACATAACCATTTTGTAGTTAGATTGGCTAGAGGAAGTATGATTAGAATGGGAACATGATTGTACTACCCATGATTTGATTCAAAATCTTTAGCAAGGCTTAGGTGGATTTGAAAAATTCACATGGAAAGGTAATGCATTATGGTATAAAGATGGACTGTACCTATGTAAGAATTCTCTTCTTAAACAAAAAATCCTTCAATAACTTCATGCAACTCCAATTGGGGGTCATTAAATATTTTTGATAACCTGTCATAGAATCAAGCATGATTTTTTTTGGGAAGGTCTCAAGGGGGATGTATAGAAATATGTGGATAAATGTATGATCTATCAACAAAACAAAGGCAAAACCATCAAAACCCTAGGTCTTTTACAACATTTATCTATCCCTAGCTGATGTTGGGAAGAGGTATCTATGGATTTCATTATAGGGTTACCAAGATCTAAGGGTCAAAATGTTATCATGGTTGTTGTAGATCATCTCAATAAGTATTCTCATTTTTGTTCATTATCCTAGCCATTTGTTGCTAGTATAGTAGCTGTTGTTTTTCTCAATATAGTTCAAAAATTGCATGGGATGCCTAAGATCATTATCAGTAATAGAGATCCCCTTTTTACTAGTAATTTTTGGACTGAGTTGTTTACATGTTTGGGCACCTAATTGGCTCATATTTCATCCTATCATCCTCAATCTAATGGAAAAACTAAGTTAGTCAACAAATGTCTAGAAGGATATCTCCATTGGTTTGTTTATGATAAATAGGATAAATGGGTTTAGTGGCTTCCACTAGCTGAATGGTGGTATAATATTTCTATTCATAGTTTTTCTAAAATGTCTCCTTTTGTGGAACTATATGGATACCACCCTCCTTCCATCACTTCAACCTTGAAGTTCTATCCTAAGGTTCATGTAGTTGAAAAACATATTCACCATCAATAGGAGATCCTTACACTTTGTGTGAAAATTTAGCTATGGCCCAGAATCACATGAAGTAATAGGTAGATCAACACAAAAGTGAGAGACATTTTGACATTAGTGGTTGGTTCTTTATTCACTTATATCCATACAAAAATATGTCATTGAAGCAATAAAAAAAAGATAATAAGATATCCCCTAAGTATTATGGGCCTTATTAGATCTTGCATAAAATTGGCAATGTGGCCTACAAGTTAGAATTTCTTTCATCCACTTGCATACATCCAATATTTCATGTATCATACTTAAATAAAGTCATTGGACATATACTTGCCATTCAAATAGAATTACTAGAATTGGATGAGGAATTTAGAGTTTTTCTTGATCTTGAGGTGATCCTTCAAAGGCACATTAAGTAGTTACATTCTAGATCAATTACAGATTACATGATCAAATGGAAGAATCTACCATGTGAAGATGCCACTTGGGAGGATGAAGAATTTGTGCAACAACATCCAGAGTTGTCACAACATTGAGGATAATGTTTTTTTGAATGGTAAGGGATTGTTACACCTTAACTATTGGTGTGTCTAGGGATATGTGTGGCTAACTTGTGGCTTACATACCTCTTTTATTTACCTATTACATTTCTCTATGTTCTTAGTTAGGCTGGCCTATGAAATAACCTTGGCTAAGTAGAATATATATAGGAGGTAGTGGTTAGTCTTTAGGCATTATGTTAAGTATTCTACTATTAGTGCATAGTTGTGTAGGTTGCCCCCTCAAATTGACTTTGCTATATTATCCAGTATTTTGTTCTGTTATCAACTATCATTATGTGATATCTCATATTTGCTTATTTTGTGCAATATAAAATCATTCTGTGTGAATATCTAAGTAATTTCATTACAACTAGGCTCTTTAGAAAGAATGTTTAAGGATTTTAGATATTATTATAAGAGACAAGGATGATTTAGTTACTCTTCTTATAAAGGGAGGTGTAGATAACTCAACCAACTGGGAATTACCTCTTGAAGAAGATCTTATTAATCTTGGCATGAATATATTTTATAGATGGTCTGGTGGGGGATCTAAAATGCTTGGTGTTGTTAGGTGATATTTAATGTATTCAACACTTGAATCTTGACAAGAATAATAACAAATTCTTAGCTAAAACCTTCTAATTCAATGGATTTGAGCTTAGGTCCCACTAGGCATGCTAAAAATTATTATCAATCTAAATTATACCTTGGAGGATGTTGTTCATCCTTCCTCATTCAAATGATATAATAGGATCACTCCAAGGTTTTGGGTTGATTATAGTTGGAGTGATCTTATGGAGAAGGCCAAATTCCTTTGATTTATCACCTAGACTAATGAAAAACTACTACACTTATAAGAAAAGGAAGAAAGAGGAACATAACAAAACCTAAAAAATTAAGAAATATGATGCACTAATGATTTATGATCCCTATACCAACTTATTAACAACATTAAATGACTCAAAATTGACTGAAACTATCTTACACTTTCCTCAAAATAGGCTATTCATACATCAATATTTCATATGAAGGTTGTGATTATATGCATAGGGTATTGAAGGGATAATTGAAGGGTCTTAAATTAGATACAATCATTTGGTTTTCACAAAAACTCATTAGCCTAGACAATTTCAACATAACATGCAACATGTATAAAACTCAGCCTACTGATAACAAGGTGAAAATAAAGGACATACAAAATGAAGAATGACTTCTATCACAAATGTATATCAACTAAGCATCAAAATCACACAATCATATCAACATAAGGAAGGTAAATTTTAGTCTTATATTTATCAAAAGGCTTGAAAATACAAAATTAAAAAAAGTAGAGCTTAAACATACCCAAAATAGGGATCCTAGATGGAGAAAATTATACATCATTTTTGTGCTAAAAGAGAGTCCTATTATGATTATAATTTTGCCTACTTAAATAGACAAAAATAGAGAGATCAAGCTCTTGATTGGTCTTACCCACTAATAGGGTACTTATATATTTAAATGATGACTAGAGAAGGTAGTGTGTGAAGTGAGGATATATTAATAGGAAAACCAAGCCACACCTATGCAACCTCTAACCATGTCTCCTTTGTCTTCTTTTGGATGCATTTTTTCCACATAATAAATTCGACTATATTCCATTACCCTTTCATAATTTTAACCACAATTATGTTAAGTTGTGCCATGATTTTGAAGATCAAACCACTCAAACATTGATTTCTATAAATTAATTTAGTTATATAATTCATTCATATATTTTAATAATCTTTATAGTTGGATGGGATGTCAACTTTAGACAAGTACATTGATGGCATAGTGTTATTTCAGTCACTATCTCCTTCATTACTTAACTACAACTTATGTACTTAGGGCCTACCACCTCCACATGGTAGGTCATCATTGGCACTTAGGTTCCCCAAATTCTACTAGGAGGTAATATCCTTGAGATATTATCATTGGTTAGGCACCTATAAGTGTCAACCTATGTTACAAACTTGTACAGACCACCCTGGGACTTTGGGTTGCCAAGATTTTGCCACATGGCATCATCCCACTATCCCACTTACTTAGAGGATTTTAAACTTGTACAAATGGACCTAGGGATTTTTTTAAAGAAAAAATTCCATTTTATTCTCAACACTTACAAAATTTTCTATGTTTTTTACCTTTGGTTGAAGCTTTAATAGTTTCTGTGTTCCATTTGGCTACCACTTGTCACCTTCTCACTCACCTAGGGACCTTGCTATTTTGAATTTGGTAGATGTATCTAAGATAACGGGTCACTAGGATATCACCACATGTCATCACCTGAAGACCCAACTATTATTATAGATTCACTTAACTAAATAGATGGTTCTAGGGCCCCATGTTATTACAATTTCACCACATGGCATCATCTTGCTAACTAGATTACTTTTGGATTTTGATGATGTCATTTCCCCAAAGAAAATTTGCATAAAATATAATTCCTTAAGGAATTTTGAATAGTTTTTGGGATATGTCATGATAAAACATAGCTTTGGGTAAAGTTAAATAATCAACTAAGGTGTGAAATATTTCTAAATAGGCATAGGCCTATCGATAGAGTGATGTGTATCACCAAGAAGAATTTTGAAGAATTGACTAGGGTGAGAGGATTTTGATAAGGGTTTGAACTCACCAAGACCTATAAATTATTATCATGTGATACTGGGAAGCTTGGACCAAATCCTTGACACACTAACAACCTAAGAACCCATCAAGACATTGCTCAGGGCCCAATAACTTTAACATAGTTCCCCTTGAAACTATCATCGAGAAAAATCTTGAAGTTGACTAAGTGTCAAAGTGATTCTCATTTTTTGACTCTTGAAATATTTAAGAGAACTCTATGTTCATTTTAAAAGATGATAAGAAGGGTGAGAATATTATAAGAAGGCTTATAATTCACTCAAAATACCTAAGTGTTGAAACTCGCATGGGCCCAACCTCACACTAATTTGATTTCCCCCTAAATCAGCTAAGTCTTCATAAGCTTGTAGGTGATCTTGAATCTTTAAAATTAATTAGATGTGGCTTCCCCCATGGTCACCAAAAATGGCCAATAATAAATGAAATCTATATGCTCTAGATATTTCTTGATTTATGGATCCACTAGTTTAACACCAATGCTTGATCCTTACTTGGATATTACACCATCAAAATAGAGAGTCCATAAATAGTAAGTTCCCTAGACTTATGATTTCTACACCTCATACTTTGTGGTGAAGGTATAAATCCCAATATTAGGATATTTATAGCTTAATTATTCATTATTTATATTGTATTCAATAATACAGTGCTTCGTTCTTGGTTATCAATTAGTTTGAATCTAGTTTATAACACCTATCCATGGAAACCAAATATGAGAGAAGTCTATTTCTACATACCCTTTTAACATCTTCAAATAGTCTCTATTGAGGAGGAGTTTATATCCTTTTATACTTATGGATTGAATGCAACTTGGATGCATACATCATTCATTTATCCTACTATAGGCACCACTATCTTATCTAGCTATGAAACCATCCTATTTGATGGAATTGGAGTCAATCCAATATTTTCACAAATGTAAGTTGGCATTATCATGGCCGAAGATCTACAATAAACTAAATAGTTATTAATTTTATTTCTATTTGCTCTGATGGTCAATAATAAAGGAGGAACTTTTGGTTTACTCATATATATGACATTGGTATGTGCATCCTTTATCTTTTATATAGTTGAATTTCCTATAATGGACCTCCATAGGAGCTCCTTTTGTTCAGTGATCTAAGCCAATCCATGAAGAGTGATGTTGGATTTAATCTTCTTCATGTCTTCAACAATGTTATACCTTCTTTTTCTTTGTTCCTCCTTATTATGGGGTTGTTTATTCCCTTTTGAGAGAGGTGTCTTGAGGAAGAATAAAATTATATTTATTCCAAAAATAAAATCATTACAAAGCTTCATATATATACATTAAAACATGCTCATAATATTCCCTAAGTAATAGGGAAGAAAATATCAATCTAAACAAAAAATCTCCCAAATATTACATAGGAGTTATAATATACCTAGATTAAAAGATATTGAGATTTACTGACCCAAATTAATCTACCTAAGATTACCTATAGTGAGTAATAATAATTTACTCATGTATAAACTAATTACAATCTACTATGATTAATAAAATATTACTCTTTTTTTTTGGTGAATTAATCACCCCAATATCTCATCCCTTAATTTATAATTATCCCAAGTGAACATGAGATTAAATTTTTAAGTGCCTCAAATTTTTCCCATGTAACTGTTGTAGTAAAAGCATCTACATGTTGATCTATCTGGTAATACTAGAGTTGGATTTTATTGTTTTGAACATGTTCACAAATGAAATAAACTTGTACCTCAGTGTTTTTAGTGTGTTCATGAAATATAGGATTGTAAACAAGATTCACTAATCCTTTATTATCTACATTAAGAATTTATGGTTGATTCTATGGTAATCTAAATCCTTCATGTATATGTCTAAGAAAAATAGATTCATAGATAGATCCTCTTATGGCTTGATATTATGATTCTATGGAGGATATTGAAACAAAATTTTGATTCTTACTCCCCCATGAAACTAGTTCAGATCCCAAAAAGAATACAAATCTTGAAGTAGATTTATTATCATCAAAGTTCCCTACATGATTTGAATCTTTATATCCTATCAAGAATAAGTTATCATTCTTATTTTATTCTAGGCCAAAATCCATAGTTCCTTTGATGTACCTCAATACTCACTTTGCTTCTTTCCAGTGACTGACTTTGGGCTCTTACATGAACCTTGAGAAATAACTACCATCATAGTTTATGTCTATCGTAGTGTAGGGTAGATAAATGAGAGTCCCCATCAACTACCAATATAGATTTACATTTACTTGTGGTGATGGATCTATTCAAGATAACTGAAGTTTTGTCTCCATAGGTGTGGAAATTGGTTTACTATCCATCATGTGAAATTTATCGAGCATTATCCTATAATATTTGATTTGAGATACAAATATGTGATTTTCTAAAAAAAAAGACAATAATGTAGAATCCTAAGATCTGTCATGTCAAATGATCAATTTAGATCTTTACTTGTTGATTCAATCATCTTCACTAAAATACAAGTGATGACTAGATCATTGACATATACAAGGATAATTACTATCTCCCCCTTTATTTTTTGAGGTAGAGATTGGGATCATATGGACTCCTTTTTAGTCCTTGTTTCAAGAGATGCTCATCAATCTCTATATACCATGCCCTGGGAGTCTATTTGAGACCATACAGTGATTTGACAAGTCTAAAAACTTTATCTTCTTTTTCTATTTTGACAAAACCTTCTAGTTTAGTCATATAGACTTCTTCATATAAGTCTCTATTAAGGAAGGCACTTTTTATGTCCATTTGATGGAATTTCTAGCCAAACTATGTAGTTAGAGAAAAAATCATCCCAATAGTTTTTATCTTTATTATGAGAGCAAATGTCTCCTCATAGTCAATGCCTTCTTTCTAAGCTTACCCCTTTACAACTAGTATTGACTTGTGCTTATTGAGATTGCCATATACTTTGTAATTTTTTTAACTAAAAAGGGATAAAAAAATATTATTAAAATTAGAGAAAGAATAGATTTACATAAATTTATCCTGATCAATCAACTGGTCAAACTTTCAGGATAAATCTAAAGGCAGCATCCTATGTTCCAAAATGTTCCAAGGGGGCCCATGCTCGGAGGCCCATTTGGCCAAGCAGTTAGCCACCCCATTCCATTCATAGGGAATATACCAAAAGAGATAGACTCTAAATAAGTACCGAGCTGGAAGAGCTGAAGTGCCACTCTAGCCAAATGCCAGTCAGTAGTTTCAAAATTCTGATCATTCAACATATTAATAACAACCTATGAGTTAGATTCGCAAATGATTCTATTCTAGCTGAGAGAGTAACACTGTTGGATAGCAACCAGAATCGCAAGAGATTCCATAAAGTTATTAGAATACCATCCCTTTGAATAGAGAAGAAGAAAATCATCTGACTAGAACTGTCACGCCCCACCCCACCAATCCTAGCTGGTCCAGGATTCCCACGAGATGATCTATCGGTGTTGATTTTCAACCAGCCAGCCTGAAGGGGATACCACCGACCCATCCTATCAATAGGACACTTAGACTAACCACAGGCGTGTGTAGTAAATTGAGAAGCAAGGGGAGTACCCCTGGGGGTGACAGGAACAAGGTGTGCATACACCTTGGCATCAGCTAAACTCAAGTCCACTGCCATGTCACATTTAGCAAGAAGCATTTTAACAAGAGAGCTTAGGATTCTCCCCCATAAGACACTAATCTCACTATTGCTACCTTGGAAAATTTACCTATTTCTCTCTAGCCACAGCTACCACAGGATGAATGATGGGCCAATGCACCAAGCGACCTAGAGAAAAGAAGCCTAAGAGGGGGGTGACCCAAGCAGTCCCAAAATTTAGCTAAAGAAGAGATGTGCCAGTAGGGGCAATCCCATACATCCCATCAAAGGTGCCAAATTAGTTTGGCAATAGGACACTGAAAGAAAAGATGGGAGATAGTCTCCACATAGCTATGGCAAATAACACACATGGAGGGCCCCTGGAAACCCTGTTTGTAGAGATTGTCCCAGGTAAGACATTTGTTATGAACCAATACCCAAAGAAAGAAGTTACACTTGGGCCAAGAGTAGTTATTCCAAACTTTGGTCCCCCAAGGGATCACCACCTCTCCCAAGAGATGTTTAGTCAGAGCAAGGTATCTAGTAGAAATAGAATACTTCCTTGAGGGGTCTCCCCCCAAGTGAGAACATCATGCCCCTGCAGGGAACTACATTCCCTGGAAGCCAATATCAAGGATAACTCCATCCAATCCTCAATAAAGCCTCTTAGTGGCTAGTCCAAGGAATTCTTCCATCTATATCCCACTATAGTGCCCAACCTGATGGCCTCCTTATAATGATCCATTGTGTTCTAACCAGCATCTAGCATAGCATCATAGAGCAGTTGCAGATGTGGATGAGAGGATAAGAGAGGGGGGTACCCATCCTAGGAGTCACTCCAAAAAAGAGTGTTCGTTCCCCTGTTATTGATCCAAAAGAGGCTATTCTTCACCAGATGAGCTCCCCACTTGAGGGTGTTCCAAACCATTGACCTTCTTCCCCCAAGGGGGATTCTTGGAATATCCTCAGGCCGCTCCCTGGGGAAGTATTTAAAGGCCAAAATATAGGCCCAAATTTGGGCCAAACTAGAGCACTAGTGCCAATAGAACTTGGTAGCAAGAGCTTGACTACATAGTATTGTAGAGCGGAGCCCAAGGCTGCCTTCCTTTTTGGGCCAACAAATGGTGTCCCAATTAAGCAGGCTCCATTTGGTGTTAAGTAGATTGCCACTCCACAAAAAATGATGAGAAAGAGCATTGAATTCCTTTAAGAAGTACCCAGGGGTAGCCTGCACCATACTGCGATAAATGGGGAGGGTTTGAATCATCGACTGTAAGAGTGTCACCCTGCTGGTAGTGGAAAGCCATATGTGCATCCAGTGATTAACTTTCTATCTAAGTTTGTCCAACACCCTCTGCCAAAAGAGCCTTGGTTGTCTACCTACCAAAATAGGGACCCCAAGGTAGGTAAGAGGAAGAGATTGTGACTGAAACCTCAGGATGGCCATAATCCTCTGTTGAATAGGCTTGGGGGTGTTAAAAAACACAATGGAGGATTTGTGGTCATTAATCATATGTCCAAAAGCTGCCATATAAGTGTCCAAAATGAGCCAAAAAACTTCAGCTTCTTAGATGTGGGCTCTCCCCACTATAGAAGTGTCATCAACAAACTAGAGGTGGGATAAAGTGGGTAATCCATTTCCCCACTGCCAGCCTTGTAGCACATGCTGAGAATCCTGAAGCTTAATAAGACGCCCCAGGCCTTCTACCAGAATAATAAACAAATATGGAGAAAGAGGGTCTCCCTGATGAAGTCCTCTAGAGGTGCCAAAAAGCTTAGAGGGAGTACCATTGATAATGACCAAGAAAGAGGGGGTTGTAACATAGTTAAGCACCCAACTAATCCAGTCTTGATTAAAGCTGAAAGCCTGAAGAACTTTATGCAGGAAGCCCCAGCTGACTCTATCATATGCCTTAGCCATGTCCAGCTTGACAAAAATAACACGGTCTTAGGAAATACTCATAGAATGAATAGCTTTAGCCACTATAACAACTCCATCCAAAATCTACTTACCAACAACAAAACCCCCTTGCTCCTCAGAGATAAGCTTGGGAAGCCAGATTTTGAGCCTCTCTGCAATAAGTTTAGTGATAATCTTGTAGACAACATTGCAGAGAGCAATAGGTCTAAAATATTCCAATTGATTAGCTTGTTCCTGCTTCGGGATGACTACCAAAAAAGTAGCGTTCAGGGCCTGGAGCATTTCTTTGTTGGAGTAAGACTCCTGAATCACCCCCAAGAGGTCCTGATTGATGACATCCCAAAAGTCCTAAAAAAATTCCATAGGGAATCCATCTGGTCCTGGGGCCTTACCTTTCTTCATACCAAAGACCACTCCCTCCAATTCCAACATACTAATAGGCCGCATAAGGGAGTCATTCATTTCAGAAGACATAATAGGAGGAATGCAAGATAAAATAGTACCTTTAGCGAGCTCATCAGGAGGAGTGTCATTTGCGAAGAGAGCAGAATAGAACCAAATAGCTTCCCTAGATATATCTTGGGAGGAGGTCAAGCATTCTACCATCTAAAGTAACCAAGGATGAGATGAAGCTTCTGTTACAGTGATCCTGAATAGATTTATGGAAGAAATCCATGTATTCCTGTCACCCTCCTAAAGCCAGTCAACACGAGCCTTCTATTTCCAATAAATCTCTTCTCGAAGCTCCCATTCCATGCCAGTTTCTATAGAAGCTTGAATCTCAGCCAAATGCAAGGCTTCCAACAATCCAAGGTCACAAATTTGTCTGGTGATGGCATCCAACTGGTCTTGCACTTTCCTCTTCCTAGAATGGAGATTACCAAAATAGTGTAGGTTCCAATACTTCAATTTCCTTTTCACATATTATAGCTTCTTAGTGAACACAAACATAGCCATGCCATAATTCGGTGTTCCTTGCTGCCACCAACCTATCATTAAATCCTAGAGGGAAGCATCATGAAGCCACATCATCTAAAATTTGAAAGGTGGCTTCTTAGGAGCAGAAATATGTCTCGCAGAGAGCATGATAGGCCAATGGTCAGACCCCCACCAATCAAGAATATCAGAGGAGAGAGAGAATGCACTAGAGTGCCAATAGCATGAAACTAAGAATCTATCTAGATGTTTCTAGATGGTTGTATCTCCCATCCTACAATTATTCCATGTGAAAAGGCCATTGAGGGGTTTAACATCTAAAAGATGTAACTGGTCAATATTTTGCTGAAATAGCTCTGTAGAAGGTCCCAGTTGAGCTAGTCCACATCTCTTCTCTTCTAAGCTAAGGATAGAATTAAAATCCCTAGCTATAACCTAGGGCAAGAAGGGGTGGCAGCTTCGTACATATTGGATGTGGTCCCAAATCTTGAGCTAACCTAGAAGCTCAATCGGGGCATAAACATTAGTGACCAAAATCATCTCACCAGTCTCCAAAGAGGAAGCAACCATAAAGAGGGCTGAGATACAAGATAGCCAAAGGTGTGGCATGACTCTCCTTGGATCCCAGCATATAGCAAGACCACCCAAGGTCCCCAAGGCACCAATACCTTGGCATTGGCCGTGGAACCAAATATTGGGGCAGCAAGCGAATAAAGAATCAATGGAAAGTTTGGTCTCCTGAATGCAGAGGATGTCAGGAGAATAATCTCTCACCAGTTTCTGAATAGCCTTTTGTCTAGGGATGCTATTCAACCCCCTCACATTCCATGATAGAATAATCATTAAGTGGAATGAGGGAAGTGTTCATCCATGGTCTTCACCACCCCTAACTCTACCAGAAAATCTCCTGTAAGTTTAATCCTCTCTTGATCCTTTTTGCATCTTGCTCAGGAAGGTGTGGAGGAGGATACCTTCTTGAAAGGTCTCTACATTAAACCAAGATTGGAAGAAGGTCTTTTTTCTTTGCTAGGAACTTCTACATCTTTTACCAAATTTGCCCAGCGTAAATCTTTGTCCTATGTGAATGCCACCACAAGGGCTTTACTCTCTAGAACAAGAGCAGATTTTGAAGCTTGCTGAGTGGCAATGACCTAGGAATAATTAGGTATATAATTCCTTCCTTCTAGCTCTAGCATCCCACACTATTCCACTACTAAATTCCCCTCCTCTATGATCATGTTGTCCAGGACTTCAAAGCAGTTGAAACTTACATCTCCTTGTCCAGATGAGATCACTTCAAACCTCTCTCTCTTATATGGCATCGAACTAGGGTAAAACCATCCCTTTCAAGTCCCATAGTGTCAGATTGGCCTAGCTCTGAACTAGGAGTATTCAGGGGGGCTTTCCCCTTTGCTACTCTATTTGGCTATCCATTTTTGCTATTGTCAGGGTTAGGTTATCCATTCCTCATACCCACATTGGTAGTTCGTGGACTAGCTAACCCCTCAAAATTTCCTAAAGCTTTGGGTGCATGAGGGAATTGCCACTTAAGATGTCCATACTCATGATAGAAATGACACCGAAAGGGGATGGACTCATAATCAATTTGCTGAATCTAGGAGGATGAACCCAAACATATTTCAATAGAGTCTAGTAGAGGGTTGTTAATATCAATATCAACACAAATGTGTGCATAAGAGATCACCTTCTTGTCTAAAGATTGGTTAGCGATTGTAGTAGGTGTTCCAATCATGGCACCAATTTGGCATAGGATGTCCTCATGCCAAAATTCCAGAGGTAGCCTCAGAAGGTGGACCCAGACCAAAACTCATGAAGAGAGATCCTCAGTAGAGTTAAACCCTACATGCTAGGGTTTTAAAAAAAGGCCAATGTAGTCGTAAAAGTATGGGTCACCCTCAAAAATCCTATTTCTATCAGAAATGAAAGTGAAATTGACCATGAAATAGCTATTCCCAGCTAGCATGATGTCAAAATCTCCTTCAATTTGCCATGACCAGTGAATCCAAGCTTCCAAAGCCGACTGGGATATGTGAATTCCAAGAAACTTGTAGATTAGTGCGTGAGAAGCTAAATATTCAACATCATCTTTAACATCATCTGATGGGATAAATAACATAGGTTTATCTTGGCTATGAGGAAAGTAGCCATTAACCATACTAACCTTAGCGCACTCTCCCACATAGAACACCTCCTTTCTTGTCTCTTGTGAGCTGCCTCTAGGTAACGAATGTCCAACTACAGACGGATCTGCCCCATGTAGGCCACCAGATCCCTCACTCGCATCCATCCTCCCACAGTCTCACTCAAGTCTATTTACATTTTATTATCTTCTTCCTTGGTAGAATATCTACAAGATGCCATGTTTTATTCTTCATTAATGAATTATATTCTACATCCATGACATCTTTCTAAGGTTTCAACTATAGGTATTCTTGAATTATAGATGGATCAAAAAATTCAACAATTATACTTATTAAGACCAAGTTAACATCTCATCAAGCCATACTATGATTCCTTGGTCTAGTGGTGGATGTGTTTAAAACACCATCCAATTCTGCATCTCTGAGTGTATTTGTATACAAGTTAGGTATATGTTGAGTAGTTATTATGGGTGGTGGAGCTTCACCATCATTCCTATCATTATTACTATATACATCAAGGAGATTACCATCTTTTGTATTTTCTATGGGACTGATTTGTTTATTAGGTGAGCATATAGAAGGAGCTTATGCTTCTTTCTTTTTATATAACTCAACATCTTTGCTAGTGTAGATTTGTCTAGTTTTTGGATCTATGAGTCTATAATCAAGTGATTATTCACTGTACCTTAAGAATACATACTTTTTTACTTTCATATCAAGTTTAGTCCATTCCAATTTGGGTATGTACATACTTTCTTGGCATCCAAAAACATGAAGATGTGCTATAGATGGATTTTTCCATGACCAAGATTGATGTGGAGTTACTCCATCAAGAGCTACAGTGGGTATTCTATTGAGTAGATATATGATAGTTTTGATAGCTTCTACCCAAAATTACTTTGTCAAGATTGTGTCATGTATGATAAATTACAACATTTATACAATAGTATGATTCCTATATTCAAAAATTGCATTTTGATGTGGTGTATGTAGAGGTGCCATTTTATTTTAAAAACTATTTAAACTAATTAATGATGAATTCCCCCCATGATCTAAGCATAGGGTCTTAATTTTGCAACTAGATTCTATTTCAATAGCCACTTTAAATTTATTGAAAGTTTCAAAGGCTTGAGTTTTTGTTTTCACATAGTAGACCCACATTTTTTTAGAATAATCATCAATAAAGAGTATAAGTACTTAAACCCAACATGGCTAGGTGTCAATGGTCCACATAGATCAGTGTGAACTAGGTCAAGTTTACCATTAGATTTATATGTAATTTTTTGAAATGGAACTCTATGTTTCTTACCTTCTAAACAATCATGGCAATTGTCTGTACCTTTTTTAAGATGTGGAAAACCTCTTACCATGTTTTAGCAGTGGAGTGTGTTGAGATATTGAAAACTAATGTGGCCAAATATTATATGCCACAATTGTGATCAGTATGTGTCATTTTCTATGAGTGCCTAATTTTTTGAATGAAATCAAGATGAAATATATGATTCGCATTGGATGCTTATGTAACAAGTTTTGAGTTTTTAGATTTAGCTCTAATCAAACACATTTTATTTCCACATTTACAGTCAAATTTAATCTTTAAATTATGATCTAATAGATGACTTATTGATAACAAATTTTTGGTTAAACCAAGTATATATAGAACATATATGATTCTATAGGTTTATGTGCCTAGGGGTAAGGTAATATTACCAATTCCTTGCACACTATATGAGGTATCATCACCCAAAGAAACATGATTTTTGTTGGGTGTGCCTTTCAAAGTGAAAAAAATATATATTTTCTAACTATCATGTGTCATTTTGTAATGTGGATTCATCATGGAGATATATAGAGTATAGGAAGTCTTTTTCATCACATTCTTCCTATTCAATAATATTGCCTTATTGCTTTTATTTCTTCTACCAAGTCCCCTTTTTATATCCTTGTGGTTTACTAAATATTTCAAGTCATGAGTGTTGGTTACTGGACTTCTGACTACAAGAAGATTCTTTCTTAAGGGTATTATACCAATAGTGTTTGAGTCTATGTACATGATGACCATAAATGAGACATTATTTCTATTATTTTACTACTTATGAATTCCACCTTAGATTATGTTTTGATGAATATTTGACTAGTTTCTTTCCTTTATTATAATGAGAAGCTAGCACATGTTATTCTTGGTTGTCATGAGTATTGAAAGACTATTCATATTGTAAAATATTTACCATTTTTTCAAAACTTGGTTTCTATTCTATGACAATAAAAGTGGTCACAAAAATCCTATATGAGGGTGTAAATTCTCTCAAGATAATAATTAAAAGATATTCATCTAAAACTATCTCACCCAAGGATTGAAGTGATGTCTTTAGTGTTGCAACACATCTTAGAAAGGCCTCCACTATTTCTCTTAATCTTAATTTGAGAGAGTGGAGTTGAATTTGTAGATTTAGAATAACACTCTCATTTTTGGCCTCATATATAGTTTGGAATTTGTCCCAAGATTCCTTAACTATTTTGTCTTCATGGATGTGTGGTTGAACTTCATACAATACTCTAAACATGATTATAAACTTACACTTTTGGTTGGATTTGTAAAACTTACATTGTTGATCAATGTTTATTGCATGTCAAGTATATGATCCATCTAATACAAATCAAATTTATTAAAATTTCAATTATGTTCTGATCTTTCTCTTCCAAGTAGAATAGTTGTCACCTTTGAGGAGTTGTGAATCTAGTAGAAAGAATTTTAGAGCCTATACAACCATTATCAAAACTATGTGTGATGGATTGATTCCTTACCACTCCAATTATATAGGTATTCTTTTCTATATACTATCATATTTATATACCATACCTTTCATTATTCATTCCCTTCCGTGATGCTCGTTGGTATGTGGAAGAATCTCACCCCTTCTACATACCTAGTGGTACATGAAAGATACATGAATATACATGAAATAATCTAATACTTGGTACCTAGATAATATTGAAAAGGGTTCATCTAATCACTAACACATTATTAGTTATAATTCCTTATATGCATCCATAAATTTTCTATATACTTTGAAATTCCACCTATTAAGATTTACGCATTCTGAATGTAACAAACAGGTAAACAAAAATAAGGCTATGAGTGCATGTGCATTATTTCTCCCTGATGATTTAAAAGGTTGATGCCTAGATGTCATTATTAAAATTATGTTAGGCATTGTATGCATTAACTCAAGTGTAATGGCATTACCCATAAACATGAGTCAGAGGCATAGCAATGAGTGAACACTATGAATGAGTTTTTAAAAAACTCATGATTTTGTGCAATACAATAAAAATTACAATTGCTTATAAGATGATATAAAAATTAAATTTAAAATACATGTATAAATAAATTTTCACTATTTTTTATTAAAAATGAAATTTTGTGTTTGTGCTTTTTTGGCAAAAAAAAATCACTTTTTAAAAAATTTGCTTTTTTCCTTTTTTTTAATAAAATCTTTTGACTTTTTTTTCAAATATGAGATTTACTGCTAACTTAGTTAGTAGTAACTAAGTTTATAAAACTCACTAAAGTTAGAGGGAATACTAAAATTTATACCAAAAAATAACTTTTATGGGATTTGAACCTCGCACCTCCACTCTATTAAAACATATACGCACCAACTCACCTATGTATCATGACAAGTATTAATAAGACAAAACCTATATTTGAATACTTAAAAAATTGTGATTTTGAATCAAAACCACTCCCTATCCAATACCATGAGTTTTACAAATGAGTGGAATTTTATGGAATTTATAGCAAAGGAATTTTTTAAAGGTGGTTTTTATAATAAATAGGTAGTTTTGAGTAAATTTATAGAAAAAATGCATTTTAGATGGTAGTTTTGAGAAGGTAAAGGGTGGTTTTGAGGATTAAGACTAATTGGCACCTTTATAAAATTTTAAATATAATAAAAAAAATGCTATTTTTTTAAAATTTAAGAACTAAACTAGTAAATTAAAACCACCAACCTTGGAAGCATGTCATGAGAGGTGATTGAATGCATAAAAAAATGTTTTGCTACACATATGTGTAATAGGTCCCTTATACCCTTTAATTAAACTCTCCATTTGTACCTCTATTCCAAATGATACTCCTCTAAAATTCTAATGTAATTTTGTCTTAAACTTGCTTTAGACGATAATCTATATGCTGACCTCTCCCAAGCATACAACTATCAAGTCAAAACTCAATTTTAAGACTCATAAAAGAGCTCAAAGTTGTTTGAGTTCACATATGATGATATACTACATCGAGGCTTGATATTCTAAGGCTCACACTATAATAGGCCATGTATCTTGACACCAAGCTTAGAGAGAGAATAATAAAATCATAATTTGCATTGAAATGAGTATAATGCCTATTAGAATGTAGTCATGTGAGGAATAACAATGCCTTTAGATGCAACTATCTTTTAACTTAGACATCTTTAGGCCATGAGATAATTCTTTCAAAATAGATAGGATTAATACAATATAAAAAATGAATCAATATTTAAATCTTATATAATCTTGAATTTGACATTGCTCATCTTATTCCAGCTAATGTGAGCTTAGAGAATGAGAGCACAAGCCTCTCATTCCTGCCTTCTCAATCTTGCCTTCCTAGTTCCATATTTTGATACCAAATCTTGAAGAAGAATAAAATTATATTTATTCCAATAATAAAATCATTATAGAGCTTCATATTTTTACATTAAAACATTCTCATAATAGTCCTTACATAATAGGGAGGATAATATCAATCCAAATAAACAATCTCCCAAATATTACATGGGAGTTAAAATATACCTAGATTGAAAGATATTGAGATTTATTAACCCCAAATTAATCTACCTAAGATTACCTATAGGGAGTAATAATAATTTATTCACATATAAACTAATTACAATATACTATGAGTAATAAAATATTACTCATTTATTTAACTATGGTGAATTAATCACCCCAATAAGGTGGATTACTATCAACCCTTGGATTTGGTGGAATAATAGTATTATTTGGAGGAGAGACATTGTGAAGGTTTGGTTACTCCTCAAATTATAATTACCCTTTTGATACTACTAGAAGTTATGTATTTCATTGGATTTATCCTCTAGTTCATTTTCAATAAATAAGACTCGTGCATTTCAAATACCATGGTGGTGTTTGAGGAACCAACTTTTGGGTGGAACTATGGTGGGTTGTTCATCAAATCTTAACTTACCATTCCCCTCTAGAAGATCTTAAACACTGCACAAAATTGTAACACATTCAAGTTCACCATGTTGTGATGTATTATGGACTCTATACCAATTAGGTAGATCCATTTATAATATATGGATTCTTGGTAAATTTTTGGGCTACTATTGCTCTATGTTATTTATAGACAAATTGAAAGGTATGATATATATTTAAAACCAAGAATTTTGGATTCTTGTTATTCTAGCTAGTATCATTACTCATTTTCTTCTATATTTTCAAGAAGTCATTGCTCAACTTATGGACCATTATTTATATATAATTAAATTATTCTTTGGTAAATTCATTTTGCATTCATTTCTAGAGGAGGGACCAAATGCTTAGACTTCTTTCTTCTGACTGCTGTCCATCCATCTTCAACCTTAGCTACCTTAGCAACCCATGCCTCAGAAGACAATGATCTTTGGGCACTAGTAGGCATAAGCTCCTTGTGATAGTCTAACACAGTTTGGCTCTTAATTCCCTGTGAAACTATAATATTAGATGGATTAAATGTTGGTTATGCTTATGACTATTCATATGTACTTGACTATTCATATAACCATAGTTACGATCTGGTGACATTCCTACACCTAAAAGGACCCCTCATTCCAAATTTGTGTCTAGGTAGTGCATATAATTAATTCTAATTGAATGTAGGAAGATTTTGATTAACATAAGGCACTATATTTAGGGTTGGAAAACTTAGCAATCCAATTCTGTAATAAAAGAGGGCCATTAAATGGCAGCACAAGAGGATTTTTCTTCTTGGAAGATATTTGGGTACTTGAGGATTTAAATATCAATATCAATAGCTTCTTCATATGCTAAAGCCAGGGTGGTGGCAGTAATAACTCTTCACAAAAACACTATAGTTATTGAATTCAAGCCATTTTTATACACTATATTTAGGGTTGGAAAACCAAAATTAATATTAGGGGTGCTTGGTATCTCCAATGGTAATGTTTCATCTGGTCTATATGATGGATTAATCCAAGTGTACATCTTTTAAAACATTGTGTTGAAATCTTGAATTAGCTCATTAATCTCCCTCTTCATATTGGTGAAATATTGATACACTATGATGAGGATGGTAACTTGTCCAAAATGGGCAAGAAAAGTGCTTTTACATGCATTATAATAAGTATTTGAGCTATCTTTAAGGTTGAGTTACCAATCATAGGCAACATCCTACAAGGTAAATAGGAAAATCCTACATGCAACATATTCATCAGTAAAATTCATTAGCCTTAGATTAACCTTGAAAGACTTGATATGTTACTTTGTATTTCTTCCTCTCAAAGGGGAGAACCAAGGTATATACTTCTATGGATTCCTTGGTAAATTGTGTATGTCCCTTGGGATAACAATGGAAGTTGTAACTAACCAAGGTTTTTGTTCTATAGGATGATTAATGGGATGGATATTTCATATTAAAGAAAGAGTCCTAGCCTAAGGTCTATTAGGGATAGCCATTACATATCTAGGCCTTTAATGTGTTGATAATGGGAAAACCAAAAGACTAGCTTGGGCCCTAAGTAACTCTCTTGAATGTCTCTAGTGTAACTCAAACATATGGGATAACCTCTCACTAGGGAAGATACACAAAAGGCCCTCCTTCTAAAACTAGATTTATTTTCTATTGATATGGGTCTTGTGCACATCCCCAGATTTAATGAGGTGTACTCTAACATTTTAGGATCTCAATGGAGGTAAAATCCACTCTAGGACATGAGTTATAGATGTGGGTTAAATAACTTGATTATGGAATAAAAGGACAAGCATGTAGGTTATTAATTGGATGTTCTTATAAGGAAATAAATCTTAGTAAATAAATCAAAACCTAAGTGAGTTGGATGGATGGAATCTATTCTAGAATGGGTAGGTCTTAGTCAATTAAACTTTAAAATGAGGGAAGGGTAGATCAAAAAATAAGGCTCTATGGTTTCAAGGGATCACAGCCTAGTTCCTTTGTGGATAAGTGTTTCTAGAACTAATACTTATTATTTTTATCTATTGCACACTTACAAATAAACATAGTCAGATAGTTTAGGGGAAAAGGTGTAGGAAACTTATTGGTATAAACTAAAGGATGCTCATTTTAGAGTAGTGATTACACACCCTTAGTTAGGAAAATATAGCTCAGACTAGAAAGGTATTTAGGGTAGCTATGGCACACACCTAAAAGACTATATCATGAATAAATACTCCTACACAATTAATAATGTTAACACAGTCAACTAATTTCTTAAAATCAATTATATTTGTTAACTATTCAATAGATCTTAAACATCTAGAATTAGCCTACATTAATGATAAAAAATAATTATCCATAGCTTTTACACACTTCAAATTACTAAATTAAAATAACCCAAAGAAATAAAAAAAACCTTAATTACATAGAGATGGAAGGAAAGTACATCACATGATTGCATGATAATCAAAATGATTTCTTCTTGTATTAATAAAAATTATGACATTTTAGAATGCATGATTCCATGAATAAATAAACTTGGGGAGGGGTCACCTCATCCTCTAAGTCCATGCAAACTCATAGTTACATCAATTAATTAGAAATTTAGTTCTAATTTTAGTGTCAAAACTACATGTGTGAATGCTTACAATTAATTATAATTATGTCAAAATTAAGTTATCTTGTATAATGCAATGCAACATGTGCATGCTTACAAAAATGTCAAGCAAACATTTAAAATTATATACCAAGTGTAAATAAACTATAATTACAAATATTAGTCCCATATGCATGACCACATAAAAAATTAGCCTTTAACTAAAGCTTGTTAGGTGACTACACAGCACTACTTGTTGTTATGGTAGGCAATGAATTGATAGCTTGAGTCAAATCAAAAGTTGAAGTGTTGGATTTATTCTTGGCCCTAAATTTTTAAAATACTTGTTACCAATATCATGATGGTATCTAATAATATCCATGTTCAAGAGTGGGGGTATGTGTATCCTATTTACTTGTTCCATCATTTCTACATGTTTATCTTTAGTATTCGTTGTTGAGCATAGTCATTGATGTTTGGTTGTCATTAATGTCAAAGAGAGCTTGTGATACTAGTGCATTAATGACAAAGTGATCAGATTGATAGCTTTGAGAGATATGGCACATTTGTAGGTCTATAAGGATAGAGAAGAAGTTGTGAGGCATCCATATATGTCTTGGTAAAGTTCTAGTATGTCACCAGATAATTTAGAAAGAGAAACATGCATCTTATAGATTAAGAAAATTGAGACTATCACTGCATGTCATGCAAATATGAATGAATTAACATTTTTTTGCATTTAATTCAAGTACTTATAAATTAAACTAAGGTAAAAGGTTTTCATGGATATTTTGTCTATAGTTTCAATAAGGTACCTTTAATATTTGGACTCTTAAAGTGTTTTCCAGCTGAAGTTATAAAAGATCAACAAATGGTGGGTGTTCATACAAATAGAGATCGATGTTATGGGTTGAGTCAAAGAGTCAAATTTATAGAAGGAACATAGAGCTACCAAGTGGAAAAATTATGGGAAATTTTATCTAAGATCTATAATGATCATTGAAAGGTAAAAAATAGGCTACTCATGAGAAGATTGATGATGTGTATTTGATCTAGCTACCAAGAGAAATGAGATGTAGACAAATTGCTCGATGTTTAGTGTTTGACTAGTGATAATTGGAATTTGAATTTTCAAATTCATGAAGGATAACCTATTTTTATTTTTTGAAATGTATATTTTGATCCAAGACAAATTTCTTGATGTAATAAAAATCAAAGTTGTAAAGGACTTTAAGGTACATCCATAGAATCTTGTTATAAGGTCTGAATGTTTGTAAAGTCAAAGTTATTGAGCTAAAAAGTTGATTGTATGTTCATTAATGGTGGTTATATATAGATAATATTGTTTGATAAATTTTTTATTTAGAAATAAGAGTGTTTTGGTTGAGTATTGACCTTAAGATGTCATAAAGGTTATATGGAGTAGACCCATATAGTTGAAAGTGATCCTATGTTATTAATTTTCTCAATAACATGCTAAATGGATGAATAGGTATTCATGAGACCTATAATGGCTACTAAGGCCTAATTGAAATATGTAGCTACTTAAGTGTGACCCATAGATGCTTTGGCTAACCTATGATAATATATTTGAGCTATCTCTTAGCATGATATATGTCTTAAGGTTTAAGGAAAGACTTATGGCTGACCAAGAAGTTGATATTCATGAAGACTCTATAAAGAGTATAGTATAAGGTAATGGTTTTAATGCTTGAATGTGAATGAATTAAGAGAGTAAAAGATAGATAAAAAGGCAAGTGATTAGAAGGATTGTGATCAGTGGATGGATTGAAGTACAAATTAGATTGAGGATGGGAGAAGAAGACTAGAAAGATCTAAAAGGGGTGTTTGGATGCATTACTTGTATGATAAAGTTTTATTATGTGTGAAGTGTTTTAAATAGAGATGTTATATATTATTTATCTAATCAAATTAAAAATCAATCAGAGTTATAAAACTGTTGATTCCATAGGTGTTGTGTGGGTGCTCAACATCTCGAACAAGTGGGAGCTTGTTCATACTTAAGGGTGGGTTCTCCTTGTGAAGTGGGTGCTTCACTAAAAGGTCTCATATTTGTGACAATATTATAATACAAGTATTCCATGTGTTTTTAGGCTTGAGAGTGGGTTTTATTCCCTAAGAGGGTTTCCCTTGTAGATCTTGTGTTATGTGTGTATTCTTGTATCATCTTTCTTATTCATTATTATGAACATCCTGTATGATTTATGAATGTCTATGATCATTGATTAAGTTTTTAAAAGGATTAAAATTGAAATTTGAAATATCTTTCATCATTTATTCACCCCCTCTCTCAATGATTTTACCTCCAATAATTGGTATTAGAGTAGGACCTTCATTATAGGTTTAACCACTTGAAGGTGATCCAAGGGATAATATGAAAAGTCAATAGAAGTAGGATTTATCTACAAAGCAATAATTTTTGTTTAATGGGTTAAATTATGCTTTCTAGAGTAGAAGGATGAGGACATACATCATGTCCCTAGGGTTTGATATTTGGCAATATATCATGAATGGTTACACTACACCAACTACACTTCCAACTAGTGCTACTAACAAAAAGTTGAGTGAGAATAATTATAAAGCTATGAATGCTATCATTTGTGGTCTATCCAAGGATGAGTTCACCAAAGTGATCCATTACAAGTTTGCCAAGGAAATTTAGGTCAAATAATAGACTATCTATGAAGGAGACTCTAAGGTCAAACTAGATAAATTATAGACCTACTAAAGGTAATTTTAAGGTCTCAAAATGAAGGAAGAAGATACTATGGCATCCTATATTCTAAGGTTTGATGAGGTAATAAACATGATCATAGGCCTTTGAGAGGTGATTGATGAAGCTACTATTGTACAAAAGGTATTGAGGACTCTTATAGTCAAGTTTGATTCAAAAGTCTCTATTATAGAAGAAAGTCATGATCTCACTCAGTTGAAGATGGATGAACTTTATGGCATCCTTATTGTCTATGAGATGAGATTTGATGAGGATAGACCTCCTAAGAAGGAATTAGCCTTCAAGGTGATCAAATAATCTAAAAATAATAATTTAAGTCTTGAAGATTTTAATCTTAATGAAGATCAACTTGAATCCATGATTATAAGAAGATTGAATGTAGGATCAGGTACATATGAAGAAAAACTTCTTTTTAAATGTTTTTCATGTGGTAAAGCTAGTCCTTTTACAGCTAGATGTCTAGGTAGAGACAAGTTTGAACACGAAGAAGCTTATAAGGAATCTCATAAGGATGAACACAAGAAATTTGAGGGTCCTAAAAATTATAAGAAGTTTTTCATTAATAAAAATGGAAATAATGAATCATACTATGGTAGTAAGATCCTTTACCATGAAGAAGATAGTAACTCATCTATAAAAGAAGTAAACAATCTGACATTGATGATTCTTTTTATAATAAAGATATGGATCTTGGATTTTAGTAATGTTAAAGGTAAATGTTATTTAAGTAGAGATTTATTTGGAAAATATAGCTCAGAGGAATAATATGATAAATTCACTCTTGAAGATAAATATCTAGATACTATGGAAGAAATAAAGTTACTACAAGGAAAGAATAGAAAATAAGATTCCTTTATCAAATCCTATGAGGAGAAAATTGGAATTTTTGAATGAAGGTTGAATAATGAAGTCAAGGATCATGATGAGATCACAAAACATATTTAAAATCATGTTTTTACTCTTAATTAATAAGTAAGTAATAAGTATGAAGAGTGTATCATGTATCAATCATAAATAGAGTCTTTGTAGATGAAACTAAATCAAGCTATGGGCAAAGATATAGCTGATGATTTAGATAATAAGGATGAATTGATGAATGCTCTTGAAGATATAAATATTGAGAAGAAAAAGAAAAAGAAGATGATGTCACAAATAAAGGACTATGAAGATCAATTCAATGTGTTTGAATCAAGAATGAATGATGACACTAGGGAGCATGAAGATACTATCAAGCATCTTAATAGTCAATTAGAAACTTTGTCTACAAGCCTAATTACCAAAGAATATGAGAGATTAAGGTATGTTATTAAAATATATTCATTAAAATCTGAGTTAGATAAGATATTTTATAAGGTGAAGTCATTTATGAAGTTTTAGAAGAGCTCAAATGATCTTGACAATATTTTGAGTAGTAAAAATCATGCAAGTGATAGACCTAGTCTTAGATACAAAAAAGAATAAAAGCATGTAACTCAAGACAAGATAAAGGATAATGTGAATAAGAAAAATTATACTTCAAATATTAGTTATCAATCAAGGAATTAAGTTATTATTATAATGAAGACAAATCAGATCAGACAACCAAATGCTATGAGGTATGGGAATTTCAATGGTCATCGTTACTCCTATAATGAATTTGGTCATAGGTTAAAAGATTGTAAAAGATCCTCAATGAATGAATTTTCATTGAATTATGAATAAGGTAATGTAAATCATGAATAAAATCATCACTCAAGATAGTTAACATGTTCACAAGGAAAGAGTGACATTTTTTTCTATAAGTGTCAAGTGTTTGATCATATTGCAAAGTTTTATAATATCTTCATCAAGAAACCAAATGATTAGGTACATGAATTAATTCATAAAACTTCAAGGAATTATCATTTATCTAAATCATAAGGTATGTACAATCTAATAAACCTCATTTTTTTCAAATGTCATGAGAGAGATCACATAGTAAGGTTATGCAAGAATGATCAGTATTCTACTTCAAAAACTATCAATCCTATCATGAAGAGAAGGAACCATAGTGAATGGAGACCAAATAAGGTAAATTAAAAATATGATCAAAATGGATTATTTACCATGATATAATAGGGAACAAGTTAAATTATCAAGTAACAAGCCTTATTAGCCCAAATGGATAAGGAAATCAAGCAGGATCCTGAGATAAAAGAAAAGAATAAGGTTGAGAAATCATTCAAAGATAATTTGAAGATGAGGAAGGATTGCAAGTCAATTCAGAGCATGGAGATATAGGAATCTATTTATTTTTGGGATATTTAGTCCTTCTATGATAAGTGGGTCTCTCTACCTATGCTTCTTAGGAGACATATTTCATGTGTTGAAGCAAGTGTGTGTGTTATAAGTAATGATCAAATTGTAAATTAGTAGAAAGTTATGTTCTTTTCAATTTTATAATATTCAAGATGTCTTTGTCTAAGGGTAAGCTAACTCAATTAGCTTGAGTGGCCTTAAGAGATGTGCATAATGTTAGGGGAGATTTCTAAGCTCTATGAATAGTTTTTTAGGTCCAAGGATCAGAGAAGTCTAAATTTAGATTAGTGCATGTCAAAAGGGGAGAAATTCATTCATATGCTTAAAATATGTAAGTATCCTAATAATCTTACATAGTATTTAAATTCATACATGATGTTGAAGAATGATTTTTGGCATGTTGAGGAAGAAACCATTTGTCATTAATGTCAAAGGGGGAGAAAGATCATAATGAAGAAGTTCAAAAGAGTAAGAAGTCATTATGAGGGTGTTTTTCCATCAATGATAAAGAGGGAGATTTTTTACCATAGTCATTGATGTTTAGTTTTCATTGATGTCAAAAAGAGCTTCTGGTAATAGTGCATTAATGATAAAGTGTTTAGATTGATAGATTGGAGAGATATGGCACATTTATAGGTCTATAGAGACAAAGAAAAAGTTGTGAGGCATCCATAGATGTCTTGGTAAATTTATGGTATGTCACTTGGTCATTTATAAAGAAAAACATGCATCTTATAGCTTAAGAGAATCCAGATTGTAACTACACATTATGCTGATATGAATGAACCAACAAGTTTGTGCATATAATGTAGGTACTTAGAAAGTCAATTGAGGTCAAAGGTTTTCATGAAGATGTTTTCTATAGTTCCAAGAAGTTACCTTAAATATTTGGACTCTTGAAGTGTTTTCTAGATCAAGTTATAAACCTTCAAAGTTTCTCTTGTGGACTATGATGGGCCAGAGACCATCAAGTTTAACTATGTTGAAGCCTGAGGTCACTAATTAGTAGATCTAATGGTGAGCATTAATCATCGAGATTGTGAGCCAATGGCGCGCATGAATTCAAATTGTCAAAGGCTCCTGAGATTAAACATGCTAGTGATAAGTGTCTCTATCTCATTAATTTGATAGAAGATTAATGGTTCACAAGTATTCATACAAATAGAGATCAATGGTGTAGGTCAAGTTAAAGATTCAAATGTGTAAAAGGCATGTTGAGATGCCAAGTGTCACAATCATGGGAGCTCTAATCTACGATCAATGGTGAGTGTTGCAAGGTAAAGAATAGGATACTCCCTAGGAGATCAATGGTGTATATTTGATCTAGCTTCTAGGAGAAATGAGATGTAGACAAAGTGCTCAATGTTTAGTGTTTGAATAGTGAACATTGGAATTTGAATTTTCAAATTTATGAAGGATAACCTATATATAGTTTTTTGAGTTGTATATTTTGATCTAGGATGAATTTATTAATGTAGTAAAAAGAAAAGTTGTAAATCACTTCAAGGTGTATCTAGAGAATCTAGGTATAAGGTCTGAATGTTTGTACCATCAAAGTTATTGATCTCCAAAGTTGATTGAATGTTCACTCATGGTGGTTATATGTACAAAATATTGTTTGAGAAATTTATGTTTTTGCAAAAGAGTGTTTTAGAGGGAGTATTCACCTAAAGATGTCATAGAGCTTATATAGAGTAGATCCATATATTTGAAAGTTATCCTATGTTCTTAATTTAGTTGATGAAGTGATAAATGGGTGAATAGGTATCCATGAGACCTATAAGGGATACTAAGGCCTAATTGAAAGGTGTAACTGCTTAAGTGTGACCCATAGATGTTATGGTTGACCTATGGTACTATATTTGAGCCATGTCTTACCATGATAGATGTCTTAAGGGTTAAGGCAAGACTTATGTCCTACTATTAAGTTGATATTCATGAAAACTCTATAAAGAGTGGAGACCAAGGTAATGGTTTCAAGACTTGAATGTGAATGAATTGAAAGAGTAGAAGATAGAGAAAAAGGAAAGAGATTAGAGGGAATGTAGTCAATGGATGGATTGAAGTACAAAACAAATTGAGAATGAGTGAAGAAGACTATAAAGATCAAAAATGGGTTTTTGGATGCATTGCTTGTATGATCAATTTTGAGTGTGTGAGAAGAGTTTGAAAGAGAGCTATTATACATTATTTCTCCAATTAAATTGAAAGGCAATTAGAGTTTTAGAGATATTGATTACATAGGTGTTATGTGGGTGCTCAACATCTAGAACAAGTGGATGCTTATTCATAATTAGGGGTGGGTGTTCCTTATGAAGTGGGTGCTTCACTAAAAGGTCTAATGTTTGTGATCATCTTATAGGATATGTATTCCATGTACTAGTAGGATTGAGAGTGGGTTTTATTCCACAAGAGCGTTTCCCACATATATCTTGTGTTATGTGTGTGATCTTGTATCATCTTTCTTATTTATTTTTATGAACATCTTGTATGTTTTATGAAGGCATGTGATCATTGATTAAGTGTTTGAAAGGATTACAATTGAAGTATGAAATATCATGCATCACTGATTCAGCCCCCATCTTAATGATTATACCTCCAACATTCTTAAAGTTGATCTTGAATATTTCCACTTCAATGACTTTATTTTGTGAAAATTTTAACTCAAATTCAATATCTTCCAATGTCAATCCATGTAGGTTATTCTTGAATATAGTTGAGGCTTGTTGAATAAGCCAGTCAAAATTGGACTTATTTATTATCTTACCTATATATTCCCTTGATTATGAGAGCTTCAATTCCTCTAGAATCTATAAAATGAGGTTCTCATTCTTTGTATACTTGGGAATTATTTCCTCAAATGATATAACCCACTCTCTTTCCTCTTATATCCTAATGACCACCAGATGGAGGGCATTTCAAACCTCTAATGGTGTCATTAAATTGAGGTGGCCATATACCTTATTTTTTGTATAAATAATGAGGAACTTTAATTTATTCTCATATTTATTTAAATAATTAAATAATTTGGTAGTTTCACTGATCTAAGGGGATAACTCAACCCTAATTACTTAAATGTCCTCCAAAATATTATACATTATTGATGTTCCACTCAACACATCTATTTCAATCTATATGAGAACATGAAATAATTGTTGCTACTCCCTAACTTATTCTAACTATTTCTCAAGCTCATTTTCAACCAGTTATGTTCCCTCATGAAGCTCAATTAGAAAATCCTTGTGTGTCTCAAAATATGATTTTAAATCCTAAATGTAGGGGGACTACCCCAATTTCCTATTATTTATTGTAGACAAGGTGAACACTTATTGTATTTTCTCCAAGATTACCCACATTCTAGCCTCATCTTCAATTTTCCTTTTCTTCACACTTTGGACACTCCTTGTAGATTTGTTAATGATGGAGCTCATTGTGGGTAATTATGTGATTGTAAGATTTGGCCATTGAGAAGCTTGTGATTATAAATCAACTACCCATTATGGAATGACCAATTGGGTTGTGTTTATTAGTTTAGTGTATTTATCTATAGTCTCAACCAATAGATCTCTCGAGGATTGATTTAATGCCTCTTCAAGTAATGGGTCAGGGAGGGAAGGCCAAATTATCTTAGAGTAGTCTACACCACCATATTAAGGTAGTGGGTGGACTGCATACACTTGTTTCTTATTTCCATCCTCCATCGATGTTTTTATAATGGTGTTTTGAGAATTACTAGATGGAGGAATTAGAAAACCTAACTAAGTAGATGATACATGCAGTTAAGGGCTTGCCAATGATCTATTGAATTTTTTTTATACCTTATTTTTGGTATTTATGGGTGTTTGGGAAGTAGTGGAAGTAACCATAGTGTAAATAAGAGGAATGGAAATAGAAGACACAATTGGAGTAGGGACTACTAGAAAAGTAGAGACATTAGGGGTAGAAGAACCATCCTCTACCTTTGGAAAAACCAAAGATTGTTAGACACTAGGATTAGGGGAAACAAGCTCTACTTTAGATACCAAAATGGAAGGGGAAACACTAGGATTAAGGGATATATACATAAATGAACCAGCATACAAAGGGGAAACAAAAGACACAATTGGAGTGGCAAAAATTGAAGGATTTTTACCCTCACCTAATTGTTCTCCATGTAGTGGTGATTTTCCCTTGGTGTCTTAAAGGATCAAAATATTAGCCCTTTGAAGCTCCTCCTCATTTGTAGACTCACCTCTAGCTACCTCTCTAGATGTTCCTTCTATTGATATTGATTCAATAATGGGACTTTTTAGAGGTATGTGAACTATTGGATTCTTCTTATAATAAATAATAACTTTCTCGGCTATGGAAGATGCCTCTTGTGTGGGTGTGGTTGAGGTAACCATAGTATCAGTCTCTTGGAATGATGTAACAATAGGTTGGGAATCAAAAAATTGAGTCTAAATAATTAAGGCAAATTAGATCATCCTAAGCTCACCTAAGTGAAGTATAAACCACCTAGTCTCTTTATTTATAGCTTTCAATGCCATAGGGATTGTCTATAAAGGTTTCCCTTTCTATAATAATGGTTGATAAGTCTTGTTGACCCAAAAATTAGAGGGAACCATCTTCCTACAAGTAAGAGTCTAATGTGTGCATCTACAATTAAAATGGAGGGATCCCCTTGAATTATTTTTAAGAGCTCCTTACCTAATCCCACTATTTTTTCCCTCTCTTTGACTTAGGTATCATTCTCAAAAATCATAAATAATAAGTCATTGTCATTCATCTCATGTTGGTATGGAATACCAAGGCCTTGAATGTGCATTTTCACTCTACCATGAGGATCCCTATCCCTGTGTGGTATTGTGGCTAGTGAGTAATATTCCCTATATCTATTAGCTTCATAAAAGTGTTTATGATTTACATAACACATTTTTTCAATCATGAGGTGAGAGAAATGGAAGGCACTTTTATTCTTATTTTTCATACATTCATCCATCCCCCACCATAGTTTGTAGGCAATCTTCTACTCTACTAGTTTATTTGGTATATATTTAGGGAAGTACATAGGTGCAACCTTGTGGCCCATGACCATAATCACAGTGTAGTTGGGATATAAGTAATAACCCCCATTGGAAAAAAATGTGTCTTAAATTGTCTAGGATACCCTACATAATGGAGATTCATGAATGGCCATCCACAACTTGGGGTATACATCCTACACAATGCAAGTGATGTTTTTGGTATAAGAGTATACATAGATAAAATAATATAAATTACATATATAGTTTCTAATGAAGTATGGAGATTGGTTTTAAAATGACCCATTTTGCATATAAACCATCCCAAACACAACATCTAAAAGGTAAGACATCATATAGAAATGTCCCCCTTGGGGCCTCTTATCTTTGTAAAATACTTGTTATTGCAAACTTTATTGGAGAGTTTTCAATGATGTCATGGAGGTGTCCAAGTTAGTGTATGATGAAGTTTCATGATAGTTTAAGTGTCGATAACAAAGTGTGAAATGTGCTTGTCTTAGTATACTTGAATTAGGCTTGGTCGATCTTCAATTTTGGCATGACTAGGGATGGGTTTAAAGTATTTATCATGTGTGATCATGTGTGATGGGTCATATCAAAGGTCAAGGATGATTAGAGATCAGGGGGAGTTGTGGAAGTGCATGGTATTCATTCATGTTCCTTCATTATTGTTTCTATGCATGGTATGTCAGAAAAATTTACATTTCCTTCAGGTTATTGAGGTTCATCTTGGCATAGTTGGTTCTATGACAAAAAAAAATCTGAGTAGGTAGTTTGTTAACATCACCATTAACATGTATACTTGAGTCAGGGGGAGTTGGTCACATGGGTGTTATCAATTCAAATTTTACATTTGTCCCATGTTTCTATGCTCCAAGTTTTAGGTCATGTAATTGAGCTTAGGCAAAATTTAATAATGTTTAATGTTGTCCTTCTAGTAGAGATAGATTATTGAGGTTCCCATACTTAGCTAGACCATCACTACACATCATGTAGATATATATGAACCAATAAGTTTATGCATTTAATTTGAATGTGTGTTCATTCATGCTCTACAATTAACCTAAAAAGGTAAAATTAAAGTCAATAATAGTCAAAATTTTACATGGAGACGTTGTATAATGTTTGAGTTCCAAGAAGCTACCCTAAAAATTTAGAGTCTTAAAATGATTATTATGTTGTAAGATATTTTAAGGGTTAAGGTACATCTAAAGGCCAACCAAGAAGTTAATAATCATGAAGGCTCTATAAATGATGAAATCAAAGATGATTTCTATATGTGAGAGACTTGAGTGAAGAGGTGTATGTGATAAATGAAGAGTGAAGGAAAGGAGAAAGGGTGGGTGACCAGTGATGGGTTGTAGATTAGAGTATGTTGATGACTATGTGTTTAACCTTTAGGTCATATTTTTGATGTCAAAACATTACTCTTGTAGATTTGAATATTGAGGATGAGAGAAGAGGTCTAGAGTGATTTAAAAGGATGTTTTGGATTACTTGAGTGTGAGAAAAGGATAAATGATGTTTTTTTTAGCTTGATGGTTGATTTGATAGGCAGATTAGAGTGTGTTCTATATGTATGATCATTAGGTCATGTTATTGAGGTTATGATAGAGTTGTTATTGATAAGTGTAAAGTGATCCAAAAGGTGGTTTCAGATGTTTTTGATTGTGTGAATAAGTGAAGAGAGATGATATACATCATATCTCCATTAGATTGGTAGTAAATAGTGATCAAGATATGTTCATTTCATATGTGTTGGGAGGGTGCTCAACATCTAGGTTAGAAGGACTTGACCAATATGTGGTCACAAGGACTTGATCATCTTAGAGGTAGGTGATCCTTATAAAATAGGTGTTTCACTAAAGTTGGTTATAAGGACTTAATCATCCTAAGGGTAGGTGATCCTTATGAAATAGGTGTTTCACTAAATTCTAGTTATAACTTGACCAATCTCATGTTTGTGATCATATTATAGGATAAGTAGTCCATGTATTTTTAGCTTGAGAGTGGGTTTTATTCCCCAAGAGGGTTTCCCACATAGATATTGTGTTGTGTGTGTGATCTTTCATTATCTTCATTATTCATTGCTATAAACATCTTGTATGCTTCATGAATGGTTGTATTTAATGCTTAAGTGTTTTAAGGGTTTAGAAATTGAATTGGATTTATTTTCACCACTGATTCACCCCACCTTCTCAATGATTGTACCTCTAAAAATTGGTATCATAGTAGGTCCTTTAGTAAAGGCTTGACAACTTTAAGGAGATCCAATGTACAATATGGATAGCCATCAAATGTAAGGATGTTTTTCCACTAAGCAATCACCAATGTTCAATGGATCTAATTATGATTTTTGAAGTACAAAGATGAGGACCTACATCATGCCCCTAGGGTTTGACACTTAGAAATCTATTATGGATGGTTATTCTACACCTAATATTCCTCCATCTAGTGCTATAGATAAAATTTTGTTTGAGAAAAATTCTAAGGCATTATATTATATCACTTATGGTCTTTCAGAGACTAAATACACCAAGGTATACCATTACATATCTACCAAGGAAATGTGGGATAAATTGAAGACTATTTATGAAGGAGATTCAAATATTAAGTTTGCAAAGTTATAAACTCACCAAAGACAATTTGAGAGTCTTAAGATGAAGGAAGAAGATTTTGTGGCATCCTTTCTATATAGATTTGATGAGATTGTGAACATCGTTAGAGGACTTAAAGAGAAGCTTGAATAATCTACTATAGTTCAAAAAATATTAAGGTCTCTCTCTAGAGTTTGATTCTAAATATCTATTGTAGAAGAAAGTCATGATCTTACTTAGTTGAAGATGGATGAATTGCATGGCATCCTTACTCCCTATGAGATGAGAAAAAATTATGATATACCACCAAAGAAGGAAGCAATACTCAAGATAAAAATGGGGACAAAGAAGAATCTCCAAGGTAAGAAGCTCAAGGATGATGACATATTTGATATTGATGAAGATAAACTAATTGATTTGTTTACAAGGAAATTGAAAATAGGGTTAGACAAGTATAAAGGTACACTACCCTTAAAATGCTTCAATTTTGGATAAGTAGGTCATTTTACTGATAAATGCCTCATAAGCATAATAATAATGATGATGAAGAACATGGTCAAGATCATGATGATGGCAAGAGATCATTTAGGTCTGATAAAATCAATAAGGAATTTAGAAGGTTTGATAACAAGAAGATGTACTTCAAGGACAACAAGAGTCTCTATACCAAAGAAGATTACAACTCATCAAATGAGAGAGAAGATAGTGACTCAAAGTATGATAATGAAGATGATGGTCCTGATAAAGATAAAACCCTCTTCATGGCTGAGAAAGGAAGTTACTCATATCAAAAGGAGTATAGTTGGATTGATTTAGATGATGATAATTATGAGGTGGAATGTGAGATTGAATTGATGAATACTCTTGATGAACTTAAGATTGAGAAGAAGATTAACAAGAAGATGAAGCATCAAATCAAGTACTATGAAGAGAAATTCAGTGTGTTTTACTCAAGAATGAATGAAGACACCAAAGACCATGAAGATATAGTCAAGAATCTTAGTTGTCAATTGGAAATCTTGTCTAAAATCTTGAAAGCTAAAGAAGATGAATGTTCAAGGTATATAATTGAAAATGAGTCATTAAAAGTTGAGTTAGAGAAGACATCTAGTAAGATGAAATAATTTATGAGATTTGAAAAGAGCTCAAGTGATCTAGATAATATTCTGAGTGGTTAAAATCATAATTAATCTTGGATATAAATAATAACTAGAAAATGCAACTCAAGACAAGATGAAGACTAATTTAAATTAGACATTGAAGGTCAATAATTAGTTAAGGAATGAAGATGTTGATAGAATGAATATAAATAAGATTAGATAACCAAATGCCATGAGGTATGAAAGTTTTAATGGTTACTGTTACACAGTTAATCAATTTGGACATAGAGCTAGAGAATGCAAGAGACCTATTAGAAATGAGTTTTCATGGAACTATGATGGGGTTCATCAATCAAAAGGTGAGTCTTATTCAAAAGGAGTAATTTGTTTCAATTGTAAAAATAATGGACATATTTCAATATTTTATTATAATTAGGAAAGGAAGGATAAGCTTCTTGAAAATGGTATAGTGTGCTTCAACTATCAACAGAGAGGTCACATTGTTATATTCTACAAGAAAAGGCTTACAATATAGAATAGGTTTAATCAAGATCCTAGAGTGAAAGAAAGAAGGATAGTTAACTCATGAAAACCAAAGGTGGTAAATATGAGTCATGATGAGTATGTAGGTCCAAGTAATTTGTTTTCTATGGTGGAAAATTCTATAAAAGTTGGAAAGTTCCAAGATCTCTCATTGTCTGCTCATGTTGTGAATGAAGAGACCAAGCTCAAGGAGAAGACTAAGGTATTAGTTGAGGCTAGTTTGGAGGTGTGTATGGATTCAAGTTAATATCTTACTATTGTTTATAAATTTTCATTCAAATACCATTAGTTATCAATACCTAGTGATGAGGTTTTAAATTGCAAGGAAGATTCTTCAACTAAAATAGTATGTCATGAATCTATATTATCCCCATGTTTTATCAATATAGTATTAGAAGAGAAGGACAATATTTTAGTGGATGAGAAATTTGTTTCTCTTAAGCCTAAGAAGAAGAATAATAAGAAGAATAACTATTAGTATCAGATGGCCAAGGAGGATAAGGAATATGAGGATTTGTGGGCAACTCCTGGTTTCACATTATTCTAGGACACTGTCAGTTAGGGTGTCTCTATCTAGGCTTAAAGGAGACACTTGAAAAGAAAGAGTAAGAATGGTGAATGATAGTTGATATTTTTTTTATGTTTTAGGAAAATAATATCATTTGAATATATTCTTGGCTAATGGGGAGTAATGTGTCTTATAAATCTGCTACAAGATATTGTTATGGAATGAAGTTGTGTGTACAAGGTCTGCAAGCTGGGTATGGAGATATTCAGGTGTCATTGAAAAAATTTCAATGTGAATTAATGGCATATAAAGGTGTGATGACTTTATTCATATGTGTTCTAGGTGACTTCAATATTTTAAAATATTTTGTGTACAATTGAAGATTTTGCATTTTCTCTCAAGTTTCCCAATTTGTGCTTAAAGGTATGCAGGTCAAAAACCATGGTATATGAAGTTAAGGTTCCCAAATGTGTGAAGGATAAAATCTTTGTCCAAAACTATGTGATGGTTGTCTCCAGGTGTGTAATAAGTTTTTGAGGTGGGCATTGACTAGAAGGAGGTTTATTTGACCTTATTTGTTTTAAGATTCTATAGTTTTGGGCTATGCTAGAAAAGTGGTTTGCCTTATGAATTAAGGTCTAAGGATTCTTAATATGTTGAATGGGATAGATTGGTTGTCAAATAAAGATTCATAAAGATATTAAGTTTTGTGGTTTTAAAATTATTCATGATTTTGTCAAGATGGAGGCCTAATTGGCTAGTAGGTTTATGAACAAAGTATGTTACAAAAGATGATCTAGGTGATGCAAATTGGTGTGCTTAAGGGGGAATATGAGATTGCTCCATATATTTTTAGGACTTAAAAGTATATCTAATGAAATTTATGGGATCTACAAGTTCTAAGTAGGGATATAAGGAGTCTAGATAGGCCTAGTGTGAATATTTTATGTTTTTACCCAGTTTATCCAAAAGATCAAGGCATGAGCATTTCAAGGTGAGTTCTTAGGTTGGCTTAGAACATGTTTCCTATTTGGTGAGTGGCATGACGTTATATTGGTATTCCTTGAGGTGTCTTGAGAGAGAAGGCTATTAAGCTTATGTGGTGTTTTCTCATGGTGTTTGAAGATCTACAAATGCTCAAGAGGTGAAATGGCTCAAATATCTTAGGGGGAGTCCCTATCATATGTTTATTGTTGAGTTACATCATATTTTAGTGCTTTTGTGTGTTCTTTCTTCATTGCTTGTAGTGTTTGGTTGAAAAGAGTGTTGGCATGTAGTAAGAGGAATTTATCAAGGCAAGAAGAGGTAGTCTCAAGGTAAGGGGGAGTTTGTATCTTATTTATAAGATTTTCATCTCCTGTTGGTAGTCTTTTTAGGTCCTCAAGATCAGTTTGTGCCAACTTTGTCATTGTGTCAAAGGGGGAGAAGGTTACTATTATAAGAGTGCTTGATGAGAGAGAAGGAAAGCGAATTATGTGATGGGTGTTGACATCAATGAAAAAGGGGGAGATTGTTAGAGAGTTGTCAATGATGTCGTGGAGGTGTCTAGGTGAGTGGATAAAGTGTCTTGATAGTCTAAGTGTTAATGACAAAGTGTGTAGTGTGTTTGTCTTAGTATTATTATTGGAGAGCTTGTGTAAGTTTATGGTATTCATTTAGTTCTTCATTATGTTCATCTTGGCATAGTTGGTTCTGTGATAGATAAATATAAGTAGGTAGTTTGCTGACATCACCATTTCTATGTATGGATGAGTCAGATGGATTTGGTCATATGGGTGTGATCACATTGGTCACAAGTTATTATGGTCCAAGTTTTAGGTAATGCAATTGAGATCAACAAAATTTATTAAGGTTTGAAGTTTCCCTTCTAGTTAGATTGCATAGGTTCCCATACTTAGCTAGACTATCACTACACGTCATGAAGATATATATGGACCAATAATTTTGTACATTTAATTTAGGTAATAATAAATTCAATAATGGTTAAAATTTTACATTAAGATGTTTTATATAGTGTCAAGAAGCTACCCTAAAAATTTGGAGTCTTGAAGTGATTTCTAGCTCAAGTTATAAAGCTTCAAAGTTGCTCTAGTAGACTGTGATGGGAAAGAGACCCTCAAGTTTTATCACATTTAAGTCTGAGGTCATTGGCCTATAAGATCCAATGGTGAGAACTTAATCATACATATTGAGATCAATGGTGCACATGAAATCAACATGTTAAAGGTTACATGTACTAGTGACAAGTGTCATAAGCTCGCTAGTCTGACAGAAGATCAATAGTGAGTATTGGTTTATACTAATGAAGATCAATGGTATGGGACAAGTCAAAGAGTTAACAATGCACGTGAGACTAAAAAGTAGCATAAACATAAGGGAGTATCAATAAAGTGCTCAAAAGGCACATAAAGGTGCCAATTTTTATAATCTTAGGAGTTCTAATCAAGATCTAATGATGAGCACTGCAAGATAAAGACCAGGCTACTCAGTAAAGATTGATGGTGTGTATGTGGTTAATATTGGAAAAAATCATGGGATGAGGTCAACACATTCAAGGTTTAATGTTTTTATAGTGATGAAATACAATTTAAAATTTGAGATAATTTTGAATAAGATCAATGGTGTGAGTTGAGTGAGATGAGCGAAGAGCATGAGATGTGTTCTAAGTGACTGAGGTTTAACTGTGACCATTTGGATTTAAATATTTGAATTTAATGAAATAAAGACTAGTGCTTGGTTTTGAAGCCATAACTTTTGATCTATACATAATTTGATGTTGTAGTAAAAATAAAAGTTGTAAAAGACTTCAATGTACATTTTTTAATATTCATTTTAAGGTCTAAATGTTTGTACATTCAAAGTTATTGAGCTCCAAATTTGATTGTGTGTTCATCCATGCTCTATAAGTAATCAAAGAAGGGTAATATAGTTGTTCTTGATGGTATTTTGATGTTTAAATATGAGATAAATATTGGAGAGTGTTGTAGACTCCATGAGGACCATATATGTGGATTATGAAGGTTTGATAAATCATATTTAGTATAAACAAATGCTTATAAGTTGATCATTTATTCGTTCATGGTGTTCTTATGTACAAGGCTAATGTTTGAGTTGATTAAGCATACACAGATGTGATATAATGATGATTATTGATCATTTATAGATGTTTAAGAGGTTATTTAGAGTAGCTATATACATTTCTAAGTGGACCTAGGTTAAGGAAAGTATTGTTGATGTAATGGATTGCACTCAGGGTAGGAGGCTAAGTTCCTGCCTTTCCACACGCAATAATAGAAACTCCCCTCTCACTTATGGGACTGGTGAAGCTAGAGGGGAGAGTCTCTAGATGAGGGCTAGCTCCCTCTGATGTATCTTTTAGGCCTTAGTTTTTCCTAATGCTAACAAATAAAATAAAAAAAGGGGGGGATGAAAAGAGAGAGAGAGAGAGATGCTGAGAACAAAACCTAACCTAAAAATGAAAGGGTGATACACTAGAAAAGTTTACCCACCTAGCCCGAATATACACTTTCCACCAAAAATAAGTGCCCATACACTTCCATGAGACTTTTAAGGGATACTTAGGCCTAATTAAAAGGTGTAACTACTTAAGTATGACCCATAGTTCCTATGGTTAACCTGTGAGGATAGTATTACAAGCTCGAGAGATTTTTGGGAAGAGTTTTACCTTAAGGCTCAGAGAGTGGATCCTTCTCAAATGAGAATTTTTATAATATATAAAAAGAGGAAGAGAACTTGGCCACTTCCTGGGAAAGATTTTGGTGCTCTTTTTGCAAGTGGCCCATGTGCGTTCTGAACCTTGGGAAGAGGAAGCCATCTAATTGTTATTCATCCCCTCATAAATACCAACTGGATAAAATATGCCACACCACTCATCTGGCAATAACTCACCTCCTCTTTACCACTTGAACTGCTTTATCTCTTTATGCACCTTGTCTCATCTTGGTTTTGTCTCTTTTTGCTCCTTCAGCCCTTAGGGGTGATCTTCTAGCGGGTCGCTGCATTCCTTGGGCTCTTTTCATGGTTGGTGCTCAAGCAATTCAAAAGAAAATGGCTATTTCACTGTGTTAAATTTGATGTTCATGCAGCCATCACCTTGAAATTGAATACCCAATGGCTAGTCCATCTCCTTAAAATTGATAACTTTCAAGACATCACCATCCTTGGCAAAATCTGTCAGGTCTTTTCTATGGGCTTTTTCCATGGGTTTTTTGTTTTGGGATTTTCCTACAGACAAAAAGTCTACAAGAATCATCTCGGTCTTTGTGTCCTTTCACCTAAAGTTCTTTTCCTTTAGGATTCTTACTCACGACCTTCTCCGAATTCCTTCAAACTTTTTGTCCAAAGGAATTCCTTCAGATAAAAAGTCTGAAAGAATTCATCCTTAAGAAATTTTGCATGATTTTTAACTCCTTTGAATACCTTTATAATGTTCCCTACCCTTTGTAAGGGCACCTGCCCTTTGGCTTTGGGATGCTCCTTTGAACCAAGCCATTGAACCAACCCATCAAACCAAAAATGGTTCAACGGTTCAACACTGCGTGCCAAGCCTTTGTTGAACCAAGCCTTTAAACCATCTGATAAACCAAGTGTTTAAACCAAATGATGAACCTACCAATTATACCAAGGCATTGAACTAAGTTGATGAACTGATTGATTAAACTAAGTTGATTGAATTAAGGCATTGAACTTGCAAATTAAACCAAGGTGTTGAACCTGTCGATTGAACCAAGGCATTGAACTAGTTCAATGGTTCAATGGTTCAACACTACCAACCTTCCTTGTGAAATTCTTCAGACAAGAGCCCAAAGAATCCTTGTAAAACCCATCACTCTCTGAACTGATTCTTCATGCGCCAAAAGACTAACTTGTGGAGTTCATAGAAGTCCCTATGAAGTCTATAGAAATAGACCTACAAAGTCTATAGAAACCTCATTGTTGAGTCCATAGAAATCCAAGCTCTGTAGAGTCCATAGATTTAGACATATAGAGTCTATAGATTTAGACCTATAGATTCCATAGATTTATACCTGCAGAGTCCGTATATTTAGACCTATAGAGTCCATAGATTTAGACCTATAGAGTTTGTAGATTTATACCTACAGAGTCCATAGAAAATCTTGGACTTGTGCAAAATCAAAAAAAGAAATGGCCTAGAATAGCAAGGATAGAAGGGGACTAATTTTTGGCCCATTGGGCTAAAAATGGTCAACAAATTGGTGACTCCCGGGGGAAGCATGCCTGCTATGCTTAGAGACCAATTGCCTTTTAGTCTATTAGGCACAGAGTCAAATGCAGCTTGAACAAAGTTAGCAATAGCCCCTCAAAGATCCAAGAATCAAACATGAAGCCTTTTACCCTAGACACAAAGGAAAACACACACACAAGGCTAAAAACACTACCTGTGAAAACTGCACTTAGGGAAAGCAGGAAAAGAAACTAAAAACAACTACTATATACAACTAACCAGGTATATCTACTTCCATTCTAGATCAAAGGGAAAACTTCTTAAGTCCCCTCCCTGGCAAGAAGACTTATGGTGCCAGACAAGTGGCTGAATAAAAAGGAGATTTGGTGACCTACTCTTCTTGCCTGTCACCTGGATTGGCTTATATCTGAGTGGAGATTCAAACATGCTTCCAACATATACATACTCTATTTGTTCTTGGAAGCTTTCCTCCTGTTGGTTCTTCATGTTGGTGTATCTCATCAAGAAAACAATCATTTTTGGCTCATCACCATAAGCCCCTTGATATACATCATTGGTTGGCTTGTTCTCTTCTACCTCATGCTCGGGTTCCATGGTATGACCATCCTCCTTGATGATTTCAAAGAAGGTATCTTCAGATTCACCAACCTCTTGAAAGGATAAATTTGAAAGCCTGCAGCCCCCTTGCATACATATTTGAGTCCCAATGCTACCTTCTCCACACTTATCCATCTCATAGCCTCTTTGAAGAATAGTGTAGCCTGCCCCAATGAATTCAAATGAATCATTCAAAACATGGACAAGAGATTGTCCATGCTCCTCCATGACATTAATGGTGATCTCCTCCTCATTTGTACTCATGAAGTCTCCCTAGTAAGTCATAAACTGAGCATAATCTATATCAGGCAAAGCCTGATAGCTTTTTTGGAGGTGTGTGGATGGAGTGTATTCAAACATGGAATCTACTATTTGGTCCAAAACATCCATCACACATTCACTGAGGATACTTGCTCTGGACTCCAACTCTACAATTTGCCTATCTATATCTTCCTAGAAGAGCCTTTCCTAGAAGTCACAATCATCATCAGAAGTAGGAGCAGCCTCATCTTCTTCAAGGTTTTGAGCAAAACCTTTCTCCTCCTCTTCCTTTCTACCCAAAGATTCCACTATTTGCTTCCAACTCATGATCTTGGGATTGGAATCTTGCTCCTGTGAATAGGCACTAACTTTATCCTCTTCAAGGTCCTGAGCTGGTTCATGATGTTCTTTCTTCCAGCTTGGAATTTGGAGATCATGTTGAAAGACTTGAGGAGGTTAGGGAAGATTTGGGAGGGTCTGCTCATGTACAGGAAGAGTTGTTTTGAAAAGAGGCATGATAAAAATCTAGGCATATAGGGTTAGAGGTAGGATCAATTGCTGCATTAGATGAGTCAGAATGAGCAAGTGTCATCCGATAGAAAGGATTTGGCACACAAGAAAGACTTTTCTCTAGAATAAGAGGGGGCAAACCTTGGGCCAAAATTTCCTGATTTTCATCCCTCCATTTTACCAACACTTCATCAATATTGAAATTAGCTTGTGGATTGGTGGAAGGGGTGTCTTTTGGTGTCAGCTCCTCTACAAGGTCTGAAAACTCCATCTCTCTTTCTCTAAGAAGTCTCATCTTAGCTTCCAACTCCTCAATCTACTTAGCTAGATTATCCTCATTTTGTACCTCTTGGAGCTCATAAGAGTCATTATACAAATGGGGAGTACATGAAGGTTGCCATGAAATGCAAGAAGCTTCCTAAGGAAGGGTGGGAGGAACTTGAAAAGGACTAACCTCATTTTGTACCTCACACTCTTGGGCAATGTCTTCTCCTCCTTGTGGTAACATGACTCAACCACTTTATTCCAGCTCAAGATATTCATGGACTGGGAATCTCCTTTTGGGGTGATGGGGCCACAAAGTGAGAGGGTAGTGAGGGTTTAGATTCCACTTCCCTTGCTACCAAAATAGACTACTGCATTTGAAGATTTTCCAATTTGATCTGTTTATCAAGATTAGCCTTAAACACAAGATTTACTATCTCAGAAACTCTCCTCAACATGATTGGGGAAAGGACTTTGATAGGCTTGACTTAACTCATAATAGGGGATGTATATGACTAATATGATACTTGGGGTAGTGAGTATGTAGGTTGATAGACTTGGTAAGGCTACCTCTCATAAATACTCAGCTTTTCTTCTAAAGATGCAATCATACCACTCACATCTAGCATCTCACTTGTAAGCCTTTGCCAGTTGGTTCTTTCAATAGGATTCCATTCACTCTTAACTTGATCTAGTGCATTTCTCACTTGATGGATGACATAATCAAGAATTTGTTGGCCACATCCCCTTCTGGTGTCAATATCTATTACATACTTTTTGTATCCCAGCATTGCTCATTTGAAGGTGGAAATGGGTTGATTGGCAAAGATACTAGGTTGAGTGGGAGAAGTGACACATTAAGAATACTAGGCATAAGGCTTGATAATGATCAAAGCCATGCTGGCCAAGGAAAATAGGGTCCATGGCTCTAAATGATGGGATTATACATACCAAAATATTGTTTCTTGATAGTATGGTACTAGAACTACTTAACCAATTGATTTAACTTGGAGTCACCATTGGTGTTGATGCAAAAGCCTCCAAAGGCTGGTCAATTAAAGAACACACCAAAAATTCTTCAACTCTTTGGACACAACTTGTCCTAGTTGGTCCCATTGGGTGTGCCAAAAACTATTGACGCAGTAGATTGCAACTGGGGTAGGAGGCCAAGCTCCTGCCTTTCCACATGCAATAATAGAAACTCCCCTCTCACATGTGGGACTAGTGAAGCTGGAGGGGAGAGTCTCTAGATGAGGGCTAGCTCCCTTTGATGTATCTTTTAGGCCCTAGTTTCTCCTATTGCTAATAAATAAAATAAAAAAAGGGGGGGTGAAAAGAGAGAGAGAGAGAGAGAGAGAGAGAGAGAGAGAGAGAGAGAGAGATGTTGAGAACAAAACCTAACCTAAAAATGAAAGGGTGATACACCAGAAAAGTTGACCCACCTAACCTGAATATACACTTTCCACCAAAAAGAAGCACCCATACACTTCATCTAAAGTAGGAAACTCTTCTGCAATAGTCAGCTAGGGGTCCATGGAGATACAGGGAGGAAGGAACTACAAGAGGCATCCTCAAACATACTTATGGTAGCCTATTCATAGGCACCTATATTCTTCTTATAGACACTTCTGGCAGACCTGTAAAAAGGAGACTTGACAATGCACTGGATATGCTGTGATTGATATGTGAAAGCATGAAAGACAATGAATTAACACAAAAGAAGAAAATAGACATATACTTTAAAGTGTAAGTCTAGATAGAGGTAAAAAGCTAAGTTTTGATTCAAGGTAAAATCTGGCAGAGCTCTGCCTTACAAGCTTGAGAGATTTTTGGATAGAGTTTTGCCTTAAGGCTTAGAGAGTGGATCCTTCTCAAATGAGAATTTTTACAATATATAGAAAGAGGAAGAGAACTTGGCCACTTCCTGGGAAATATTTTGGTGCTCTTTTTGCAAGTGGCCTATGTGCATTCTAAACTTTGGGAAGAGGAAGCCATCTGATTGTTGGATCCATACTTTGACTTTGGCATCTCACATTAATGTAAAAACATGGTCATGCCTCCTTTCTGCAAATAGATTGCCATTTGCCCCCTCATAAATACCAACTAGATAAAATAGGCTGCACCACTCATCTGGAAATAACTCACCTCCTCTTTACCACTTGAACTGCTTTGTCTCTTTATGCACCTTGTCTCATCTTGGTTTTGTCTCTTTCCGCTCCTTCAACCCTCGAGGGTGATCTTCTGGTGGGTCACTACATTCCTTGGGATCTTTTCATGGTTGGCGCTTAGGCAATTCAAAAGTAAATAGCTATTTCACTATGTTAAATTTGACGTTCACATAGCCGTCACCTTGAAATTGAATACCCAATGGCTAGTCCGTCTCCTTAAAATTGATGACTTTCAAGATGTCACCATCTTTGGAAAAATCTGTTGGGTCTTTTTTGTGGGCTTTTTCTATGGGTTTTTTGTTTTTGAGCTTTTCCTACGGACAAAAAGTTTGCAAGAATCATCTTGGTCTTTGTGTCCTTTCACCTAAATTTCTTTTCCTTTGGGATTCTTGCTCACGGCCTTCTCCGAATTCCTTCAAACTTTTTGTTCAAAGGAATTCCTTCAGACAAAAAGTCTGAAAGAATTCATCCTTAAGATTTTATACACACTTTTGAACTCCTTCAACTACCTTTGAAATGTTCCCTACCCTTTACAAGGGCACCTACCCTTTAACTTTGGGATGCTCCTTTGAACCAAGCCATTGAACCAACCCATCGAACCAAAAGTGGTTCAATGGTTCAACAATTCAACACTGCGCATCGAGCCTTTGTTGAACCAAGCCTTTGAGCCATCCGATGAATTGAGTGTTTGAACCAAATGATGAACCCACTCGATTGAACCAAGGTGTTGAACCAATGCGTTAAACCAAGGTGTTGAACCAAGCTGATGAACTGATTGATTGAGCTAAGTTGATTGAACCAAGGTGTTGAACCTACCAATTGAACCAAGGCATTTAACCTACTGATTGAACCAAGGCATTTAACCTACTGATTGAACCAAGGCATTGAACTAGTTTAATGGTTTAATGGTTCAACATTTCCAACCTTATGAAATTATTTAGACAAGATCCTGAAGAAGCCTTGTAAAACCCATCACTCTCTGAACTGATTCTTCATGCACCAAAAGACTAACCTGCAGAGTTCGTATAAGTCCCTATGAAGTCTATAGAAATAGACCTGCAAAGTCTATAGAAACCTCATTGCTGAGTCTGTAGAAATCCAAGCTCTACAGAGTCCATAGATTTAGACCTTCAGAGTCCATATATTTAGACCTGCAAAGTCCATAGATTTAGACCTGTAGAGTCTATAGATTTAGACCTACAGAGTCCATAGATTTAGATCTACAGAGTCTGTAGAAAATCCTAGACTTATGCAAAATCAAAAAAAGAAATGGCCTAGAATATTAGGGATAGAAGGGGACTAATTTTTGGCCCATTGGGCAAAAAATGGTCAACAAGTATAAAGGCCAACTAAGAATTTAATCATGAAGGCTCTATAAATGGTGAAATCAAAGATGATGTTTTCTATATATGAGAGACTTGAGTGAAGAGGTGTATGTGAGAGTTGAAGAGTGAAGGAAAGGAGAAAGGGTGGGTTCCTAGAGGATTGGTTGTGGATCAGAGTAGGTTGATGACTATGTGTTTGACCTATAGGTCATATTTATGATGCCATAATAGTTATCTTATAGGTTTGAAGATTGAGGTTGAGTAAAGAAGTCTAGAGTGATCCAAAAGGATGTTTGGGATGCCTTGAGTGTGAGTGAAGGATAGATGATGTATGTGTGATATTTATGGTTTATTTGAGAGATAAATCCAAGTTTTGTCTGTGTATGATTATTTGGTCATGTTGTTGAAGGTATGATAGATTTTTTGCTAAGAAGTGTAGAGTGATCCAAAAGGTGGTTTTGGATGTTTGTGTCTATGTGAAGAAGTGAAGAGAGCTTATATATATTATATATCCATCAAATTGGAAGGAAATTAATGATCAAGAGATGTTAATTTCATAGATATTGGGTGGGTACTAAACATCTAGGTTAGAAGGAATTGACCAATAGGTGGTCAAAAGTACTTGATCATCTTAGGGGCTAGTGTTCTTTGTGAAACAGGTGTTTCACTAAAGCTAATTAGAAAGACTTGACCAATAGGTGGTCAAAAGGACTTGATCATCTTAGGGGTAGGTACTCTTTGTTGAAAAGGTGTTTCACTAAATTTTGGTTAAAAGGACTTAACCATTCTCATGTTTGTGATCATCTTATGGGACAAGTAGTCCATGTGTTTTTTAGCTTGAGAGTGGGTTTTATTCCCCATGAGGGTTTTCCACATAGATCTTATGGTGTATATGTGATCTTAAATTAGCTTCATTATTCATTACTATAAACATATTATATGATTCATGAATGGTTGTATTGAATGGTTAAGTGTTTAAAGGGTTTGGAAATTGAATTGGATTATTTGTCACCACTAATTCACCCCCCCAGTGATTATACCTCTAACAAATTTACACTAATTACCTCACCAAGATAAAATGTTAACTTTGAGTGCATTATTAATTCCAACAATAGAAACAATTAAATGTGAAGTAATTCTATTCTAGGGTATCCATATAACCTATTTATGAGGGTCATCCCAATATGGATTCTCATAGAAAATTTAGTCACAATCACCAATTACTTTTCCTTTATGTTGATAGTCTCCCTTGGAATCATCCACTTGCTCAATATTTTCTCAATTGAGCTCTCCTTCTAGGAAACTACTTTGTGAAAGTCATCTATAGCATATTCAATATGGAGGGATAAATACCTTTGGAATGCATCTCTTGATATGCATGCTATGATTGTTTTTTTCTCTAAGTGTTGAATTAATGCACCTCCAGTCATTTTACCAATAAATAACAAGTCTCGTAAGAGGTCTATGCATGGTATAACATCTATATTTTCTATTTTTAAATGTATTCCTTATAATTTGAAGGGAAAGAGGTCTACATCCAATTTTTTTGAACTAGTGTTAAATTCTCCTCATGAGTGTGTACATTCACCTAGTGAATCACTTCTCACAATGCTAAGTAATTGAGGTAGTCATTATTGAACACTTATGGATTGAATATGGTGTCCTTGTACTCTATTTAATCCTTTGGAAATGACTCCTTAGAATTTATTAGATGAGGATACCATATCTAATTGACTAGGTTGACAAAATTCTAGTTCTTTAATTTAATAGCTCAGCTCTTCTGGATGCACTAGATGATCAAAACTTAGGTAACTAGGGCTTGTTGGCAAGGAATCAAGTGAGATTTTGTGAATAATTAACATGTCATTTTTTTTCAATTCATTAGTATTGTATTTGTCATTAAATTATACTTCATTCACCATTAATGTCCAACATCTATAATCTTGCTTTGTTTATTTAATTCAAATTTTGTCGCTTCATTTGGTGGGTATGCCACATAGGCACTTTCATGTTTAGAAAGAGTGCAACATCATTGAATTTTACCAAGTGTTGTTTTATCTCTCCTTTTTCTTTAGTATACCTATGAAATGAAGGCTCTCAGTAGTTAGGAGTTAGATGTTGCATTAGAATTGTGTTTTTAAGGCAAATAAATTTTCCAAATAAAATTTTTGAACACTTTTTAAAAATACTTTTAATGAAGAAAAATTTATCTAAAGACCAATTTATTCAAAGACAAAAATGCTAAAGACCAATTTTTTGAACAATTTCTCCAAATAATTCTATGAAAAAATTTCTCTAAAGACCAAATTCATACGAGTAATTTTACCGAGAAACTTTTACAAATAATTTCAATAAAGAAAAAAAATCTTGAACACCAGCATGCCAAACATTTTATCTAAATAAAAAATGCCAAAATGCAACATTTCCAAAAATATGGTTTTTGAAGAGTAAAAGGTGAAGAATTTTATGTGTGGTGAATAAATTTCTAAGGGCACAACCTAAAAACAAATGTTCCAAACAAAATTTATGAATAAGACCTATGAACAAAATCTACAAATATTAGCTTTGTGCCAAGGTTCATATAGATGTGAAATGATGAAGAATGCCAAAGATAGGATTCCAAGCAAAAGTTTTGAAGACCAAATTCTACAAACCCCAGCTCTTCAAAAATTGTGCACTTTCAAAAATCTATTTATATGTAAATGTTTTGAAGAGTATTAATGGGATAGTAGAAATAGGTAAAACATGTTCATTTATGTTTTACCAATAAATAAGTTAGGTGAAATACACAAAGCTTTCTTGGAAGAAGATTTTCAAGATAGGTCTGGACCTTTTCAAAAATATAGTGGGTCTCTATTCTAAAAAAATAATAGGGGCATGTTGGGTACAACACTGATTACATTAATCTCTATAATACATACCAAAGTAAACCCTTCATTGTAATACATGATGGTGTATAGGGAAGCCAATTTTTTGATGCACATTCCAAGTAGTTTCATATTAATTGAAGTTTGCCCAATAATGACATGTAACTTGATGGGAACATACAATAAGGAGATTTATACAAAAATATTGGACGTTATTTCACACAAGAAGACTACCAAGTTCCAAATTTATGATTTGGTTAAAATAATTATGTAATATTATAAAAATGGACAAACAAATTATACATCATTGATTTTATATGGATCTCTTTCTCGTTAGCAAACATCACTTCTCTTTGCATCACTATGGATATTTATATAAAAATAAATAGGTTAATTTTAATTCTATTGTAAAACTTCTTCCTAACCTTTTCACCATGTTATAATTTCTCAAAAAATATAATAAAAAAATATGAACAATGAAACCTTTAAGTTTTATTGACAACCTTGGCTCAGAAAAGCAACTTGTTAGCTGACCACATGTTCAATAAAGAGCCTTGATTAGAAAACTAACTTGCTAGCTAATCAAGGGAAAAAAATTTAAAAAAATAATAATTAATTAATAAATAAATATATCATGTATTTCATTTTATAGAAATTTATATTTTTTTTGCTTATAATTGTATCCTATATTTATATCTGCATCTTGTTTTACAAAGGCTATAGGATTTAGTTATTGTAACAATATCTTTGCTACAAATGATAATGCTTACTAGTTTTAGGGGGGTGGTAGGATCTATGTCTTCATTTATTATCTTTTATATAGCTACTTACCCTATCACCAACTATTCCCATTATTTCTTTGGTTGTAGCTCCATGTTATATCCTTGTTTATGTGGTCTTAAATTCCATTGTTCTACTGAATGCAAGTTTCTAGTTTGCACTTGTTTCCACTATTTCTTAGCTATTTTATAGATTCCAATACCATTGTTTATCTTATAACCTATACCATCAGTTTGTTACTTGTTATTGAAGCCTTGAATTGTTCAATTTGATTCTTTATTTTCTCCTTGTCACATTCTCATGACAATCTATTAAGCCTTTTTGTGATTCATATAACTAATTTTCTGCACCATAGGATGTTTTTATTTCATGTTCATCTAGCTAAACATCTAATCTACTATTTAACTTCACAAGTTCTATTTAATTTGATACATATTTTTTGTAGCTTTCATCCTTCCTACATATTATTTCCATCATTTTAGATTACTGATATCTACACTTGCTCACACTAATGAGAGGATGTCCTGTTTTTCCATCACTACATTTGCTACATGCCTTAGCTATAGACTTTTGATTTGCTAAATCATTTTGGATATTTATTTTCTAAATTTATTAGTTCAAATACATTTATTTTTGGATTACCTACTCTATGATACTTTTTATATGAGTCTTAAGACTTCAATAATATTTTATATAATTATATACATTTTTTGTTATTTATACCCCACCTCACACTAATATTCCCTTAAAACCATAAATAATCATACATGAAATACTTCATATACCAATTTATTATTCCATTTCATGTTTCTATTTTCCTCACTATCCCATCACCAACTTTTTCCTTTGGTTGAATCACATAATATTTATAGTACCCTCTTCCACACTTAATTGGAGGGAAGGTTATTCCACTTGAGTACAAATGTCTACCTTTAGTTAAATGGAATGAAAAATATATTTTTACGTATGTCCCTAGGTTTAAATGACATCAAACATAAAGTTGGGGTGATTGATTTCATGTAGTCGTATGCAAGTAATATATATATGATATTTTAATTTATTGTAGTCTCACATGATTAACACATAATCCTCTAATCATGGCATTCCCATGTATCTATAAAGTGTCCTTTTCATAAGTTGTCATATATATAATTCCTATTTTTGGTAAGATCAAAAATGAAGATGAAGTATGACATTTAAAAAGAAAGAAGAAATAAAATTAAAATACTTCCTACTTCAAATCCCATAATTTTTGCATCATATTAGACTCAGAATTTATTACAAAATAATGTTTTTTCTATTGGAAGCACAATCACTGAGATGGGGGGTGTGAATTAGTTTCCTTAATACTCTTTTACTTTTACTTCATCATTCATTCATTACCATTCATCAAGCAATATCAACCCAATGTATATAAGCATAAAGAAAACATCAATCAACTAAATTAATGCAGAGACAACCATAACATATCATATATGTGGGAAAACTTATGGGGGATAAAACCCACTAAAACAAATCTTGGAAAACTAGTCCTATAAATCAATGAATCAATATTTATATGAGCACCAACCCCCTTGTTGATCAATCACCCACTCAATCAACACTATGATGAATCAAAACCCACTCAATCACAAATTATTTTTCCACCTTTTCCTTTATTCTTATCAACACCTGATGATGGTATTCTTCTATTCTCTCTCTTTCTTTTGCTTTCTATGACATCAATGTCATACTCAGTCTTCTATTTGCTCTCTATACATTAGTTATCTCATCATGTCCTTATCAACATATTCAGGTCTCTAATACACCTCTTATCATCTATGAAAACCTCATATACTTCTATTCTTATTCTCTCCTCGTGAAGGTTCTCTTAATCATAATCTTCCCTCAGAGTCTACTCATGGTATTAACAACCTTCTTTCACCAACTAGCCCTCTTATTAACTTGATTAGTTCACATAAGCACTGATATTCATATGAATAAATCTTAAATTATATTCATGGAATCCATTTTATGGTCAAAATTACCTCCTTCTACTCCTCTTTTTTCTCTTTTATTCACTTGCTCTCTTCACTTTCCTTACTATCAAATAAGCCTAATTAGCCTTGCTTTTATACAAGTCACTTGGTCTCACACACCTTGGTCATCCATACACACTTTCATAATTTTATTACCCTCATAATATGTCTTATAATAAATTTAAAACATGAATAAAATTATTTATTAGGTTATCCATAACTTAACAGGATATATTCCTTCTTTAGGTTTCATGGAGACCTATTAGGCCTTCTTAGCACATGTTAGCATTTGATATTCTTAGATCACTTTTAAAAAATTACATGGAATTAAAACATCATAAAACACTCATATAAACCAATTATAATATAATATAGGATACATTACACCTTTTATCTTTAAACACCACTTGAAGCACGCCATGAACACTATTCACAATTAGGCATGTGCATACCCAAAAGTTTGTTTTGAAAAAATGGAGCATAAACTCAATTTTTCCAAAAAAACATGGAAAAAATCACACATAAATAATATCCATTACCTTAGGGTAATCACAATTTTTATTAGACTTGATAACTCATGGTAAAAAGACTCAAACCCTTCACTACAAGTAGTACACTCAGAACTACTAGCTAATATCAAAACATAATTATGAAGACTTGAAATTTTGATACCTTAAAAAAACATTAAAGGTCTTCCAATTCATGAAAATTATATTAAAACATCCTGTAAAAAATATCCATCAAAAATATCATAAGCACTAATGACAACTATTGGTCTTGCAAACCAATCTGGTGACCTTCTCTATCACAGACCTCACTCAGCCAGACAAGCCATTTTAGCTGCAACATTTTATAACTTCCACTAACTAAAAAACCTTATAATAATCATGGATAGGACATAAAATTCATAAAAAACAACACCGTGTTCATTACATACTTCAACCTATGGAAAATAGCCTCCAACTCATCACTTCAACTTGTTATATGTCCATTAAACCTTAGCATACAACATTCATGTTTACACATGGTTCACCATCAAGATTTTTAGACCAACAAACCATTAGAATATTGTGATTTATTTATGATTTTTCATTATGGACTCATATGTACTTCATTATTATCCACATATCAACCATATTATCATATACAATATTTCTCTATTATTTATATTAGTCCTGTAGACCAATCTATCTTTCCTTATGTCTTTGTTCCATATCAAGACTTTAAACACAACCGTATGATTAGAATTGAATTCAAAATTCTTAAATAACTATATCCATAATATAAAATTGTGAAAACAATTCATATTATTCTTTTTATATCCACAATCGATTACAAGTCCATCTTTTTCATGAAACCATCTACTAAGGTTTGTTATCATACTGAATCTTAAAACCCTCATATTTTTGTCAGTATGTGTTTTGATTAGTTATTTACTCATATAACCTAAAATGATCATTTATAACATACCTATAATTTATTTCCAAACATTTAAAGTACTCACCTTTGATTATTAATAGCAATAAGTAACTTTGCAACCAAACCTTATCTAACATTATACAAACCTTCAAGATAAAGTCAAGATGTATGATGTTTTTAGTAAAAAAATACATGTTAAATAATTTAAATAAATGTATTTAATATATATTAAATTATTTATAAACATCCCCCAATTCTTAAAATAATAATACAAACATTATAAACTAGTTTTAAAACCATTATACTCAAACTGGGTATATTGAGTTTTATCATAGTCTATAATGGTCAACTTTGGAAAGAAATATATTTAGTTTTATGAACTTTCATATATAAATTTAACTTGTAGGTTATTCATCAAGGATTATACTTCATATTTTATTTTTATACCATTCCAAAATTCTTAATATCTTGGTCTCTACATGCATTTCTTTGCTCACCAGTTTCTTTGTCAAGCATACTCAGTTTGAACTCCAATGATTGTATATTTGAAAACCAACAACTATTTCTCAAGACATAAATTTTATAGGATCTATCATGTATCTAGTTTTTATACTAACTTTGGATGTTTATAACTTGAGATAGATAACTTTTCAAGGCAAAAAATTTGGAGGGTATGTTCATGGCACATATGACATCATCTCTATGCCACCCTTTGACCACATTTAACTTTATAGGTACATATAATAAATGTATAAACTAACTGGTTCATTCATACTTTGATGACATGTAGTGATAGTCTAGTTCTTTTAAGCTATGAATTTGCATTTTCCTCTTTCCAAAGGAGAAATTGGATCTCTAGAATTTCACCAAAGGATCTATGAACCCCTCACAACATCCTCTTGGTATTAAATGATTTACATTCATTACATACATCCTTTAATCCACAAAACTAACCTCTTTTTCATTAATGCATCATGACATCATGCACCTTTAACATCAATGATAACTCTATCATCAATGAACATGCTCAACAGTTTCAATGACATATGTTCCCAATGATTTTAAGTTGTTATAAAGACAAACAAACCCATTCACATAATTAAGACACTATAATTTTTAGGCTAATAATAATACATGAGAGACACATGAATTATTTTTTATATCATATTTTAGATAAGAAGAGCTTTTTGATTTCATTCATTATGCTTACTACATGTCTTCCTACTCATAGTTTATCATATTTTATTTCCCAAGGGACGTGAAATCGGTAAAGTTAGGGGGTGTGATGAGTCCAGTAAATGTACCTCATCTTACTATATATTTATCTTTCACCCACTGTATAATACACACTTTCATGTACCCATAATACCATTATATTCATACGTGTCCATATTAGCACAATACATGTTTATGATGCATATATTCATAGTTATGGTTTAAATAATGATTATTTCTAGATAAAATAGTATGATTTATTTTTATATAGATTTGGTGTTACTAATGGTGAAGGAAGAATTCAAGTTATCATGTTTATCTCAATCTATGATAATATATAGAAATTTGGGTAGTGTTAACCCAAAGCATCTACCTATATTTCACGTAGTATATGCATAACAAAACCTTAAACAACTATGACAACTTGTTGATGGTTTAATAGTCCTTCAATGATTCTAGGAGTAAAAATATTGCCATGATTATAGGAAGTGAAATGAAATATAATCATATTGTTCGAATCCACAAGGATCTATGGTGTTATTAGAACATGCCATTCATAAAAATAATAATTTAAAATTAATTTGATAGCATAAATTATTTATAGATATGCAAAAAAAAGAAAAAATATTATATATTATATCTTTAAAAACTTTTCAAATACAATGCATGAGCCTTGCATATATAGGTAAGGAAGATCAATCCTAACTAAAAGATCAAATTAAGTGATTATTTCTAAGTAATATATCAAGCTAAGTGATCAAATCTGGGGCTAATAGATAAATATACCAAAGGATATAAATAATTAGAACATATCCCCATAATATCTAAGAGAAATTTAATATCTCACAATATATAAAATAATATAAATGAAATATTCACATATAATTGGGTGGGAATAACTAAATAATTGGAAAAATAAATCACCTAGGTGAACATGAGATAAGTTAAATAACCTAATCTAACACCCCCTTCAAGTGAAGTTATGGGACAAAAATAAAGTGGCATATCCATAATTTGAGTCCTAACAACAAGGCATGATCAGGTACTCATGTACTCATGTAAAATATATCCTTGAAGAAATGAAGAAATAAGATGTCTTCACAAGCACCCCGAAGGAAATTTTTTGAAAATCCAAGATGCCACACAACTCAAGGTAGTAATGTGATGTAAAAATATTTGTAAATATGTCAACAACCTAATGTTAAGTCAAAATAAACTCCAGGTAAAGAACTCCATCCTGAGTGTGATGACAAATGATGTGCATGTGAATATCAATATGTTTGGTCTATTGGTGATAAATAGGCTTATAATAAATGTGAATTTCACTTTGGTTGTCACACCAAATTATATTATTTGAATCCTACTTGAATCAAAACACTGTCAATAATTGACAAATCCAAAAAACCTAGTGACTTACTATGACTGATACCCCACACTTTACCTCTATAGATGACAGTGTAATAACTTGTTTCTTATTTCAAGCCCAAGTAACTGGAGAAGAAATAAGACATAAAAGTTATCTATAATTGGAATGATTATCATCAATATAACCTTCCCAATTAATATCAATATATCTAACCAATTAAGCAGAACCTATGGTGTAGTGTAATTCAATGTGGGAAGTGCCCTTTAGATATTGTAAAATCATTTTGGAATCCTACAATGACTATCATGAGAATCATGAGAAACAAATATATGATCCATAATAAAAAATAAATATTGGGGAGATTATGGGTCAAATACATGAGACTTACAACCAAATGCCTATATAATGTAGTATCACAAACACAAGTAGTGTGGGTGGAAGTAAGAGTGACCCTAGACTGGAAAGGAGATAGACTTATATTGCAATAATCCATGATAAAATACTAAAGAATATCAAGGGTGTACTTATAATAACTCAAAATAATCCTTGATTCTGATTGAGAAATCTAAAAATCAAGGAAAAAGTGCAAAAGATCAAGATCTATCATATCAAACTATGCTGAAAGAGCTTGCTAAATAGATTGAATCTAAGAAAAATAGTTGCATATAAAAAAATATCATCAACATAAAAAAACTAATATAATAATAGCCTCTCCAAAATTATGGATATATATGGTATGATCTGAGTGGTAGTAAGCAAATACAGTAGATAGAATAAAATAATCCATCTTCTCATACCAGGCTTGAGGAACTTGTTTGAGACAATAGAGAGACCCTCATAGTTGATAAAAAAGATAAGAATCATAAACAAACCCAACATGTTTCTCCATGTAAATTTCATCCTAAAAATATCCATGTAATAAGGCACACTTTATGTCCATATGGTATACTATCCAACCATGTGATGTAACTAGATAAAATATAAGCCATATAGAATCCATCTTGGCAATAGAGGAAAAAGATTCAGAGTAATCAATATCTTCAAATTGTGAGAAACCCTTTGATACAAGATGTGTGCTATACTAGTAAATGGACCCATCAGCTACACATTTGTCTTGAACATTATCATTGATTAAGGGAGAGATTGTTGAGCATTATCATTGAGTATTGAGCTTTGATATGTATTGTTTCCATTGATCTAAAAAATTCTAATGAAGATGCATGGTTATTTCATATATGTGAATATAATATAATTTGATATCAAATTTTCTTCTGAAAATGTTTGGTCAAGTAAGCCTTGAGGTATGTATATGAATTAATTTTGTTGACATCATAATGAGTGTTGTTGTGATAAGAGAATGTTATTTGAATAATGTTCTAATGTCAGCTTGAGTGAAACCTTTGAGAAGTAGCATGAGTGAGTACAAGTCAGTATAGCAAATGTAAATCATCTTGTAATGTTTTGTATAGGTCTTTTAAGATAGTATTTGTAGGTGGCATGATGTAATAAGTGATCTTTGAATAAGAAGTAGTGTGCTCCAAAGATCTATCTAAGTAGTTCTGAAGATGTTTTGAATGAGCTAAGAATATGAGAATTCTCTAAAGAGTACCAAATAGTATTTTACCATGAGAGAGGTTTTTTGAAATTATACATGATGTATTTATGACCTAAAAAATTATTATAATGGTAGCTTTAAAGATTTGTGTACATAGCTCTGAAGATGTTACAATCAAGATCCAAAGATCTATATGTAGCTCTAAAGAAATTCTATTTAAATTATGAAGAAGCGTAAGTGTATAAAATTTCTTGAACATATATAGGAGGCATTGTTACATAGGTTATTTCCAAGGTAAAATCAATAGTATGACTATAAGTTCATATTCAAGGCAAAATAAGACTTACAGTTCAAGGATTAGAAAGTAAGAAGAGAGATGGTGGCTAGATGAGGTAACAAGATTATTTTCCATGACATTATTGAGTAGGTGAACATTGGCATAGGTGAGTAAATTTTCAAGTATGTGTATGAAGTTTTATATTAAGGTTTTTAATAAAAGGCTTGAAAAATTATTTCAAAGTTTCTCGAGTGTACAAAATGAAGAGTTATTTACTTGAGAAGGTTTTCTCCATGCTCATTGGCATGAAAAACATATTCATGGAAACCTAATTTATTCATATTAGATGTGGAATTATTCTAGATCAAATTTTCAAGCACTAGTTTCTAGGAAGAGGAGATAAGTTTTATGAATGATCATTAAGACTATAAGTTATTCTAAACCTTCATAAAATCCTAATTGTGACCTGATGTTTAATATATTATTTAAAATATATCATAATGGTTTAATATTATCATAAAAGTTATTATAGGTTGAATTCAACTCTCTTAGGCATTGCCAAGTGTGATTGGTTTCTCAGGTGAGTAGAATATCCTACAAAAAAGTGCTTATCTTTCAAAGTTTTTTAGTAGCATAAAGTGTTGACTAAGTCAAAGTTGATAATTAGATGAAGATAAAATTTTGAGACTTATATTTTTTATTCATGAATATTTATAGATAGGTTATATATCTTAGGTGTGTAAATTTGGTGATCCAAGTTGACCAATCACTAGCAAACCATATGGTACAAATAGTAATAAAATCAGGTAGAAGTGAGAAGATGTTTTTTTGATGTGTTTTCATATAAGACTAATGCATTAAAATTCATGAATATTTTATTTGGGTCTTTAATTACCTATCCATTATTTTAAAAATATTGAAAGTTTGTGTAATATGTTGCAACATTGAATCCAAATTGGCTTATCTGGCTGAGTAAAGTCTGTATGAGAAGGTTAGAAGATTGGTCTATTAGGCCAATAGTTCTCATTAGATCTCATGATATAATTGATTGAGGTTTATCTAAGGATGTTATAATATACTTGAAATTAATTTAAATCCCTTTAATATATTTAATCATGTGTCATATGTTCATGTTTCCTTGACTATGTTTTAAAGTCAGTTGGCATCTCTAAGTGAACATCTTGTAGAGGAGTGTTTGAGCCTGTTTACCCTAAGTTGAAGCATTACATAAATTTGGTGATTAACATGATGTCAAGAATTTTTTAAATATATAAATTATTTCCATGTTTTTTTTCAATATTTAGTGTATTTTTTAATTGTTCAAGATAGAGTTTTTATATATGTGCAGGCCTTTTATAACTAGTGATTTGAGTAAGGGTTCAAGTGATAGTTGGAACTAAAAGGTGTTGTATACCTAAATTTAAGTTGGATAAGGAATATTGGATTGTATTATTATGTTTTCCTACCATTTTATGTTTTTGGATAAGTTTTAATAAATATAAAAGGGTAACATGTTGTTAAGAAGACTTATTAGGTCTCCATAAGCCTAAAAGAGGAGTAAGCGTTGATTGATGCATGGCCAACCTATTGTAGTGATTGATTCATGATTAAGGCATGTTATTTTAATATTATAATACATATTCATGGAATACCTAATTTATTTTAATGTATATCTGACCTAGAAAGATATGATAAAATGACTTGTATAAAAGCAAAGCAATTAGGCCTATTTTGGTAGTGCTGAGTGTGGATAAAAAGAAGATGCTAAGAGAGAAAGATTAAAATAGGAGAAGAGAATTAAATATATTACGTGTGATCATAATTAGTTCTTGAAAACCATCAATTAAGTTTTATGAATATCTAACAAAGGCTTTGCATTAGAGGATCAAGTTGAGAAGATCTAATCAAGCCATGAAGAGGGCTAGTTGAGTGAAGAGGGTTGAAGGCCAATTTGAGAGGGATGATAAGAGTGAATATATATAAGATAATATCATTATATATTTTATAATGAAAAATGGTTTTTAAATTTTATCAAACAATCAAGTGGTTGATTTGTTGTTAAGTCATCTAGGGGTTTGGTGCCTCCTTGCAAGTTGGTTTTTATTAAAACCAAATGGGTGCTGGTTAAATTAGGGGTTAGTTCTCCTTGTTGTTTTGGTGATTAGATAAATAATATATTAATTTTTTTATTGGTATGTTTTGGTTTTTTCTCCAATTTGAGTGGGTACTCAACTGAATATTTATGTTTGTCTTCTAGGACTATAGTCCATTTTTCTTCATCAGTGGGTTTCTACCCCTAGAGGGTTTCTTGTGTATATGATTTGTTCATATGTTTCATGATATTTTGATTTAATACTTATGGTTTATAATATGTACATTCATGTTAAGATGTTTCATACATATTTAAGTGGACTTAGATGAAAAAAAATTTGAAGATTGATTCACCCCCATTAGTCATCTTGTTTCCAACAATTTGGTACAGTATATCCACTTTCAATTAACCAACTTTCTTCCATTAGGAAGAGTGACCAAATACCAATAATTATTCTTATTCAAATAATAATAATCATATATAATCACATCATCCCATCCTATATCCCATGAGTATGTGAAAAATACTATGGATCCCTGGAAAATGACTAACATAAAATTCCAAAACCTGTAGAATATGTATGATAATTTCTAGTTGGTAGAAGATCCTATATGAAATGTACTACCTAAAAAAACATAGTATGATCCCACTTAGGCATAGTGGTAACATGATCTGCATTTAATTCTACATCCATAACCTTCTTAGTGTCCTCATAAACTAACTACTCAAAGAAGGGATCATCAAGATGAAGTAAAGAATCATCAATGGATAGGAGAAAATAAGAAGAAGACATGGAAGAAGATGAAGAATCATGAGAAGAGAAAAAATCATCAAACTAAACATGTGTTTTAAAAATAACATCATGAGTATCAGGATATGAAAATTGATAAGCTCTCATTTCCTCATAATACCCTATAGCGATCAAGGGTTTGAACTTCTTATCCAAGGCTTTCCTTTTATTATTTGGTACAAAAGCCCAAGCATGGATACCAAAACCTTGAAATAATGAGACATCAATATTAGTTCCAAATCAAACCTCCTCTAGATTCAAATTCTCAATTTTTATGTGTGGTGTGTGATTTTGAATGTAGTTTGCACAAGTAAGTGCTTCTACCTAGTATATAGGAGTTAAATCCTAAGAATGCATCATGTAGTTAGTCATCTCATTTAAATTTCAATTATTCCTTTCTAATAAGACATTATGTTGTGGATTATAAGCAAAAAAATGTTGGTGAAAAATTCCATGAGCTACCAAAAAATTAAAAAACTCTTTGTTGAAGTACTCCCCCTATTATCAGTGCAAATCTTCTTTATGAAACTAGAATATTAACTCTCAACCAAAACCTTGAAGACTTTAAAGTGTGATAAAATGTCACTCTTGTACTTGAGAAAATAAAAACCAAGAAAGTCTCAAGAAATTATAAATAAATATAAGTGAATAGTTATCTCCATTTAAAGGAGTAAGAAAAACCATCAAGTCACTATGTGCAAGCTCAAGTGGTGAAGAGGCTTTCTTGGACACACCCTTAGGAAATAGATCTTGGTGTTGTTTACGTAATGCATAGCAATGAAAAACTCCATCAAGACAAGAAACTATAGGAATACCATCAACGATACCATAATTTCTCAACTCCTTCAAATATATATAATCAATATCTAGATCTCTCATGCCAAATATTACTCTTATAATCAACATGAGAAACAAAACATGTCCACATATAAGAAGTGTCACCAAAACCATAAAATTGATATAGTCTAGAAATATGCTCAACACAACCTTATGAAATAAGTGAATGAGGCTCCAAAAAAGTTTGAATTTCATCCCCTTATGGTGTGAAATTTAATGTCTTGCCCTGACTAAGATGAAAAATTTGATAAATAGAAATAAAATGTGAAGTGATGTCAAAAATATATAGTACATCATTAATGTGGCCACCAGTAAGTTGTATGCCACCTTTTCTCTTAACAAAAATAAAGGAAGAATCTCTAGCTTAAATTTTAGAAGTAGAAATCAAACTATGAGATATAAAATACTCCTTAAAATAACTCATGTGGTGAGAAGCACCATAATCTATAACCCAAATGTATGTAATATGTGACTGAGATATCCCAATAACATTAAGTGATTTTCCATGATCATTGGAATGAGGTGGAGTGGAGATAAAGATCTTGTGTTTTTTAAATTAATCCTATAATTCATGAATTCTTTTCCAACACCTAGTTTTTACATGACCAATCCTCCCCCCTACAAAAGGAGCATGCAAGGCTGGATTTAGAAGACTCTTTGCGTTTAGAGTTTTTATCTTTGGATTTAATGGAATTTTGAGATGGAGAAGGATTAGTTTTGGGTTTAATATTTTATTTTACCTTTCCTTTATAATTATATGATAATAAGGCCTTTTATGTGGTAGAAGACTTAAGGTTAGACAATATGGATTCTTCCCCAGTAAGTTTTTTACAAAACAACTCTATATCGAACATTTTGAATGCGGCACCAAAGGCATCTATGCTAGAGAAAAATGTAGAAGCAAATATTTTGAATAGACATTTAAATTATATAAAATTAGGTAAACACACACTTCATCTTTATTATATCTTACACTCCCCTTCAATTGTGTCAAGAAGTGCTTGAACTTAGCAAGATAGTTTATAATACATGAAAAATCTTCAAGAATGAGAGAATTGATATCTAATTAAAGTTGCATGGCTCTCATGTGATCCACCTTACCAAATAATTCCTTTAATTTTTCCCTTGAAATGAGAGTCACATCCTTCCAAATGAAGCAAAATACTATCACTTACATAAGTTCCTATCAAACACATACACTCATCAAATTTGCATTGGTGCTTAAATTTCTCATATTATCTAGTGAACACTAGTTGTGTTGCAGTCATTAAGGCCTATAATCCTTTGAATTAAATTATTATTTCTATTTTTGGTCTCTATGTGTGGTAATTATGTGTTTTGAATGGCTCATGTTGATCTAATATAAAATAATAACCATTCTAAGAAATCACCAAAGAGCAAAAGGGTGCACAAATTAGCACCAAGATAACCCCAAAAAATATTTTGTATTGAGCCCCCTACCTAATTTTTGGCACTTTATATTTTATTAAATTTAAAAAATAAATGACACCAATAACTTAGGTGTAAAAAACATAAATTTTTGAAAAAAAACAACATTTGATTTTGAGCCACCGATCAAAAGATATATTTTATGACAAAATATTCCCATTGTAAATGGGTCAAATAAATAAATTTACACCAAAAAAAATTTAAATTCTTGGAAAAAAATAATTCTTGGATAGATTAAAAATAATAATCTAGAGTTAAGTCCCTACTAGGAGGAATGAAAAATTAATCCCCCTCCACATGACCATACCATATGACCAAGGGGATAAGGATCCACATTACATAGATTTTTATTCATATGTATTATTTTGTCTTATGTATAACTAGTATTGTTACATATTATTATTAGGTAAAAACATATATTTATGGTTGCAAATTCTTATATTTTTATCCTCCAAATAATGAACCTATCTCTTTGATATAATAAGAATAGTTTAATTTATATAAAATAATGTGGAGTTAATCAAATAATCAGTCAATAGTTATAGAGTTTTAATTTTGTAAATCTACTATGAGAAGAATTGTTATGTTTATAGAATAAATTCAACTTATAGTAATTTACCTATCTTAAGGAGAGGATTCAAGATTCAAACCAAAAGAGGAAGGGCCCACTAGCACAATTTGGTAGACTGATTCCTTGTCTATTAGATTAGTATTAATAATGTAATGTTTACATGTATATTTATTATCCTATGTTGTATACTTATAATATGTCATATTAAATTAATGTATGGTTTTTATATAATCATATTTCATTATATGCATTTAATCCATTTAGTTCTATTAGCTTCTAAAAATTGTGATTCAATTACACAATATATTAGATTTATTTCACCAATTACTTTCATGTAATTTATTTTATTTAATTGTGTTTATGTTTATGTAATGATTATAAACCAATATTATATTGATAACTAGTGTCACAAATACAGTGTTGACATCTTGTCAAAGCTAAATGCACCTTGTGTTAATTAATGAAGGTAGTATATTTTGTAAGCAAAGTGGCTACATCATCTTATTTAATATAGGACAAGGTTATATGAATAATGTTAGGTTTAATTGGTGGTTATAATTCTACTTGTCATTTTGGCACCATTGTTAGGGAAGGTGTCAAGTACTAAGTGTTCTAATAATGTCGATTTAATTTCCTACTTTAAAGATAAAATTTACTACTTTCCTAGATTAAAATTTAAAATTTTCCTAGATTAAATTTATTGATTTATTAGAATAAATTTCCTTTCAGTAGTTAGGAGTTAAAATATCACAAAGTCCTACCTTTCATTACAAGGATTAATTATGTAAGCTCATATTACAAGTCTTGTCTTTTCATGATATAACACAAATTAGAAATATTCTAAAAAGTTATCAAAAAAATAAAAGTAAATACTAACTCTATAAATGTAAGAGAAATTTTTTTATGGACGAAAAAAAGGAATTTAAGAGAGTTTTGCTTAGTAATAAAGTAGAGAATATGCAATGGTTTATGTATATCCGAAGATAAAAACCCTCAAAGCTATAATTAGAAAGTTGTAGGAGAATAATAATAGTGTGAAAGGCCCAATTAGAATAAAAGAAGCAAGGGATGAACAAATTAATAAGAAATTGTCTTCACCTATTGATGAAAAATAGTCTATAATAATTACTCCTACCAAAACTCCTACTCTCATAAATCAAGAAAGGTTACCAACATTAATTTTTTTTATAGAAATGGTTGGATCTATCAATGAGGAATGGATACTAACATTAATTTTATTTATTGATACATTCATGCTTATTGGAGGAAGCCAACTTGTATCCATATAAATGGATGCACATGTGAAAAAAGTCAAACTACAGTCATAAAAATGCATACACTAGACTAACATGTAGCATATATAGGAAAATATGCATTGACTAATGAATAAAATAAAATTATGATAGCTTTCATTACATCTATTGGTATGGAAAACCAACCTATAATAGTCTCTCTAGCTCTTAATAGAGTATATCAGTCTATAGTAATTGGTATAGTATATGACGATGAGAGTAAACTATCTAAAATAATGTCTCTTGTAGTTATTGGTAAAAAAAAATTATATACAAAAAAAATATTTGCATCCACAAAAATGTATGAACTTGGTGATGAACCTGCACTAAAAATTATTAATTATTCTCCTAAATAAAACTCTACGCATATTGATAGAGAAGGAAAATATGTATTAGCTAGAATTGTTCATGTGGAAATAAAGATGAAATTGACAATAATAACTTCTACACCCAAATAATATCAACTTGCAATGGTTAGTTTCTCACCATTTTTTGAAATGTATTTCATGCAAAAATATCTCATATAGTTGATCATGAAATTATTGATGAAAAAATATAAATTACAACACTTCCTTGTAAAAAATATCTCTATATAATTGTAAAAGAGGAGTACCCATATTATTTTCTCCTATAAAAATGCATGAGAATGTGGATACAATAATAATTTCTATAAGTGTGCCTAAAAAATTCCTATATATATATATATATATATATATATATATATATATATATATATATATATATATATATATATATATATATATATATATATATATATATATATATATATATATTTTATATATATATATATATATTTATAAGGTAGGATTTCATGTAGATATAATGCCTATAGAAATGGATAAGAGAATACTTATTATATATGCACCTACAAAAAAGGGAGGATTTTTAAAAAAAATCATGGCTACAAGAATATCATGTTTAGTTAATAAATAATTTCAAATTGAAACCATAATAAATTATTGAATTGATGAAAAATATCAACATGTAATAATTGATACATTGTTTACAAGAACATTTATTGATAACAATGATCTTAAAACAACTACCCCTATAATAATGTTTGCATGAGCTGAAACTTTTTATATGCAAGACTGTGAGTAAAGACAATTTTCAACACTTATATTTGATGATTGTAGGAAGAATAAGGTGTTTATATTTAAATATGGGTGGAAATAGGAAAAATTCATAAAGAATGATATATAATCTAGACAAGGAAGAGAACAAGAATTAATTACATTTAAAATTGGAACTTGGATTTCAATACACAAAAAACTAGGTATGCATAACAACACATTATTATTTAAATTTTATTTTTTGGCTGTGATTTTCCTTCTTATAATTATTACATATCACATCTATCTAAAAATATGATTAAACAATACCAATAATCACTCACCTATTGGCCTTGGTATGAGGGCAAGTCATGGTAGCCACCACTAAACCATTGACAACCACAACAAATCTTGGGTCTTATCAAACCAACATAGGTTTATTGGTCTAAAATACCTAATAACCTAGCCCAACCTCTAGAATGAGAGAAAATTATTAAATTATTTCTAAACTTACTTGGTATCAAAATCTAATGGATGAATTTTGTAGCTAAGAGTTATGGTTTAATCTTTTTAATATAATCAACCTTCAATTTTGAGAATTTTATTTTTCACTTTACACATAACATTAGATTACATAGTTTGTAATAAATAAATGATAATAAAACCCATGAAATTCGTGAAATCCATTTCAAGGATTGTATACCATAGCCACCCCCCATTATTAAAAAAAACCCTCTACAGATGTCTTATTAAATATTCTTTAAGGATTGAATTGACATTTATTTCATATCCTTGAATCCTCACTACGATTTTCCCTTGACAAATGTATGGACAGTTGAACAATGCTTTATGTTCCATTAGAAAAACATATTTTTATCATAGTAATCAATTTTATGGTAATTTTAAATATATTTATTGTGATTCTTCAAGATATTGATCATTTTTTCCATTAAGTAGATGTCATATTTTATGTATTTTGATTTGATTTCTAAATAAATAGACTGAATATTAATGGTTTGACTATTGAAAACCTTTTATCATCTCAAAAATTCAATCTACCTATTCTAAACATAACCTAAATAGATACTTTCACTTTTTATTTTTATGTTTAACAATTGTTTCAAAAGTCTATACATTGATAATGATGATTTATATGAAAGCTTTTGGATTTATCACAACTTGATCATAATAATATCTCTACTACATATTAATGTACACCCTTTGGTGTAATACATGTTGGTGTGTAGGGAACCTAAATTTTTGATGCACATTTTAAGTGGATTCATATCACTTGAATTCCACCTAATAATGACTCATATAGCCTAATGGGTACACATAATAAGGAGCTTTTTACAAAAAGATTGGAAATTATTTCACACAAGACTATGAAGTTGCACATTTATGAGTTGGTTAAAAGAATGATTGGATATTAGATAAATGGACATGAAAGTTAAGCATTGTTTAATTTATCAATATTTCTTCTTTGTTAGCAAACATCACTTCTCATTTCATCACTATGGATAATTCTATACAAATAATTGGGTTGATTTTGAGGCTATGATACAACTTCTTTCTAATCTCTCCACCATGTTATTATTTATAGAAAATTCTAATAAAAAAGATCAACAATGAAAACCTTCAATTGTTTTTGACAACCTTGTCTTATAGAACCAGCTTGTTAGTTGACCAAATGTTGAATAAAGAGCTTTGATTAGAAAGCTAATTTACTGGATAATCAAGGACAATTTTTTTTTGCTATAAATCAATCTATCATGTCTTTCATTTTAAATTCATTTATATTTTTATTGATTATAGTTTTATCCTATATTTTTCTTTGTATATTTATTACAAAGGCTCTAGGATTCAATGCTTATAACAAAAACATTCTTGCTACAAATGATACTGATTACTAGTTGTAAGTGGGTGGTAGGATCTATGTATTCATTTTTCATATTTTATATTTGTACTTACGCTATCACCAATTGATCCCATTATCTATTTGGTATCAAATCCATGTTTTATCATTGTTTATGTGGTCTTGCATTTCATTAGTCTATTGGCTAATAGTTTCTAGTTTGCACTTGAAACCACTATTTCCAAAATGTTTTCTGTAATCCATTACCATAATGTGTCTTCAATCCTCTATTGCCAATTTGTTACCCATTATTGAATCATTAAATTATTCACTTTACTTATGTGTTTTCTCTTTTTCACATTCTCATGAAAATCCAACAATCCTCTTTGTGCTTCATAAACCTAATTTTATACACCATAGGATGTTTTTATTTCATGTTCATCCATCTAAACATCTAATTTATTGTCTAACCTCAAAAGTTCCATTTATTTTGATAGATATTTTTTGTATATTTCAAGCTTCCTACATATTATTTACATCACTTTGGATTTTTGATTTCTACACTTCCTCACAGTAATTGGAGGATGTTCTATTGTTCCATCACCACATTTATTACAAACCTTAGCTATAGACTTTTGTTTTGTTACATCATTCAAGATATTTGGTTCCTAAATTTATTTCTTTGACTAAATTGATTGGTGGATTAAATAATATATTAAACTTGATATATGAGTCTTCTATATAATCTACTATGATTGGTAAACCATTCTAAGTTCAATTTCCTATGCTTTTTATTTAGATTACTCATTTCTTTATTGACTAGCAATATTTTGTGTAATTATATACATTTTGTGCTATGTATACCCTACCTCACACTTATATTCCCTTAAAACCATCAATATTCATACATGGCATACTCCATATCCCACTTCATTTGTCCATGTCATGTTGTCATTTTTTCCTTTGGTTTAATCACATAATCTGCATAGTATCCTCTTACACTCTTAGTTGGAGGGAATATTCTTCCACTTGAGGACAAGTGTCTACCTTTAATTGGGAGGAGAAAGGTCTATATATTTTTATGTATGTCTCTATTATTATTTGGCATCAAACATAAATTTTGGGGGAGTGATTTCATATAGTCTTATGTAAGTAATATACATGATATTTTCATTTATTATATTCTTACATGATTATCACATAATCCTTCAATCATGACATTCCTATCTATATTCAAATTTTCCTATGTATAAGTTATAATACTATCATTCCTATTTTTTGGAGGTTCAACAATTATGAAGAATTATAGCATAAGAAAAAGGACAAAAAGAAAAAAGAAAAAAGAAATATGAAATAAAATTAAAATATTGCCTACTTTAACTCCCACAAGTTCTGAATCATACTAGACCAAGAATGTATTGCAATTTTTTTTGTTTCAATGACATATATTCCTAACTCTTTAAATTTATTATGAGGATAAACAAATCTATTCTCCCAACTAAGGCACTATAATTTGAAGGGTAACAATAATATATGAGTGACATGTGAGTTATTTTTTATATCATTTTATGGAGAAGTAGAGCTTTATGATTTTAGTCTTTATACTTACTACATGCCTTCCTACTCATAGCTTATCCTATTGTATTGCACAAGGGATGTATAATTGGTAAAGTTGGGTGGGGGGCGGGTGGGGGCGAATATGGGTGGGTGATGAGTCCAATAAATGTACCTCATCCTACTATATATTTAACCTTCACCTACTATATAATCCACCATTTCATGTACCGATAATATCATTATATCCATAACTATCCATATTAGCACAAGATATGTTTATGATGCATATATTCATTGTTATGGTTTAAATAATGATTATTTTATAGATAAAATAGTATGATTTCTTGTTATATATATTTGGCATTATTAATGGTAAAAGAAGAATGTAGGTTATCATATTTATCACAAGCTATGACAACCTATAGTAATGTGGGTAGTGGTAGCCCATAGCATTTGCCTATATTTCCTTCAACATATACACAATAGAACCTTAAAAAACTATGACAACTTATTGCCGATTGAAGATTCTTTCCATGATTCTAGTATCATGAATATTGCCATGATTATAGGAAGGAGTTATTCTTTGAATGGAATCCTTCTCTCCTCATTGCATGGATTATTCTTCATATGTATTATTTTATCATATGCATAGTTATTATTTTTATAAGGTTCAAAAATATATTTATGGCTAAAACCTCGTATATTTGTTATCATCCAAATAAGGAACTTATATGTCCTATATAATAGGAAGAGTTAAGGTTGCATAAAATAATGGGGAGTTAATCAAATAATTAGTAAGTAATTATATATTTTTAATTTTTTAACTTAGATATGATTAGAATTATTATGTTTATGAAATAAATTTAACTTTTAGTAATTTATATATCTTAAAAAGAAGAGGAGTCAAGATTTAACCCAAATGAGGGAGGGACCACTCACATGGTTTGGTAAACTGATTTCTTATCTATTAGATTAGTATTATTCATGTATGGTTTTTATGTATATTTTTAATCTTATTTTACATCATTATATTATGTGATATTAAATTCATTTATGGTTTTTATATAAGCATATTTCATTTTATGGATTTAATCCATTGAGTTCAAGAAGATTCTAATAATTATGACTCAATTCTAGAATAGATTAGATTTATTTCATTAATTACTTTCATTCAATTAAATTTATGCAAGTGTGTTTATTTTTATGCAATGATTAATACCCATCATTCTATAGAGAACTAATGACGCACATACATTTTCAACATCTTGTCAAAGCTAAGCGCACCTTGGATTGATAATTAATGAAAGTAGTGGATTTTATAAGCCAAGTGGTCATCTCATATTATTGAAATAGGAAAAGGTTATACAAATAACATTAGGTTTAATTTTTTTTGAATTATAATCATCAATACCATGGCACTAGAGATACATAGTGAAATCCACATAGTCCTCATCTACACCTACATGGTCCATCTAGTTGCTAAGATCAAATAAACATGTTTCAATTATAGCTACATTGATAAACGATAGATAAATAACCAATGGGATACAAGAACCAATAATCATTCTATTATCTCTTCATGACCATAAAGTCCTATGAGACATATGTAGAGTACCAAAGATTATATAGTTCTAGATATGACACATATACATGCCGCTTAGTAATATCACTAGTTTGATGTACCATATTATGTGTTTGAAGATTCCTATAAGCATCACTTATATAGGATAAAAAGCTATAATTTTCCTTGAAAATTTTCCTAAAATCCAAAAAAAACATATTCCAAGAAATTCCAAAAACATATAAATAAATAAAAATAAAAAAATTATTCATCATACACATGTTTACTAGCTCCTTGGCATCTATGTTTTTTACTTTATGTTAGTATATAACATATAATTTATTTTATATACACACATATATTTCATGCATACTTTAGTATGATACATGCATACATTACATCCATGATAAATGAACATAAAAATGTGGGACCTTTCCTCTTGCTACATGACACACTATAATGGGGACATCTTGATTCTATTTGATCATGATTGATACAAGTTATATTAAGTTATAACCAATTTTACACTATCACATTAAGTTTATATACTAATTCTTACACGTTTCTATACTCATTCTTATATATTACACCATGTACTTTATATTTTATACTACATGATAGTTTTGGCTAATGTTGAGACCAATACCCCCCCATCTTTCTTTTTTGAAAAGGGTACCCCTGTGATTGTTTCTAGAACCTTTGTATTCTAGAATAAGTGTGAAAGATTATTTTATCTTGAATTTTAAAAGCAATTCAATCTTAAAGAAAGATATGAGCTTTAATGTATCTGATTATGATCATGTTTTATAGATTAATGTTTTTAAATAATCATCTTTAAGGTGATTAATTGTAGGTTCCATGAAAAAGTTAGGGTTCCATGAAAAAGTTAGGGTTCCTAAATAGTAAACCCTGAGGGTTTGAATTTAAATATTCATGAGAAAATCTAGAAAAAAAATTTATGCATGATCAAGTTTTAACTTAAAGTTCATGCGCTCTTATAGATCTAACACTTTATGTTTGTTCATTGGATTTAATCCAATGGTGTATCAAGCTTGAAGTTTTTTTTAAAGGCATAAAATTAATGATTTGGGCCCCAGTAAGGATCTAACAGTGATCACTTTATCAGAGGTTCTAAATCTAATGGTGTGAATTAAAACCAAAGCTTTAGGAACTCTCAAGGGCTTTACACATAGAATTCAATTATTAGATCAATAAATTCCATTGTCTTAAATTTGATAGGTTCACTCCCATCATTTTATTTCTATGAGACCCATTAAATTTAACCTAGACAATCCCCTAATCCTTGGAAACTCTTGAGGGCTTTACACATGGCATTCAATTATTGGATCAATAAATTCCATTGTCTTAAATTTGATAGGTTCACTCCCATCATTTGACATCTATGAGGATGTATTTGACGTGATCAAACCCATCAAATTTAACCTAGATAATCCCAAAGGCCTTGGGATCTCTCTAGGGCTTTACACATGGCATTCAGTTATTGGATCAATAAATTACATTGTCTTAAATTTGATAGGTTCACTCCCATCATTTGACATCTGCAAGGATGTATTTGACGTGATTGAACCCATCAAATTTAACTTAGTTTTTAAAGCCTAAACAAAGGGGTCATTTCTAAAAACCTTTTAATAAATCCCTATCTTTTTACAAAGACAAACCTAGTATATAAAGATCTTAGACTATGTCCTTTTGTGTTGTTTAAACATAAAATTCTAAATGATGTTTTTAAACCTAAAATTCATATAATCATGTAACTTATTAAAAGGTAAGCATATTGTAGGATCTAATGGAAATTTCTTGTTCTTTGGATTTGATCCAATGATGCATTAAGCTGAAGTCCTTTAAAAAGGCATACGGTTAATGATCTGGACCTAGCCAAGATCCAATGGGGATCACTTGCTCACTAGTTTGATCCAATGGTGTGACAAACTTGAGGACTTTTTAGAGGCCTTGTGGGCTTAAAACATGGCATATAGTGAGATTAAAGATCAAGAGATAAATGAAATGCTCAGACTTGGATTCAGTTTTTCAAAACAAAATAAAGAGGACTTTTGAAAGCTAATAGTTAGCCTTCAATTAGCATTTATGAAATTTGCCATGAAAGGCATGGAACCCTACCATATAAGCTCCACGTAGGTATGAAATATCAAAATAAAAGATATCATATGCTTGATAATGTAGAAGACATGAGAATGAGGTCCCATCAAATTTGAAGTATGTATGAAATCAAGAGTTAGATATTTTTGCCATTAAAGCTAAAAAACCTAAACCCTCTATAAAGAAGAACTTAAGTCAATTCAATTGATCATATAACAATCAAAGTAACTACAACTTAAATTTAGATCAAGTACCTTAATGAGATCTTTTCTTTCATCAAATACAATTTAGTGTTATCAATGGTTGTAGGTAGGTAATAGATGAATTGAAGTGGAGCTTTATCTAACTTAAGATTGTGAAGGAAGGGTCTTTAAAGATAGAATTAGATTTAATAGCCTTAAATGTACATGGAATCAGGAATTGGTTAGAATTATTCTTATTTATAGAGTAGTTGAAACCAATTTACTAAGAGAAAAAGAAGAATGCTATAGTCCACCAAAGATATAAATACCTAGTATCAATTCAGCTAGTAGGACTTCACTATGTGGCTACTAAACTAGAGGTAATGCATTACATTGACCTTCTTGTTCTTATTTTTTTTTAGTGAAAAATAGATGGAGAATGGATTATTCATGAAGGAATTATCAAAATAGTTACATGTATAGCTCCCATGGCCTTTGAGGCTTACTATAACCTTCCTTTGCCTCATGTAGATCTCCCATCCTTGAGAGAATGGACAAATTCCCAAAACTTGGATTCAGACCTCTCACCTTGGTTAATCCAAGGTTCCCATGTTTTTAGGACCCTAATGGAAATATTCATATTTCCCAATTTAGAGAGGGCATTAGGATAGTTATGACTTTATTAAATAGAGCCTTTGGTGCCTCTTCTACAACTTATTTGAGTAAGGTCTAGGTATCTTATGGCCATTGTATGTTGGAGTGGAGCTTAACCCCTCCCATTGGAGACTTAATAAGTTTTTTCTTGGCCAAAAAATTTATGGCCATCAAGAGAAAGACCTTCAAGTAATTCTTTATGTTTTATTACCTCTTGGATTCACTCCTAGCCTCTATTAATTTTTTTGGGATCTAAAATTGGTCCCCTAATGGTAAAACTACCATTTCCCATCATTACTCCAAATTGCTTATTTTTAAATACAAGAATCACATGCAATTCATATATGATGTTATCTTCCCAATCATTTTTGAGGCAATAAATGGTATCCCTATGCCCAGGATTCATCCTCTAATCAAAAGAGAAGTGGAGACCATGGGGTATGTGTGGTTCTATTAAGATTGCACTATAATAAGGATAGAATGAATCATGGTCCAACCATACAAATTGCCTATATATGTTCCCTATAATATTTTAGAGGAAGAAGTTGCTTATCAAATCATCCAAGGAATGGATTAAATATGTAAGAAGAATAAAAAGGTTCAGGTTCATCCCTTTCCTCTAGACATTGGTAGAATTGTAATCAAGGATTGAAAATAGTTAGAGATCATGGTGGTACATAAGAAATCTTTCAATTTCCAACTAGATGATTTTAAGATGTGGGACCCCAATGATAGAGTGGCTAACAATATTCAGGATAAAAATTTCCCAAAGATTAAGTACAAACATCAACCAGGTGTGGGAGATGGTATTTTCACAAAGGTAAGGAACTTTGAAGAATTCTTATCTAGGGTTAAAAACTACAACATCAAATTAGAACATAGGTTGGTTAGGGATAATAATCCCTTAGGATAAATATGGCAACTACATACCTTGCATTATCATTTGTTGCTAGGACCATCTAAGACTGCACATCAAGAGCCACCTATTGGAGGACAATCTTCTAAGCCTCAGTAGAGAGAATTGGTAAAGTCACCCTAGGTTAGGAAACCTAAGGATGTAAAGGGAAAAGTTAAATATATGATTCAAGATTCTAGCATAGAGCATAGACCTAGTGAAGGTCCCCAAATTTGGGAATCCCCACCAAGGCCTTCTTCCCTAGTAGAGGTTATTGACATGATTGCTTTGGAAAATAGAGAAATAGTGAAAAGTGCCCTTATTAACATCACAACTACCTATGGTTCTGATAAGGAAGAGGATCCATCTAAGGAATCAAGTAAATAATTAGTTCCATCGGATAGAGGAAAGAAATAGGCAAGATTGGCCTTAGTTCCTTTGGCTTCAATAAAGAGGCCTAGGTTAACTTTCACTCACCCTAATAGTGAAATTAACCTCTTTAGTGATGAGAATCCTATTTATGGACCAGCTATTTTTGATTGGTTTATTTATGGGAAGTTGCAAAAAATCCCATCTCTTTCTCCTTCACTAGCTTTGACTCAAGTTGACATGGATGTTTAGGATAATTTCAAGCCTTAGATTTATGATATTTTAAATAGACAAGTAGAGAGAAACATCAAAATCCTTTGTAATAATAAAATCCAAGGGATTGACATCCCAGGAGCCTTTGGGAGTTCAAATTTAGAGATTCTTGAATAGCCATAAGTAAAAGAGTCTAAACCTGGAGTCTTTTTCAATCTAGATACATCAACTCTTGAGAGAGTAGTGACCAAGAAGGTTATTGTTGGTACTAAAGAGTTCATCATTTAGAAGGTAGAACTATTTACATGTTTAACTCCTATTTTAGGGTAGGTGGTAGGGGAGCATCCTATATTTTAAGAAGATGTAGCCTGTATGGTACTAGCCCTATCAACAATGACCTTGGATAGAGTTCAAGGAATGAAATAGAGGATTATCAACTTGGAGAAATAAAAACAAGGTTTAGAAGCTCATATCCTCCTTTCAATTCTTGAGGATGTATTTTAAGTGTTGAATAAATTTTTGATGGATGCATTTGAGAATCTGAAAAGCATCAAGGTTATATTGAGTGATTTAAACCATCAAACTAAGATGGCATAAGACTTAATCACTAAATGGTAGAATTCTCAAGCTCAGATGGAGGATCTCATCAAGGTACATAAGACAAAGTAGCCATTGGACTTCAAGATTATCAAAATTAGACATCTAGACATCTTCATGGTAGTTTTGATGGATAAATAAGAGGATTTGATCACCTAGAGCAATGATGTCAATGACTTCATTAAGAAAGACACAAGCTTGGTAACCCAGATTGGGGAATCTATTAGATAACCCTTCTCAAACAACTACTATAAGCCTGATTAGTGATGAAGAATTCAAGCAAAAGGTTGGTGTTCACATATAGGACATCAAAGACAATAAAGGTCATTCAACCAAGGATAACCAGAAGATCCTTGATATCATTATTTCTATAGGGAAGTAAATTTTAGAATCACATTATATCGATAAATTTGTATCTCGAGTTGATAATGAATTTGACAAGTTAGTAGATCAAGAGGAGGATTGTCTAATGAAGCATGCAGTGGATTTTCAACTAATTAAGGAGAAATATACCAAGGTGAAAGGATTCCTCAAATAGGGTTAATTGAATGGCCCACTAATGAAATTCATAAAATAATATTATTTTTATAAAGTATATTCACGTATGTTAGCATATACTCTTTCTTATCAAGTTGACATGTGACCTTCCACATTGTATCATTATATCAAGGATAGTTATCCTTATCTGCATGTAGATATTTTGAAATTTAACTGGTTAACTACCTATGTTTCCTATAAATAGGTAGATGGTTACCATTTATAGGGGAGAGTTTTTGAGCAATTGTATACCAAGAGTATTTAATACAACTAAGGGATTTTGAAAAGATTGTTTATATAGTTTTGTTGAATGTCTATGCTACCTCTCAATTACAGATAGTCATCTTGAATTTGATTGATTCTTCTTGTTTTAAGTTACATTATTTGTCATAAGGTTGTCATTTTGTGATAAATTATAAATTGACTATAAATATCTCAAGTATAATTCATTTTATTTACTCTATATTTGGATGTACTTAGGTTATTCAAATCATAATAGCAAATCTTTAAAGTAAATTTGATTCTTACTTTTGATTCATTTTTTCCTTTGAATTTTTCTTGATTTGTGATATAATTTGAGCTTATGCTATTTTTTAACATAAATTAGTTCAAATGTTCTTAAAGTAATTGGAATTTTTTCATAATATTTGAGATGAAAACCTACAATCATGTTTCTTTCTTAATTTACCCTTCTCTTTTCTTATTTTTATTAAGATTCACTCTAGCTTAAAGATCATTGTTAATACTCATTTATTTTATCTTCTAAGTCATCAAAAACTATTGAATATCTAAATATTTAAAATCTGGTGGATCTCAACCACTAAATTAAATAAATATTGTGGATAGTTCTCATACTTTGCTTCTATTCCACCATAAACATCATTGAATTGTCACAAACTACAACTCATGCCTTGGATTTTTCAAATCATAAAATGAGCAGTGTTTATCAACATTGAAGAGAACCTATGGTATATTTTGAAGCATCAATAGGAGAAGCTCCACTGTCATTAGAAGGAGGGCCTCATTAAAGATACTTAATATCTTTTAGGTGTATTTGGTCAAAATTACTCTACATTTTACATGATTATGTTTCTTTTAGCATAAATTGTGTAAAGATAGGTGGCCTTTATTGAAATACGTATTTTTTTGCTAAGAATTTATTAATATGTGGAGTTAGGATAGCTTATTTTGTTCAAAATTAAAAATTCTTTGATAATAAGAAGTTTATTTGAGTCATAAGTTGCAAAGATTGGTCATCTTTGCATAATTTAGTACATCTTTGAATTTGTTTAGTTAAAGATTGATGTCTTTTATCCTCTTATGAACAATTTTTTGAAAATTAAGCTTAGTATGCATATTATTTATCATTCTTTGGAAATTAATGTGTTACATCATGTTTCTAAATAGATCCTTAATCTTTGAGATGGAATTACCAAGGATTAAGACCAGATCACATTCAGAGACTAGAGAACCCTTGCTTGAACTAGAAATCCATAGAAGGACTAGGAAAGATAGAGGTAAGCATAGGTATTCTAAATCTCTACCATCATCACCTTTGAAACCTATTCATGTGCTTGATCTTCATCCAAACATGGTGTGGCTTAGAAGTTCCCCTATCAATATACTAGGTGCAATTCATGATCTACCATGTGATCCTAAAAAATATTTTCCAATATTTAGTCCAACTAGTATTACGATTGTCAAAGAACATGTTAAATATTTTAAAGTTACATTAACATTATTAAATGGTATTCATGAAGATGTAGCATGTGGTTTGTTCCCATTTACATGTTAGGTTGTGGAGCTAAAAGCTTCAACCATTTGCAAACTGTGGAACAATGGTTGCTGAGATCCAGGAGAACCGGCGTCGACAGTAGGACCGACGTCAGCAGAGACCAGTGCAAAAGGCCACAGGCGACGGCAGGAAGTCGGCCGACGTTGGTAGAACCAGACAAGCAGGGACCGATGTCGGTCGCCTGTGTGTTCCAGAACTGCTCGTTTCACAGATAGTTAGTTAAGTGAACGAAGAGTTTGCATGTTGAGACCAGTTAGAGTCTTGGGCTGCGAGGATAATTGTCTAAATTAAGAGTCTAAGTTATTGTTTGAGTTAGGGATCTATTTATAGACCCATTGGCATGTATTGTTAATGTATGAGATAGAAAGGAAGAGTTCCTTCTAGTTGTAAGATCTGTGAGTTGCAGGTTGTTGCAAGCTCATTGGGGATCTACATGTAAGTTTGGTCCTTGAATTACAGGTTGCAGGTTCATGAGAGATCAGCTTGAAGTGCTATAGAGTGCTTGATGTACCGGCAGGGTTATTACTGACTGGTTGGTGAGGTGAACACCAATTCTGTGTGTGAGTTGGTTATTGGGACCATTTTTTGTGTAGGAGAGTGTGTGTGAGAAGAATTACTGTATACTTGAGGTGTGGCAAATCTCTGTAAGGTGAAAGAGTGTGGCGGCTCTTTGTTGTATTCTTTTCTGTATAGTGTTAATACAAGATAGTGTATTGTCTCTCATATTCTGTGCTATTGGTGAATTCTAGTTACTTGTGTTTCTGGTTATTTTTGCATATTCAATTGCTTATATTTGGTAATCATATTGTGCTCTTTTTGAGGAGCAAGATCCTAACAGGTGGAATTAGAACAGGTGTGTTTATTCTTGGATTTATCCTCCACCTTCCCTAACAAGTGGTATTAGAGCTTTAGGTTGGGATACTAACAGATTGGTGTAGATCTGGGTAGTATGTTTTGATTACAGGTTACTCACAGGGTTTCTGTTTGAGTGGGAGTTAAGCAATGGCAGAAAATAGTCAACTACGAATGGAAAAGTTTAATGGCAAGAACTACCAATTATGGAGGATGCAGATTGAGGACTATCTGTATTAGAAAGATTTGTACTTACCGTTGGGTGGGGTTGCTAGCAAACCCTTGGATATGAAAGATGAAGAATGGGAGGTTCTTGATCGGAAGGCTCTAGGATCTATTAGATTGAGTCTTGAATCATCTGTGATTTCTAGCTTATCACAATGTAAGACAATGGTGGAGTTGAGGAAATCTTTGGCAAATTTGTATGAAAAACCCTCGGCTTCTAATAAGGTATTTCTTATGAAGCATTTATTTAATTTGCAAATGTTGGAAGGTGGATCTGTTCATAGCCATCTTAGTGATTTCCATGGTTTGGTAAACCAGTTAAGTTCTGTCAATATTGTATTTGATGATGAAATTAGAGCTCTCTTAATCTTGTGTTCATTACCTGAAAGTTGGGAAGGTTTGGTAATGGTAGTTTCTAATACTGTGTCTCCTTCAAAAGTCTTAAAAGTGGATGATGTTGTGAGTGTGATCTTGAATGAAGAGATACGTAGGAAAAGCACAAGTGAATCATCTAGAGATGCTTTGAGTGTTGAAGGAAGAGGAAGGCCAAGAGAGAAGATAGAGCGTGGGAGATCAAGGTTGAAGATGGGCAAGAGATCCAAGTCCAGGTATGGCAGAATAACCTACTGGAAATGTGGAAAGCAAGGGCACTTAAAGAGAGATTGCAGATCGGGTACAGATCAGCATGAAGAACATGAAGAAGAAGCAGATGTTGTGGGTTACATTGCACAGGATGCTCTGGTATGTTCTTTGGATAAAGTAGAATCTTGGGTATTAGATTCTGGTGCCTTTTTTCATGCATCCCCACATAGGGAATTTTTCCATGAGTATGTCCAGGGAGATTTTGGAGAAATTTGTGTAGGGGATGGTAAGCCTTGTCAGATTTTTGGCAAAGGCAAAGTGAAGCTGAAACTGCAGACAGGTAACACATGGGTGTTAAAGGAGGTCATGCATGTCCCAGTTCTGAAGTAGAATCTGATTTCTATTAGAAGTTTGGGTGAAGAGGGTTGCACACTAACTCTCACAGCAGACTCTTGGAAGGTTACCAAGGGTACACTTATTGTAGCTAGAGGTAAGAAAGTAGGTACGCTTTATCTATCTACTTGTTTTACTGATTCTCTTTCTGGGTTATCTACTTCAGTTGTAGATTCGGAGATGTGGCTTAATAGGCTTGGTCACATAGATAAGAAGGAGATGCTGGTTCTTGAGTCAAAGAGTATGCTTTCAGATTTGGAAGGTATGGATCATGGTTTCTGTATGCAGAAGAAGAAAGTGAGGTTTCTTGAGGAATCCGATGTTAGTGACAAGAACAGGAAAGCCTTGGTTTTCAAGGAGAAAGTGACGGACAGAGTTCAGCACAAGATGCAGAAGAATTCTAAGCAGAGCAAGGGTGATTTGGACAAGGATTTGATCCAAAAGGAGCTCACGGGAAAAAGTCAGGTCTCACAAGAAAAACACAGAGACTGACGTCGGCAGGAAAACTGGATTCAGCATCTAGACAGGGACCGACATCGGCTATGTGCAGCCCGACGTCGGTGACTCAGGGCAGACAAAGATCGGCGTTAGCTAGGGGAAACCGACGTCGGTAGGGAGGCAGTCACAGGGAACTGACATCGATCAGCTGTAGACTGAGATGTGACCGGCATCGGTCACTGAGATGAATTTTTGGGTGGACAGCAAGCTGTCATGGAGTCTCAAACGCCCATATGGAGGACTGAAGGTGTAAGTAAGTTCTTAAATTCATCATTTCCCTTCTTTACACTACTTGTTACTCACTTATGGCATAGGACCAGGAAGTTGTTGAAGAAGCAGAACAGGTAGATCCAGGAAATAGTGGGAGCTAGGCATGGATGAGGATGTGATTCCTTAGAGGAGAACCAAACAGGTGTTTTGGGTAGTGTTGCCAGCTGGAAGTAAGCACTGAGAGATGAATGGATGATAAGGATGAAGAAGAGCAAAAATGGATACGTGAGATGGAAGATCAGGGTATATGATCTTGTATTAGCTATAGGGCAATGGAGGTTTGTTCATTGTGTTTCTCTTTACCAGGTTGGATAGTATTAGCTACACTATCCTATTTCTATATGATGTGCTTGTTGCAGGGTTACATATACAGGTATTGCTGAACTAAAGGTAAAGCTAGTTCAGGTGGATGTCATGGAGAATCTGGGAGCAGCAAGATTCTTTGGCATGAGTGTGTTCTAGAGACATGGAAGGTCATGTGTTGACTTTGTTTCAGGATGATTGTGTGAAACCGGTTAGCACGCCGATGGTTAGACAGTTCACAGAATAGGTGTCTTGATTCACATAATGAGGTTGAGTGCATGGTATGTACTAAACCTGAGTTTTCCCAAGCAGTGGGAGTTGTCACAAGTTAGGAGCCAATTCGGGAGAGAACCATTGGAGGGCACTTCAGTGGATTCTTACAGGGACTAGTAGCAGGTGCACATGCTATGCAAGTTCAGGTTAATTTTTACATGGTTGTAGATGTGGATGTGGCAGGTGATTTGGATGACAGGTTTTTGCACCATGGATTTTGTGGTGGTTGGTCTTCAAGGGTGATTTTGAAGATGGATACATAGCCAAGGGAACAAACTAGATGGTGTACAGGTACAGGTACAGGTTGCAGCTATTTATCTCCAAGTGGGAGATTGTTAGGTTGTGGAGCTAAAAGCTTCAACCCTTTGCAAACTGTGGAATAATGGTTGCTGAGATCTAGGAGAACCAGCATCGGTAGTAGGACCGACGTCGGTAGAGACCAGTGCAGAAGGCCACCGATGACGGTAGGAAGTTGGCCAACGTCGACAGAACCAAACAAGCAGGGACCGACGTCGGTCGCCTGTGTGTTCCAGAACTGCTCGTTTCATGGATAGTTAGTTAAGTGAATGAAGAGTTTGCATGTTGAGATCAGTTAGAGTCTTGGGCTGTGAGGATAATTGTCTAAATTAAGAGTCTAAGTTATTGTTTGAGTTAGGGATCTATTTATAGACCCATTGGCATGTATTGTTAATGTATGAGATAGAAAGGAAGAGTTCCTTCTAGTTGTAAGATCTGTGAGTTGTAGGTTATTGCAAGCTCATTGGGGATCTACATGTAAGTTTGGTCTTTGAATTGTAGGTTGCAGGTTCATGAGAGATCAGCTTGAAGTGCTATAGAGTGCTTGATGTACCGGCAGGGTTATTACTGACTGGTTGGTGAGGTGAACACCAATTCTGTGTGTGAGTTGGTTGTTGGGACCGTTTTTTGTGTAGGAGAGTGTGTGTGAGAAGAATTACTGTACACTTGAGGTGTGGCGAATCTTTGTAAGGTGAAAGAGTGTGGCGGCTCTTTGTTGTATTCTTTTTTGTATAGTGTTAATACAAGATAGTGTATTGTCTCTCATATTCTGTGCTATTGGTGAATTCTAGTTACTTGTGTTTCTGGTTATTTCCGCATATTCAATTGCTTATATTTGGTAATCATACTGTGCTCTTTCTGAGGAGCAAGATCCTAATAGGTGGAATTAGAACAGGTGTGTTTGTTCTTGGATTTATCCTCCACCTTCCCTAACATTACATTCAAATATGTTGCATATGAATGGTTCATTTATTTACCTAACAATTGTATTATCTCATGGAATAACTTTGACACTATTTTTATTGATCAATTTGGAAAGATCATAGGCCATTGTGTCATCTATCATCAATTTAAAACTATTAAGAGAGATACAAGTGAACCTATTAGGTACTTTAACGCTACGTTCCAAAAGATGTTTAGTCAGACCATGGATCCATATAAACCTAATTAAGCTTTAACTTTGGATGTTTATAAACATGTTGTTGACCCCATGACTTTTGTGTTTCTAAAGAGATCCCTTCTACTTATCATCATATTGGCTCAGGCCTATTTTGAATCAGTGGTTATTAGTGACCAAATGCAACCCCAAGGACAAATGGCTTATTTTATCCCAAATGTTAATCCTCAAATGCCAACATTAAACCTTTTCACAAATAATAACCAAAATGCTCCAACATTAAATAAATTCCCTACTTTGAATGTATTGCCTACTATTCATGCTACCCCTAATCAAAATTCAGGTATCTTAAGCCATCAAGTTACTAATGGATTTCATGATAATGACCAGAAGGATTTAGTGCCTATCAGTGGCATTAACAGTAACTAAGATCAAAATGTTGAGGTTCCAAAAAATGAGAATAAATCTATATTGAAAATGGTACAAAAGCTTAGCACTAATTTTATGTAATTGCAAAAACAAGTTGGTAATTCTAATGACAACTCTAGAAGGAACTTCACTTTCTAAAATTTTAACAGGCCTGGGAATAGGTTTTAGAATGATAGTTTCTATAGTAACAAAGCTAATGAGCCTTCTTCTAGAAAATGGAATTTGGATATAAACCTCACTAATATTGCCTTGCCATATTAATGTATGGTTCATGATACTTCCAAGCATGGTGAGATTGATTGCATTGAGTTTTTTAAAGCCTTTAAATCCTTTCAAGAAGAACTTGACACATTCAAAGTGGTTCCAAACAAAGATACTACTATAAATTCTTATAAATATAAACCATCTAACCAAGTGCATATGGTGTAAACTTTTCAATTCCCTTTTCAAGAAGATAATGAGCATGAGAATAATCCTAAGGAGATTCAAGCATTCCAACAATTTTTTAAGACATAACCTCTGAGAAAGAGGGAACAAAAACAACCATTGACTACCTCTACCCCTCTTAAAAAATTATGGAACCCCTCTAGACACTACATCAAAGAATAACCATGAACCCCCTAGAGGAAGTTCTTCTAAGCTAACTATTGATCCTCCAAGAAAAATTGGCTACACTATAGTAGAGGATATGAAAAGGATTAAAGCCAATATCACTCTGCATGAGCTAACTCAAATCATAAAAAAAAACCTACTCTTGGAATCTTTATCCAAGAAAATTGGGAAGCCCCCTAAGATTGACAGTAAAAATGTAATTATGCAAGTAATCAAAGTAGAGTCTCAACCTTTTTTTACTTACAGTAAGGATATTTGGGAAGAATGTTCATAATTTCCTTTTATATTTTGGATCTTCAACCAACATTATGCCTATTAGGATATGATAAAAATTCAAGTTAACTCCAATCAAGTCTAATAGGGTAGTCACTCAATTGGATAAATCTAGAGTTAAGTTTATAAGAGAGTTATTTAATGTGCATATATACTTGGATAGTGAACCCAGGGTTCAATAATTCATTGATATCCAAGTCATAGAAATTCATAGTGCTTATGGATTGATTTTGAGTAGAGAATGGACTAAATCCTTAAATGGATATATGTCTATTAATTTCTTGCACTTGTGGCTTCCTTAGAAAGGTGTGCCAAACCAAATACGAGTGGAAAAGGAACCTCAAATGAAACACATGATAACATAATGTTGTTAATGAAAGGGTAAATTTCCTTGATTTTAATTTGGGAGTTTTCACTTTGGAAATTACAAAAGAACTAGTTTCTAAGAGTTATCCTCTAATTTTTGGTTTGTGGAAGTTATATATTGATGGTGCCAAATGCAAATCAAGATCAAGAGCTAGTATTGTATTGATGGATCCTTCAAAAAAGCAATACCATGTAGCTTATAAGTTACAATTTCCTTACACCAATAATTTAGCTGAGTATGAGGCTCTCATACTTGGATTGTAGTTTGCCATTAAACAAAAATTTAAGGAACTCCTTGCTTATGGAGACTTTAAACTTGTGGTTAACCAAGTGAGGAGTAAATACCAGTGCAAATTGTCTTACATAAAGAGATATAAGTTTAGGGTGTGGGACTTGATTGAATATTTTGATGCCTTTAACATCTTAGCTATTCTAAGAATAAAAACAAAGATACTGATGAGCTTGCCTCTACTGTAGCTAACCTCATGCCTAATCATGATTCTCAAAGCATCAGTATTGAACTAGTACCATGTCCTTTAGTTCTTGAAAATGTAAATCATTTCCATGTTTTCAATGATGCTCAATAAATCATAGATTTATTAACTAATGATGGAGATTTTAAAGCTCACATTATTGATGAAGTTAATGAAACTTTTCTTGAGAAGGAACTTAATGGTAAAATCATCCAATTAAGTGATAATAAAATACCTAAAGGGATGATTTCATTGGAAAGACTATTTGATCTTGACAAGATTTTTGAAGCAACTAAACAACCCAAGGTAAATGGTAGAGATTATCATGTGACAAGCCTTGGTCCACATGATCAGCCCTAAATGGTGAATATAGGGAAGGCTTGCAATAAAATGGAAAATAGAAAATCTAGAGAGTTTCTTACAAAATACAAGGATGTAATTGCTTGGTCTTATAAAGATTTGAAAATATTTGACCTAAGGGTCATTACTCATACTATACCTCTTTAAGAAGGTTAAAAAACCTTTAGATAGAAGCAAAGGCTAATCAACCCTATTTTAGAACCCATGATTTTTAAATAAGTCAAGAAGCTATTGGATGCAATCATAGTGTTTCCTAGTATACACTCCACTTGGGTGTCAAACCTAGTCCCAGTTAGAAAAAATAATGGAGAAATAAGATTGTGCATAGATCTTAGCCTTTAAGAATCTAAATAGAGCATCTAAAGAGGATAATTATCCTTTACCTTCTCTCGATCAGGTTATCCAAACTATTTTAGGATCTTCCATGATGTCCTTTTTGGATGGATTTTCTAGATATAACCAGGTGCTTATTTCCTTAGAAGATAGGATGAAAATAGCTTTTACTACTAAATGGGGAACATATGCTTACAAGAGAATGCCTTTTGGATTAATTAATGTAGGGGAAACTTTTCAAAGGGACATGGACCATTCTTTCCAAGGTATAATGGGCAAATGTATCATCATATATATGGATGATGTTATAGTATTTTCTAGAAATAGAGAAGAACATTTTGTACATTTTGTAGACACCAAAATCGTGTCTAACCCTTGGTCATCCTCCCTCTTGGTCCATTCCTAACCCATTCCTAAACCATGCACTTACTAATTTAAAAATAATAATTTATTATTAATATCCTCCCCTTTGACACATCATCTATAACACCTCGTCTGACACCTCGCCTTGGACTATTTCCCACCCTGTGACTCACCCAAGACCTATTCTTACTTCTTTCTAACTGCCTAACCAACTCTTGTGCATATTTAGCCCAACCTTCGACAATTCTCCAATGGATCGTGCACTTGGCAGATGGAAAATGGGCTTGGTGGCTCTTTTACTCATTCTTCACCCGCCGACGTCAGTCAAATGTCAGCTAACGCCGGTGGGATCGTCGACGTCAGTTTTACTTAAGCCAAAATTCAAGCCTTTGATGGATGGAATCACAAATCATTAATCTCTAGAGCTAATCATGAATCTCAAAACCTCTTCCGGTGAAACAAAGTTCTCGTGCTTTTGCTTTCTAGTGTTCTGGCTTCTTGTTTTCTTGCAGGGATCAGCATTCTTGACAACATTTTTTAGGCACTGAGGTCTTGCATCAGACATTCTGCATAGGGATTGCACGATATCTCCATCACCAGCGATAATGGAAACATAGCTTCTGCACTTTTACCAACTCGTGTCACAGCTAAGTATTTGTACTATTTTTATTTTAGTGTCATTTCAAATATATTAGCATTTTGTCTACTGTCTATCCCAAGCATCCTTGACCCAACCTTCCCTATTCTTCCCAGAGAGGCTGAAAAGCCTTCTCTCACCTCTTATTCCCTTTTCTTTGCCTCTGACACCCCTTTAGTCTCTCTTTAGACAACACCCTCTGTCTAATCAACTCAGCACAAGCTATCAGAGACCTACAGACCATCTTAAGACCAATCTAATCAACTTGACTAAATTGCTTCACTGAAAGGCTGAAAGGCCTTTTTCCTGCCCCTTACCCCTTTTCCTGACAACATACCCTCTGCCTTAGTTCTTATTAAATATTTTATCTACTATTTTACCATCCCAAACAAACTCCCTAACTCACAGACAAGACCATAGTCCATCTTCCAGACTAGAAACTAGACCTATAACCCATCCCTGGCCATTACCCCGACCGACCTTGTCCACTTCCCCTACCGACGTCGGCAGTCGAACTGACGTCGGCGGCCTTCCTGACCGACGCCGGCAATATCACTGACATCGGCGACTATGCTAAGCAGATTTCAGATTATCAGGTACGCATTTGCTTTCAGTTCTTTCTTTTTGGTCTTTTATAATTTCTCTTTTTTGTCTCTGTCATATTCTATTTTAACAGTGGATTGTCATCCTCCAAAAAGCCTTAGCACTTCTAGGACCAAGCTTTTGTTTGGCAATCCACCCTTTTGTCAGCTAATGTTTTTTTGTGTTTTAGTGTCTGTCTCTTTCAGGTGTCATCTTCCACAACCAAAGAAGAGTTCTCACTATCATCTAAATTCTGGTGTGCAAAACTATATCCAGGTACATACAAGCCTTAGACCATTTCTTTAAGTTTCTCATTTTCTCTCTTTGAATGTGAAAGCAAAAATAGCATAGAAATATTCTGGCACACCCGGTGGGACCCTTAGGGCCTTCCTTGGGTTCCTTTCCTTCTTTTTTCATTTAGGTGCATTAGGTTTCTCCCTCTTCACCTCTTTCTTCTCTCCTAAACGACATCATAAGCAGGAATAAAAAGAACTTTTCTTTCTTTTCTTGCATTTCTAAACTAGTCAAAAATCATATTCTTCAACCCTTTCTCAACTTGTTTTCATTCCAACTTAACATTTTGACTTGGGGCTTAAAATACATTGCATTCCATTTCTACTTGATTGCATTTCTTAGTCCACACTTAGTAATTAAAAACCGCATATTGAATTAATCGTAGTCCACTTTATGTTACACAACCAAACCACGTGCACTAAATCAAACATCAAACTTACCTGAGACAAGGCCCGACTGGGATTTCATCCCCCAGCGGATACCTTACCCATCCCTGTAATCCTACTTGGATTTCATCACCAAGGGGAAGCCCACTCTGTTCTCTAGCAGAGTCTAATCTCTAGGGAAAGTATATTTTGGCTAAGCAAGACCAGCTTATCATTGGGCTTGTGAAGTAAGGGGAGCTTGCTCCTTAGCACCAGGCCATGTACGAAACCTAACCCAGACTCTTGAGTGCCTAAACAAAACCTGAAACCATCCATAGACTACCTCTTCTAGGACCCTTCTACCAGCCAACCTCCCAAACATCACTTTGAAGCATAAGCCAACAAGATTCTAAAAGTTGATTCTTAGGATTTAACTCATAGGGCCTGTCTGTCTCCATCTCTATTTTTTTGCTCCTATCTGGTTTTTTTTTTTTTTTTGAGCTAGTGAGGACATTCTTCTTCCTTTTTTTTCCAAAAATCTTCAAATTTTTTGAGTTTTTGGAAACCACAGTCACTGGTATCAGCTTTACCACCAACATCGACCATCTTCCTCCACCGGCATTGGTTATCTGACTGATGTCGGCCATATTTCTCATCGACATCAGTTTTTAAACCGATGTCAGTCATTGTCACAGTCCTTTTTTCCCAAAATAGTAGCCTAAAACCCAAACCTTTTTCTACCAAAACCACATTTTGAGTTTTTGAAACTGAAAAAAAATAGTTTCTTGAACCTGACCCTTCTTGCCTTGAATGGTTTTGACACGCAGTCAAACCAAGGCCCTTCTTGACCATGCTAGCCATCAATCGCTTTTGCCTTCCCCATCTATAACCAGTCATATAATGGAGTTCCACTCAGAGACTGAAAGAACTCTAACTCAACCAACCCCAACTCAGACCCCCATCGTCTCTGAAGGGGACCAAAATTTCAAAAGATTCTTGGACCTTAATGTCACAGCCCTCCAAAACTATCTCGCAAGAAACCCAACGCGAGACCTTTTGGGTGAAGCGGTGATGATAATAACACCACCCGCTACCCAGCCTTTTGCCTCAACTATTAAAATGACCATGGCCAATACGCAAAGTTTGGCTTCCTCATCCATTTTTAGACCAACCTCCATCAGGGTTCCATTACCCCCTCAACCACACGCAATCCAACCAAGTTCTACATCATACCAGAACTTGATTGTCTCGACCCCTCACACTCTTGCACCCATAAATACAGGAGTGTTTATCTCCCCTTTTGCCAATGCTGCCATGTAACCACCTTTGGTGGTATCTACTCAACTTATGCCTTTTACCTTCATGACCCAACCACCTTTGGCCTCCACTTCTATCCCTGTGACTAGTTACACATATGTTACGCCCCTACAAGTGCAACCGACTACGTTATATGCCCCTTCTAGCACTTTTCAAGCACCCTACAATCTAGGGGGTGCTCCACCCACCAATCTGTCAGCAGATATCATCAAAATGCTGATGGATAAAATGTCCAGTCTTGAGACCTCTATTTTTGGTTCACGTAATGCTCTCTCATATGAGCAAATTTGCAATGAACCCATCCATCCTTCTGTCTCGATCTAACCATACCCCAACCAGTGGGAGCTTCCTAAATTTACTCACTTCCAGAGTAAGGAAGACCCATAACAGCACCTACGGGCATTCAGACATGCCTGTTATCTTATAGCACATGACAATGTGTTACTTTTATGCACGTTCCCCATGTCGCTTTCTAGCCCCGCCCTTGACTGGTATAGCTCTCTTGCCAGACATTCTATCTTCTCATTCATTCAACTTGCCAAATTATTTCTTGACCATTTTTCTATCAACATCACCAAACAACTCTCAATCACAGACCTCTACTCCATCAGGCAATTTGACGACAAATCAATAGTCAATTTTGTCGCCCATTGGAGGGGCTTGATTAACCAGCTCTCCTTCTCCTTGCCTCAACCTGAGATCATCTAGCTCTTTTCTCGAGCATGTGATAGGCACATCTCTTCTAACTTACAAATTCAAACATTCCACACTTTCAATGAAGCTTTCACCATGGCCCGAAAGCTTGAACTCTGCACCATTGAAGAGGATAAGGTCAAATTGCATAATACTAATACAAGAACTAATGACCATTCTTCTTCCAGACCTTATTCTTTTGCCAACTCTAAGTCCAAAGGAGTGGCCAACACTGTGGTCATTAGATCACCATCCTTGACAACAACTAATTACTCTCAACTTTCTACATCTTCAAGCATCACCAAACAATTCCAACAATGGTACATCCAGCGTTCATACACTCCACTTAGAGAATCATACGCTTCCATTTTGGAAAAACTTGTCAAGCAGGGGGTCCTCAATCTCCCTCCAATCTGACCACCTCAATTTGACCCTTCAAAAACCCTCCCTTCATGGTATAGGGAGGCTGACTTCTGTCACTTTCATCACGTCCACGGCCATGACATCGACAATTGCTGAACCTTCAAAAACATAGTCCAAGACATGATCGACAAGGGGGATCTTGTTTTGGATAACCTGAACACCCCACCCAACCAACACATCAACATCTTCAAACAACCATTCCCAAACCATCCACCTACTCAAAACAACATCCAGACCATGGCTGATAGCTCCCACGAACATGACATACACACGGTCAACACAGTCTCGCCTCTTGTCCCTAACCAACCTCCTTCACAGGTGGAAGACTCTTCTTCCCCTATTCGCCCATCACAGGATGAAGAATCCTCTTCTCTTATTAGTCCTCCATCTACCTCTCTTATACTGGAGGATGCCTTGACCATACCTACGCCATTAGCCACACCTTCATCTTTCCTCCTATCAATGGAGGATCATACCTTGCCTACTCCTCAACCACAAGCAGAGGGAACAATCATCCCTACCCTCTGCCTTCTTGAGGAGCCACACTCTCCTATTTCTTCTCCACCAAGAGAAGAACCAGTCTCTTCACCCATTTCGATTGAGGAAGACCCAATCACGGTTTCCTCTTGCCTTTTGTCTAAGATTACTACATCTCATTCACCTCCATCCACATATGAACCCAAACCCGCATCTAACCTCACTTCGCATAATGGTGGTCCTCAACCCAAACCAAAGAAGGCCACTAAACCACATCGGAGGACTCCTCCCCCACCTTCATCATTACCTTCAATTTTAAGCCCACATCTGTCTACTTTAATTAGAGTTCTTCCTACTCCCATACTTCACAGAGGCAAGTCGCCTCCATTACTCTATCAACCCATCAGACATATATCTCCTCCAATCCATCAACCAATGCCTCCTAAATCAAAGTCATCAACCTCCACTGCAACAAAACACACAAACCCATTAGCAAGTTCTTATACCTTGCTATTACGGTAATTGTTGCAGTCATCTCACATCAAACTTTCGCCTCTCAGACCATGTCAATCTCTTAGACCAAAACCACCCTGGTTTGATGACACTCATATTTGTGTGTATCATTACACACCTAGGCATGGCACTGAGAATTGTTGTACCCTCAAGGTTGCCATTAGCCAATGTCTGGGGAATAACACCTTTCTTCTCAATCATGTTAGCAACAAGCCTTCAACACCACCCCACTCATCGACTCTCAGATCAAAACCATCTTGGTTTGACAACTCTAAATTCTGTCATTATCACCACACTCTGGGACATGACACTGAGCGTTGTTGCACTCTTAAAGCTGTCACTCATCAACAACAGAGAAAGGATACCCTTCTCATCAAGGATCCTCTTGACCTCCCCTTCGACAAATCATCCATACCGACCCATACTTCTCCAACTTCATCACTTAAATCAGGATCTCCATGCCAGACTATGGTCCCTTTGCCACCTTTGACCCCCTTATTCGACATCAACACAGTCAATCTGACCACCAAGCCTCATCTGACCTTGACCAATCTATCAAATATTCTTCCTAGTTTTTGGGGGAATTCAACTTTCATCCAAGCCTCGACCAACCTTTCAACCCAGTCGCGACCAAATATCAATCACTCTTTTAATCCCAAACCTTGACTACGCATTCAACCCAGTCTCGACCAGTCTCAATTGAATCAATCAACTAGCCTTTTCACCCAATCAATCCACCAAGCTTCGACCCAGTCTCGACCAAATTCAACCCATCATCGACCTAATACCAATTTCAACCCAACCATCGACCAAATATCAACAAATATTCAACTAGTCTCAACCAATCAGTGACCATATCAATCATCAACCATCCAACATCAATACATGACCAATCTGGAAAGAGGCAAATGGGGCAAATTTGCTCCTAATTGGCTTAGACCTTATATCATCACGCACAAGTATGGATCAGGGACTTATCGTCTGTCTTCTCTTGAAGGCCGACCAAAACCTGAGCCCCTTAATGCTATGCATCTATGACCATTCTACTGTTAGTTGAGTACTCATCCACTTAACATTTAACTTGAGCTTGTCCCTTGAGCAATCCCTATCCTTTTAATCCTCAAACCTTTCCACCCTTTTTCTCTTAACAAATCCTCTACAACCCTTTTATAAAGTATGGATGCTTTGTCCTAATAAAAGGGAGCCCTTGACCTTCTATAGTCTTGTCCATGATTCAACATTCTGTAAAAAAAATAAATCGAGATGTCAAAACATATCCAAGGTCACCTAATCAAATCAAAAAGTAGACTGCTCCCTCGAAGGATAGTTGTACTATCATTGTTGTAGCTAATAGACTGCTCCCTCAAAGGATAGCTATTCAAAAGCCCTTAAATTTATAAATCAAAATATAGACCACTCCCTTGAAGGATGGCTATGACTAAATCTTACTCCAAACAGCACCTTTTTTAGAATCTTCTCGCATCGATCAGCTTCACAAATGACCACCAAGCAAAGTAACATCTCTATGTGGACTTCCCACATTGATCAGTCTGCTTTACACAAAAAAAAATGGGTCATGGACTTAACTTGTAGTTGTCTCAAGGTCTCCTATAAAAAGGGGCAAAGTTATCCCTACTCTAAAATGAGTTACCCTCTCCTCCTATCACATCACCTACTCAAGGGACTTTGAGCTCTTTTTAATGTCAAAGTGATTCGATTACCACTCTAACACAAACTATGGTTATCGACGTAATGCATGAATGAGGCTTTTTGTTTCTAAAAACCCCCTACTTATGTTATCATGATGGTCCTTGTCAATGAAAGGGCGCTTATTCCTTTTACTTTCTACCTACACTTTGGTCACATTCAACCACATCATTTGTCAAAACAATTCAATCTAACTTTTTTCAAACCACTCACATAGCCTACTCATTCTGGTTTCTATAGACACCAATACACATGGAAACTATCAACCACACAATTTATGTCAAGCATAAACCATTACATGCTAAAGCATAAATTGACCTGTGATTCATTTTTAGCATACATCCATCATGAATATGGATAGTTGCTAAGGGATGAAGAACCCCAACCAATGTTATAGAATACACCATTTGGAAAAGGCTGTAGCATCATCTTCTCCTCATCATTTCAGAGCATGTACCCTCAGACAAGTGGGAAGTGCTATATCATTATCATGACCAAAATCAACCACTTCAATCTTTTTCCTCCCTCTTGGGAGAACTACATTGGCCTAAGGCCCTAACAACAGGGGCTATGTAGGCAGCACTCAGTTGACATGGGATCTTCTAGGGTTAGCTCAGCCATTCCTTCATCGCATTTCTTCCATCACATTTTTTTCATCACCTACCAATCACATCACAAACAATCACCTATTTTCATAATCATTAACATTAATCATTTACATCCATATCATTAATCATTAATCCTAATCATACATTCATCATCATATAAACACAACAATCTCAGCATCATAATTCTAAACATCATATCAAAACATGTATCAAATCAAAATAACACATCCATAACATTTTTCATAACACATCAATGATCAAAATCACATCATATATATATATATATATATATATATATATATATATCAATATTTTACAATGGCATAATATATATATATATCAATATTTTACAATGGCATAATCTGTGCCTCTATCTCTCTCTCAAAAAATCAAATACATCTTGCATCAACAGCTCGCAGGCCAGTATGTACATAGTGTCAAAATCTACCCTCAAGGCTATGGTGGTGGTGGTGGCAGTCAGGAAGATGCTGTATCATCTCTGCCATCTGATCTACATCATCTGCGAGACCCAGAAGCTGTCACTCACGACATAGACCGCTGTTAGCTCAGCTCTGCCCTCATCTCAGAGTATCATTGTATCTAAGGGAACCCCCTGATGGCCCTCTCATAATAAGTGATCTCATCTAACGCATCATTGTATCTAACTATAGATACAGTCTATGGTGGACCCATCAGACTTGCTACCATGCCCTGTACTGAACTCTGCAGCTGTGAAAACCCTAGCTACACTAACGCTAATTATGTAGGCTACTAAACTAGCTACTGAGGTAGATGTTGCATCGAGCCCTGTCTTCTCAAACCCTATCCTACCAATGCCTGTGCCTGGGCTACAGCCAATTGCCCCTATAAAATGGTAACCTATCCTCATGCTACATCCCTCTCTTGGATGGCAACATCTCTCTCCTGTCAGGCCACATCCCGCTCTCTGATCACTATTTATAAATCAAGCTGTGGCCCCGCCTGCACCCTTGTATACTGACCTGCCCACCATGTCGAGTAAGCCTTTGTGCATCTTGGGTCTGCTATCCTGAGGCCTACTGGTAACTCCTCAAAATTAGGCCCCTCTGTCTCCTCTGGCAATGGGAGTAACACCTCAATGTCATCCTATCTATACAATGGAAAGGTGGGTGGCACATCTTGATGCAGTCCATACTAGCGCCACACTCTCTCCACTGGCACCCTCTCGAGCTTGCCGGCTTGTCTACCCCTGACCCACCTAATGCTCTGCACTCCAACCAATTGTTCTCTCTGATCTCTAAAAATTGGATACACCAAGTACGGTCTCCAAATAATATCTACTAAGATCAAATCCTCTAGCACCCCTTTATAATAGTCAATATCTCTGACTACCCCATCCATCTATGCCTATGCCATCATCTCACGCCATCACCTAAATCCAACTCTAAAACCAGCTTGAATCACCACTGGGAGGCTGAGAGGTCGTGTGACCATGATGTGCTCGTAAGCCCAGTAATGCAGGAGGTGGCTGACACACAAGCTATACCATCGTCGCTGATTAACACCCCACAGCTCTCTATACACCTAGGCCAAAAAGATAGGTGCCCAAGCAAACACTATCTACAACTCTATCATATCTATCAAAACTCTAGTCATAGCAACCAGAAACCTGCCTCCCTCTACATCTAGTAGTGTGTAAACTGTGATGCCTATCATCATCAGGACATCTAGCCAATGTGCATCCTCATCTGCCACGTATAGAGGCTCATAGACAAAATTGGCTGAGTGATAACTCACCTCAACTGCATGCTCACCAAACAGCATAACCATATGAATATCATGCACCTCTCTCGAGCATGCATATAGGTCTGCTCTGTGTACTAGTAGTCATAAAATCTAGTATACATCCTCCACTGTGATTGTCATCTCTCTTGTGGGTAAGTGGAAAGTGTTGGTGGAATGATCCCACCACTCGATCAACACCACCATCAAGCTCACATCCTACGCCACTCTACAGTAGCGTCACAGCTCACGTAGTCCCACTATGCTCATCTACGCCCACTCCTCCTCGGTAATGTCCCAACACATCCACATCAGCAATATCAGCAGTTGATCCCGTAACATCAGCATCTGCCTCACCTGCATCCAACCAATCACACCCATGTCAATGCAACTCTCAATCCCCATAACTCTTCTTCCCTAGCCTAACCATTTGCCCTTTCATCTATCTACTTGACCATCTACCAGACCATCTATGGCTATCTTGACACTCACAAAGACCTTGGCATAGCTCTAATCCCTTGACTTGGCAATTTTCTAACCATCCTGTTAACCAAGTAGCCACCAACATCAGCTAACATAACTGATGTCAGTCACATAGTGACTGACACTGATAGGAAAGTGATTGACGCCGATCTAAAGTTAGCTGACATCAGCGATCTTGCTGACGTCAGCAATTGGTTCGGCCCTAGGCCTGAACGAGGTGAGTCCTAAAATTAGGGCTTCCCCATTGTGGCCTCCCCAACCCCCCAAAACCTTCCTAAATTTCTCTTAATCTCTCCTAAACCTATTCCCCACCCTCCTAGCTACCCTCCCCCCTCAATTTCTACTTAAAACAACTACAAATTCAAAAAGTAAATCAGAACAAAAACTCACTCAAATAGGGTTCGGGGCCCTCCTACCTCATCCCGGCATCGTCGGCATGGTGGCACGATGGGGGCTACTGGTGGTGGACCTCCCACGGGTCCTCTACTACCCTATGCCATCTCCGTTATGACTCTCTGCCCTCACACTTCTCCTAGCCCACAAATGCCTCTGTAGCATCCAATCACTCTCCAACTCACTCCTTCTCTCCACCAATACCTTTCTGCCACCTTATCCCACTCACTCAGTCAACTCTGGGTCACTTTCACTCAATCAACACCAGAGCTCTTTTTTCCCTCAGTCAACAAATCACAAATGACTTTTGGTGGGCTACTAATCTAGTTTTGTCAGATTTGGCAGGCCATCGATGTCGACATATTCGTGCCCTGGTCCACTGACATCAATCAATTTCTACCGATGTCGGTCCTTTTATTCTATCGATGTCGATTATGTCACTGATGTTGGCATAATTCAAACCTCTTCATTCCCTAAAATCATGCCCCTAATCAGTCAGCTCTCTAGTACAAGTCATCTTGACCCCCTGGGGCACACTTGAGATCACATTTGCCTCCACCCGCATCGACCACCAGACCTTGGAGATCATGACCATCTCCTCTGACCGCGACCACTTCCAAAGTGATTTTGCCTTGGTTGTTTTTGCATGTATGCTACCTCATGATTGGTTAGCAAAATTGTGCACATATTTTTGACCTTCATAAGTATAGGATCGCAAGCCAATTGATCCCCACTACTTGTGACATTTTCATGTTTCTGAGAGCACTTCCTAAGCCTGGGATACCTGGAACATGATGACCATTAGAGCTTTAGCTTAGATTGAATAACCCAATCAGTAGATGACTAAATGTTGGGGCCCAATTATTTCAATTTTGGCACTCCTCGACCCTCGACCTGTGACAATTTGACCTAACCATCTTGTGAAGTGGTGTATGTGCAATCATGACTTTTGTAGCATTCTCACTTTATCTTCACCTTTTTCATCCACTCTCTATCAAATCAACACCTGATTCTAGGTACCCTTCTCTCGACTCCTGCTTTGAGGGGGAATACCTCATCTATAATCGGGGCAACCAACCCTCCTATTTTTGTCTTACAGTTCACTTGAACAACCAACAAGACATAATCAACCTTATCCCATACCTGGGGCAACCAACTCCTATTTTTGTCTTGCAGTTCATCTAGAGCAACCAACAAAATAAAAAGAGGAAAATGAAGACACCAAAATCGTGTCTAACCCTTGGTCATCCTCCCTCTTGGTCCATTCCTAAACCATGCACTTACTAATTTAAAAATAATAATTTATTATTAATATCCTCCCCTTTGACACATCATCTATAACACCTCATCTGACACCTCACCTTGGACTATTTCCCACCCTATGACTCACCCAAGACCTATTGTTACTTCTTTCTAACCACCTAACCAACTCTCATGCGTATTTAGCCCAACCTTTGACAATTCTCCAACGGATCATGCACTTGGCAGATGGAAAATGGGCTTGGTGACTCTTTTACTCATTCTTCACCTGCCGACATCGGTCAAATGTCAGCCGATGCTAGTGGGATTGCTGACGTCAATTTTACTTAAGCCAAAATTTAAGCCTTTGACAGATGGAATCACAAATCGTTAATCTCTAGAGCTAATCATGAATCTCAAAACCTCTTCTGATGAAATAAAGTTCTCATGCTTTTGCTTTCTAATGTTTTGGCTTCTTGTTTTCTTATAGGGATCATCATTCTTGATATCATTTTTTAGGCACTGAGGTCTTGCATCAGACATTTTGCATAGGGATTGCATGATATCTCCATCACCAGTGATAATGGAAACACAGCTTCTGCACTTTTGCCAACTCATGTCACAGCTAAGTATTTGTACTATTTTTATTTTAGTGTCATTTCAAATATATTAGCATTCTGTCTACTATCTATCCCAAGCATCCTTGACCCAACCTTCCTTGTTCTTCTCAGAGAGGCTGAAAAGCCTTCTCTCACCCCTTATTCCCTTTTCTTTGCCTCTGACACCCCTTTAGTCTCTCTTTAGACAACACCCTCTGTCCAATCAACTCAGCACAAGCTATCAGAGACCTACAGACCATCTTAAGAACAATCTAATCAACCTAACTAAATTTCTTCACAGAAAGGCTGAAAGGCCTTTTTCTTGCCCCTTACCCCTTTTCTTGACAACATATCCTCTACCTTAGTTCTTATTAAAGATTCTATCTACTGTTTTACCATCCCAAACAAACTCCCTGACTCACAAACAAGACCATAGTCCATCTTACAAACCAGAAACTAGACCTATAACCCATCCCTGGCCATTACCCTAACTGACCTCGTCCACTTCCCCTACCGACGTCAGTAGTCGAACTGATGTCGGTGACCTTCCTGACCGACACCGGCAATATCACTGACGTCGGTGACTATGCTAAGCAGATTGCAGATTATCAGGTACACATTTGCTTTTAGTTCTTTCTTTTTAGTCTTTTATTATTTCTCTTTTCTATCTCTATCATATTCTATTTTAACAATGGATTGTCATCCTCCAAGAAGCCTTAGCACTTCTAGGACCAAGCTTTTGCTTGGCAATCCACCCTTTTGTCAGCTAACATTTTTTGTGTTTTAGTGTCTGTCTCTTTCAGGTGTCATCCTCCACAACCAAAGAGGAGTTCTCACTATCATCTGAATTCTAGTGTGCAAAATTATATCCAGGTACATACAAGCCTTAGACCATTTCTTTAAGTTTCTCATTTTCTCTCTTTGAATGTGAAAGCAAAAATAGCGTAGAAACACATTTGAGACAAGTATTTGATAGATGCAAAAATTATGGTATATCTCTTAACCCCAAGAAAAGTATATTCTATGTCATTGAAGGAAAATTATTGGGACATATTATTACCAAATATGGGATTTCTATATATCGTGATAGAGTAGAGGCCATCTCTAAAATTGGGTTGCCCAACAGCTAAAAAGAACTAAAGTTATTCTTTGGCAAGATTAATTTTATGAAGAAGTTTATTTTAGGGTTCATTAAGATTATCAAACCTTTGAATTATATTCTTAAGAAAGATGTTATAATTTCTTGGAATGAATAATCTAAGAAGGCCTTCACTAAAATTAAGAAGGAAATCACTGAAGCTCTAGTCCTCATAAGTCCTAATTTCTCAAAAGGTTTCTATCTATATTCATTTGCTTCTGAACATACTATGGCTGCAGTGTTAAATCAAAAAGTTGATGGGAATGATCATACCATATATTTCATGAGCATCAACTTAAAAAATGTAGAAGTGAATTATTATATGATTGATAATAAAGCTTATGCATTATTAAAGGCAATAAAAAAATTCAGACATTATCTCCTTAGAAGCAAGGTACATGTCATATTACCTGATCTAGCTATAAAACTTATGTTGAGTTAGAATGAGCATAGAGAAAGAAGAGGCAAGTGGATGGCAATTCTACAAGAATGTGATATAAAGATGAAAATAGCAAAATTAGTGAAATTTCAAGGTTTAGTTCATATGATTGCTAGTATTGACCCAAAATTCCATGTCATACAAGTAGATCAATGAAATTTCCAACCCAATGAGTGGTATGACTCTATTATCCATTTACTTATCAATGGTGTTTATCCCATAAGATTTATAAGAGAACAAAAGAGAGCCTTAAGGCTCAAAGAAACTCATTACCTCATCAAGAATAGAATATTGTATAGGAATAACTTTGATGGAATTTATTTGAGATGTGTGTCTAAGGAAGAAGAATCTTAGATTATGACTACCTTCCATGAGAATATGGGAAGTGGATACCCTTCAGGAAGAACCATAACTCATAATATTCTTAGGGCTGGATATTATTATCCCACCCTCTTCAAAGATGCTTATAAGCATTTGAGGGAGTGTCATTCATGCCATATTTTTATCACAAAGGAGCCAAAGGCAACCATGCCTTTACAACCCATGATTGTGGATAAACCTTTTGCACAATGGGGATTAGAATTTGTAGGATTAATCAACCCCAATTCCTCTGAAGGTCATAAGTATGTCCTAACTTATATGGACTATTGCACTAGGTGGAATGAGGTAGTAGCCACTAAACAATGTAGAATAGAAGAGGTGAACAATTTCTTAGAGGAAAATATTTGTACTAGATTTGGAACCCTAATTTCTTTAGTTTATGACAATGGATCTACATTCATTTATATTGAAATGCTGGAATGGGCTTATGATCAAGGAATTTTAATCAATTCTTATTCCAATTAATACCCTCAAAGAAATGGTGTTTTTGAATCCACAAACAAAAATATGATGAAATCTATCAAGAAATCTGCTGAAGATAAACCTAAAACATGGCATAAACTTCTTAAGTTTTCATTATGGGTAGATTTAATCAAGATCAAACAAGCTCTCAAGGATTCACCATATTTTTTGGTATATGGTTAGGATCCTATCTTTCCCATCACTTTGAAGTTTCCTACATTCACATTCATGTAATAATACATGGAGGACAGCCAAGAACTTACAAATTGTAGGCTATTAGACATCATTCAAATGGAAGATGCCAGTGAAAAGGAATTTACAGACTTTAATAGACACTAATCAATCATGAAAATATGGTTTGATAAGATATCTAAAGTGAAGGTATTTAGGCAAGGATACTTAGTCCTTCTTTAGGATAAAACATTAGAACCTAAAGGTAAACATGGTAAGTTCATCCCTTTATGGATTGGCCCATACCAAATTATACAAACCATGGGCAACAACACATTCAAGTTGAAAAATCTCCAAGGACCAGACTTTACTTTACCCACCAATGGGCAATGTCTTAAGCATTACTTTATTGTTGCTCCATCAGGGGTCTTCATGGAGTGAATGTGTAAGATTATTAAAGTTAGAATAGGTAGGCTAATTAGTTCCCTTTCTTGCTTTGTTTTTTCTTCCTTACTGGGCTTGTATACATTTATTTTGTTTATGTTTTTTTTCTTGCTTGATAGTGTTCCTTAATTGTGGTAAAGTCTTGTGGTATTATTTTTTGGTTTGGAATTACTCAAAAGTATGGGTATAAATCTTTAAAAAGTGAACATGAGGTGGTAATAAATTTTTATGAAGCAACCAAAGGTATTGGTACAAATTATTATAGGAATTTAATGTCCTATAAAGATTTAAGCCTTATCCTACATAAAAACTTGGTTTAAGAAGAATCATATGTATACAATGTGAATTTAGTTTACTAACTCATATTCATGCTTACACTTAAAACACATCCTTGTCATGGACTAAAGTTTTAATTAAAGGAGAGTATCCTAATGCTAAGACATTTGAACAAATCCTTAGAACTAGGCTATATTAGTTTCCAACCTTTGCAAAAGGACCTAGAAAAAGTTTTTAAAAAAAAACTCATTGCAAAATATATGGAAATAGAAGCAAAGGTGATTCAGATAATCTCCATCGGGGATATAGATGCATGGTTGGTAGTGGATCAAGACCTTGAGTGAAACCAAAGGTATCTCTATCAGGGCTATATATGCCTGGCTGGTAGTAGAGCAATGCCAAAGCCTCCCCTAAATTAAGAGTTATTATTCTTAAATAATATCTAAAGTGCTCAAAGTTAAGTGTAATAGACCAAAAAGATATGAACCTAGACATTGTTTCTTGAAATTCATGACAAATATTAAGTAGAATTAAATCACACACTACATGTTTATGTTTGAATATCTAAATTTAAATTTTATACATAAGGAACTTGTTTCAGTCAAAAGTTGATTTAGGAGAGAGTATATATCTAAATGGGATATAAAATTCATGTACAAGTTTGAACCAAATCCATGTGTTCTAATATATTGCTATGTTTCCCCTATGATTCACCATTTATTGAGACCAACACCCCCCCCCCTATCTTTATTTTTTGAAAAGGGGACCCCTGTGATTGTTTCTAGAACCTATGTATTCAAGAATAAGTGTGAAATATTGTTTGATCTTGAATTTTAAAGGTAGGTTAATATTTAAAAAAGACATGAGCTTTGGTGTATTTTATTATGATCATGTTTTATAGATTAACATTGCTAAATAATCATTTTTGAGGTGATTAATTGTAGGTTCCTTAGAATAAGTTAGGGTTCCCAAATAGTAAACCCTAAGGATTTGAATTTAAACATTTATGGGAAAATCTAGAGGGAAATTTTATACATGATCAGGTTTTAATTTAAGTTTCATGTACTTTTACAAATCTAACACTTTACACATGTTCATTGGATTTAATCCAATAGTGCATCAAGCTTGAAGTCTTTTAGAAAGGCATATAGTTAATGATTTGGGCCCTCGTAAGGATCCAATGGTGATCACTTGATCGAAGGTTTTAAATCTAATGGTGTGAATTAAATCTGAAGCTTTAAGAACTCCCAAGGGATTTACACATAGCATTCAGTTATTGTATCAATAAATTCCATTATCTTAAATTTGATATGTTTGTTCCCATAATTTGATGTCTATGAGGATGTATTTTATGTGACTAAACCCATCATATTTAACCTAGATAATCCCCAAATCCTTGGGAACTGTTAAGGGATTTACATGTGACATTTAGTTATTAGATCAATAAATTCCATTTCTTAAATTTGATAGGTTTGCTCCTATCATTTGACATCTATACGAGGATGTATTTTGCATGACTAAACCTGTCAAATTTAACCTAGACAATCCCCAAAGCCTTGGGAACTCCTGAGGGATTTATACGTGGCATTCATTTATTAGATCAATAAATTCCATTGTCTTAAATTTGGCAGGTTCACTCCCATTATTTGATGTCTATGAGGATGTATTTGACATGATCAAACCCATTAAATTTAACTTAGACAATTTTTAAATACTAAATAAAGGGGGCATTTCTAAAAACCTTTTATGAAATTCCTAGCTTTTTATGAAGACAAACCTAGTATATAAATATCTTAGCCTAAGTCATTTTTTGTTTTTTAATCATAAAATTATAAATGAAATTTTTAAACCTAAGATTCATATAATAATGTAATTGATTAAAAGGTAAGTATATTTTAGGATTCAATGGTAATTTCTTATTTTTTGGTTTGATCTAATAGTGCATCGAGCTGAAGTCTTCTAAAAAGGCATACGGTTAATGATCTGGCCCTAGCCAAGGTCCAATGGGTATCACTTGCTCACTAGATTGGATCCAATGATGCAATGAATTTGAGGATGTTTCAAAGGCCTTGTGGGCTTGACACATGGCATAATTAGTGAGACTTAAAGATCAAGAGACCAATGAAATGCAAGGACATGGATTTAGTATTTCAAAGCAAAATAAAGAGGACTTTTGAAAGCTAACATCTAGCCTTCAACTAGAATTTATGAAATTTGCCATCAAATGCATGGAACCATGCCACATAAGCTCCATGTAGGTATGAAAGATCGAAATGAAAGATATCCTATGCTCGATAATGCATAATACATGATAATGAGGTCGCATCAAATTTGAGGCATGTATGAAATCAAGAGTTGGATACTTTTTCCATTAAAGCTAAAAACCCTGAACCCTCTATAAAGAAGGACTTAAGTTATTTAAATTAATCACATAGAAAAATAAGTGCATCTTGAATTTAGAGCAAGTGCCTTAGTGGGATCTTTGTTTTCATCAACTATGATTTAGTGTTATCAATGGCGGTGGGTAGGCAATAGATGAAAATTGAAGTAGAGCTTTATCTAAATTTAGATAGTGAAGGAAGGGTCTTTAGAGACACAAAATTAGATTTAATAGCCTTAAATGTACATGGAATAAGTAATTGGTTTGAATTATTCTTCTTTATAGAGGAGTTGCAACCAATCTCCTAGGAGGAAAAGAGGAATGATATGGTACACCAAAGATATAAAGACCTAGTATCAATTCAGTTGGTAGGCCTTCACCATGTAGCTGTTAAACTAGAGGTAATGCATTGCATTAACCTTATTGTTCCTATTTTCATTGACTAAATAATAGATATATAATGGATTATTCATGAAGGAAGTATCAATAAAGTTGCATATATATCTCCCATGGCCTTTGAGGCTTACTATAAGCTCCCATTGCCTCATGTTGATCTCCTATCCTTGAGAGAATGGACAAATTCCCAAAACCTGGATTTAGTCCTCTCACCTTGGTTAATCCAAGGTTCCCACGTTTTTAGGACCCCTAATGGTGAGATTCATATTTCCCAATTTAGGGAGGGTGATAGGGTAGCTATGAATTTATTAAATAGAGCCTTTGGTACCTCTTCTAAAACTTATTTGAGTAAGGTCTGGGTATCTTGTGTCCATTGCATGTTGGAGTGAAGCTTAACCCCTCCCATTAGAGAATAAGTTTTTTCTTGGCTAAAAAATTTACAACCATCAAGATAAAGACATCCAAGCAATTCTTTATGATGTCTTACCTCTTGGATTCACTCCTAGCCTCTATTAATTTTCCTGGCATCTAAAATTGGTCCCCTAATAGTAGAACTATCATTTCCCATCATTAATCCAAATTTTAGTTTTTTAAATATAAGAATCACATTTAATTCATATGTTATTGTATCTTCCCAATCATTTTTTAGGCAATTACTAGTATCCCTATGCCCAAGCTTTATCCTCTAATCAAAAGAGAAGTGGAGACCATGGGGGATGTGTGGTTATATCCAAATTGTACTATAATAAGGATACAAATAGTCATGGTACAACCATAAAAATTTCCTATATATGTTCCTATTAAGCTTGTAGAGCAATAAATTGCCTATAAAATCATCCAGGGAATGGATTGGATATGCAAGAAGAGTAAGAAGGCTTAGATTCATCCCTTTCCACTGGACATTGGCAGAATTGTAATCATGGAACAACTAGAGATCATAGTGGTGCATAAGAACTCTATTGATTTCAAAATGGATGATCTTAAGATGGGGGACCCCAATGATAGAGTGGCTAACCATATTCAGGATAAAAAGGTCCCAAAGACTGAGTACAAACATCAACTAGGTGTGGAAGATGGTATTTACACAAAGGTAAGGAACTTTGAAGAAGTCTTGTCTAGGGTTAAAAAATATAACATCAAATTATAACATAGGCTAGTTATGGATAATAAGCCCTCGAGATAAATATGGAAACTACATCCCCTTCACTATCATTTATTACTAGGATCATCTAGGACTGCACATCAAGAGCCACCTATTAGAGGAAAATCTTTTGAGCCTTGGTAGAGAGAATTGGCAAAGTGACCCTAGGTTGGACAACTTGAGGATGTAAATGGAAAAGGTAAAGATGTGATTTAGGATTCCAACATAGAGAATAGACCTAGTGAAGGTCCCCAAATTTAGGCATCCCCACCAAGGCCTTTTTTTCAGTAGAAGTTATTAGCATGATTGCTTTGGAAACTGAAGAAATAGTGTAAATTTCCCTTATTATCATCACATATTCCTATGGTTGTAATAAGGAAGAGGATCCATTTTAGGAATCAATAAAATAATTAGTTTCATTGGACAGAGGAAGAGTTAAGTAGAATTGGCCTAAGTTCCTCTGGCTCCAAGAAAGAGGCCTAGGTTAACTTTCACTCACCCTACTAGTGAAATTAACCTCTTCAATGATGAGAATATTATTTATGGACCAAATATTCCTAATTGGTTTTTTTATTGGAAGTTGTAAAAAATCCCATCTCTTTCTCCTTCACTAGCTTTTACTCGATTTGACATGGATGTTTAGGATAATGTCAAGCCTTAGATTCAGGATATTCTAAATAGATAAGTAGAGAGAAGCACCTAGATCCTTCATAATAAGGAAAGCTAAGGGATTGACACCCTAGGAGCCTCTAGGAGTTCAAATGTAGAGATTCATAAATAGCCACATGTAAAGGAGTTTGACCCTTAGGTCCTTTTTAATCTAGATACATCAACTCTTCAGAGAGTAGTGACCAACAAGGTTACTATTGGTACTAAGGAGTTCACCTTTCATAAGGTAGAATCATTTGTAGGTTTAAATCCTATTCTAAGGTAGGTAGTAGGGAAACATCCTATATTTCAAGAATATGTAGTTAGTATGGTACTAGTGCCAGTCAAGAATGACCTTGTCTAGAGTTCAGGGAATGAAATAGAGGATTCTAAACATGGAGAAAGAAAAATAAGATATAGAAGCTCATATCCTCCTTTAAATTCCTAAGGATATATTGTAAGTGTTGAATAAATCTTTGATGGATGAATTTGAGAATTTGAAAATCATCAAGCTTATATTGAGTGTTTTAAACCATCAAAAATGAGATGGCACAAGCCTTAATCACTTAATGGTAGAATTCTGAATCTCAGATGGAGGAACTCATCAAGGTACATAAGACAAAGTAGGCATTGGACTTTAAAATTATCAAACTTAGACATATGGACATCTTCATGGTAGTTTTGATGGATAAACAAGAGGATTTGATCACTTGGAGCAATGATGTCAATGACTTCATACAAGAAAGACATAGGTTTGGTAACCTAGATTGAGGAAACTTCTAGGGAATCTATTAGATAACCCTTCTCAAACCACTACTATAGGCCTGATTAGTGATGAAGAATTCAATAAAAAGGTTGGTTTTCACATCTAGGACATTAGATACAACAAAGGTAATTTATCCAAGGATAACTAGAAGATCTTTGATATCATTATTTCTACATGGAAGAAAATTACATAAGCATAATATATCGATGAACTTATATCTCAGGTTGATAATGAATTTGACAAGTTAGTAAATCAAGAAGAGGATTGTCTAATGAAGCTTGCAGTAGATTTTGAAATAATCAAGTAATAATATACCAAGGTGAAAGACTTCCTCAAGCAGGGTTAATTGAAGGGCCTACTAATGAAATTCCTAAAAGAATATTAATTTTGTAAATTATATGTTATTCTATTTACATATACTCTTTCTTGTCAAGTTTACATGTGACCTTCCACATTGTATCTTTATATCAAGGACAACTATCCTTATCCACATGTAGATATTTTGAAACTTAACTAGTTAACCATCTATGTTTCCTATAAATAGGTAGATGGTTACCATTTATAGGGGAGATTTTTTGAGAAATTTTATACCAAGAGAATTTAATATAACTAATAAATTATAAAAAGATTATCTATATAGTTTTGTTGAATGTCCATGCTACCTCTCAATTGCAAATAGTCATCTTGAATTTGAACGATTCTTCTTGTTTTAAGTTACATTCTTTGTCATAGAGTTGTTAATTTGTGCTAAATGCTAAATTGACTATAAATATCTCAGGTATACTTCATTTTATTTGCTTTGTATCTGGATGTACTTAGGTTATTCACATCATAATAGAAAATATTTAAAGTAAATTTGGTTCTTACTTATGATTCATATTTTTCCTTTGAATTTTGCCTGATTTGTGATATAATTTGAGCTTATGCTATTTTATAACATAAATTGGTTTAAATTTTCTCAAAGTAATTGGAATTTTGTCATAACATTTGAGATGAAAACCTACAATCATGTTTCTTTCTTACTTTACCCTTCTCCTTTCTTATTTTTATCAAGATTCATTTTAGCTTAAAGATCATTGTTAATACTCATTTATTTTAGCTTCTAAGTCAACAAAAACTATTGAATGTCTAAATATTTAAACCCTGGTGGCTCCCAACCACTAAATCAAACAAATATTTTGGATAGTTCTCATACTTTGCTTTTATTCCATGATAAACATCATTAAATTGTCACAAACTGCAACTCATGCCTTGGATTTTTCAAATCCTAAAATGAGCAGTGTTCATCAACACTGAAGAGAACCTATGGTACATTTCAAAGCATTGACATCTAACACATATATGTTGGGACTAATAGGATATGATTATGTTTTTTTCTTATACTTATTTATTCACATTATCACTTCCTTGAGTGAACTTATTATTTGGCATTATCTTTATTATCAAATATTTGAATATGTTCCTTAATAAAAGTTGCATATGACACAAAGAGTTATTTATGTGTATGTGGACATTTTATCATGTCCTCCTTTTTAGTGTGTGATGTTTGAACATGCCCTTGTTCATGGTCTCCATAAACCCCTTTTGGATGACATCGAGAGTTATTGTATGTTTTTTTTTTTTTTAATAATCTTGTACTATTACTTTCTAGATGTTACCATGATCCATACCATTTATATTAGGTATCTTATGATCACAAATAAGAGATTAATTAATATATCTATTTGTACATGATAATCTCATATGTTACATGATTCATACACATATAATATAGTTATATTTTCCTTTTAAGGTAAGATGAATACTAAATTCCATTCCCCTCACCACAAAAGGGGGGGAGTATTGGTGGGGTAATGTTATATAGACATGAATACACACATACACAGTTGGAAAAATGATTTTTACATGATTAAAATATACACTTGAGATAAAATCATATACATTTGGCACCAATTTATATATATTTAGGATAAAGTTTTTCATATTTGTGATAGATATTATACATATTTATAGATTAGAGGTTATATTTTGACATATAATTCATATTGATATATATTATAGGTTCATATTCCATGCATTTACACCAAAAATTACAAATACATATTCAAAACATTTTACCAAGAAACACCATTTTTACCAAGAAGCACTATTTTGAGCCTTTCCTATCTAAAGTACTTGGCTCCTTTGAGTAGTTTGGTTGAGATCCAACACCATCCATGTCCATATCACTACTCCCCTTATGTAGGTTGAGGTTTTTATACCACTTAACTTGGATTTATTATACATTCACTTGAATTATATGATTGAGATTTAGTGATATCAATAGTTGTGTCACAACTCACCCTTACACTAGATTAGGGGCATAATTATCCTCCAAGTTTCCTCTTTAAATATCTAAGGTTCAATTATAAACCTCTATTAACTCCAAATCTTCATAAGGTATCATCTTTACCAAATTAAAGTACTAAGGGGAAACATGGTTGCATTGACACACATGTGCACTCTTTCCTTGCTCTCTTTACTTTTAAATCATTTCAATTGTTTAATTTAAGATTACATCAACTATTTTATATTTTAACATGATCTTGGTTATATGTCATACACTAAAAAAAATTTACTAGGGTCAAGTAAGGGCAAGGTATGTTGTATACACCTAGGTATGCATTTATTTCCTTTAACAATAAATTTCATATTTATGCATTACTAAATTAAATTCAAAAAATGTAGATACTAAAATTTGACTATATATAACACCTTATTCTTTTACACTTGAAAAATACCAATAACTGCTCTATCTTTTAATTATAAACCTTCGTATAACTGAAAAGACAACATTATTCATCTCACTATGCTTAATTTCTTATCTTATGGCCCAAGCCTATCATTTTGATGAACAATATCACATGAACACTACAAAAAGTTTAAAATATGATTCATATCATTTACTGTCAATTATAAAACTTAATTAGTTCTCTATATTTCTAGAAACTACTATCCATATAGGGATATTAGCATCAATGCTAGTGTTTAGATTCCTTATCTAGTGTTTGTAACTCAAAATTCATCCAAATTAAAAATATTTCAAAACATGTGGGTCAGCATATTTGTATTATCTAACTCTTCTATGAGATATTTTCAAAAGGTGTGGTATAGATACAAATCAAATCCTACTCGTTATCCATCTAGAAAATAGCAAGTAAGCATTGATTCAAGTTTATTCAATCAATTACAAAATTGAGTTTTAATACCATATTCTTCCCTATTTATATATAAATCATAGGAGTATACATATTATAGGTGTGAATCATCCAATGAGAAATCAATGAGTAGTATTTTTAAAGTTATAAGTTAGATCAATACATTCCCTTGCATCAATCATATTGCACCCTTGTGCACACATAATCCCACACTTAGGGGATAAATACATATGTTTAAGGTCCTCTTAAGAGTAGTTATTATGTAGGAAAAACTCATTAATAAATGGGTATTTAAGGTTATCTCAACTTCGTGATCCCACTAACCCATTTTTGGCAAGGTGATATGAACTAAGATGGAGATACTTGGGTTTGAGCTATATGCAGTCATATAAAATCTATGTGCATGATCTAGATTTATCAACAAAAAAGAAATAAAAAAACATAATAGGAAAAGGTAAAAAATTATAAATAAAATTAATATTCCATACAAGTTAGAAGCATCAAGCTACATACATAAGTGTTGATGCTAGTGTCCATAGGTCAATGGTAGTGTCAAAGCCTCCAAAAATAATATTTCCATAATCTAGTGATGGGTTATTGAGCATCAGTCTACTTATTTCTACATATGCACATCTTATATCTGCATATGCATCTAAAAATAAGCTAAGTATCATCTCTTATTTGTGTTTAAATTATTATTATAATAATTAGAATTTTACTTTCTATATTTGGTAATTTTCTAGATTCAATATATTGTGTTATCTAAACTAATTTAATTGGCATACATTAGAAAAGTTATATTCATGAATTTGATTAAAGGTTTTTATAATCCCCTTAAACCTTATCTATGAAACACTTAAAATGGTTAAAAAACATTTTATTGGCTATATTTTGGTATACCTTTCTCTAACAACAACACCTTAACATGCAAAACTAAAATACTTTGCAAGAGCGATTATGTAGTAGGAAAGGGATGTGATGTAATATGCATAACTATCAAGGCTTATATATGATTCATTTGGTTAGTTATATACTTAGATAATGTTTAGAATCATTGTATTTCCCCCAAACCTAAAGGTTTATATGTAATGATAGTGTTAATATTAGAGGTAGAAACACCTATGGTAGGGTTTATAAAATTTTGATTAATATTACCAATGGAATATTTTTTTTTTCAAATGTGGTAGAAATATCATTTTTATTTTGTTATTATTGACCTATATAAAATAAAAAATTTATTTTATCCTAGTTGGTATCAATATATTCAATAAATTCCTTTTCATCAACATTATCAAATATGTTTTCCTTATTAGATTCAAATTCATAGGCCTTGTCATTCTATATGGTCATAATAATCCAATAAAAAAGATATGTAATAACTAGTAAAAAGTTGGATTGGATGTTGCAACAATAGTAAGTGTATATGACTTGAAGTTATTCATTGGTTTTTGTTTCCTTACTAGATGTGATTCCTTTTATTACATGATTGTTATTAATGTATCTTATTAGGGGAAGAAAAAATGTAATGAAAACTAGGAAAGTTTGAAATTTGAAATTTAAAAAAAAAAGGTTTTTATCCATTATATCCACATATCCTTTACAAATTGAGAAGAAAACAACAAAAAGATAAAATTTGGGTCGTAACAAAAGGATAATTTTTGTGTATGGAGATTAGTAAATTCCCCTTAAATAAAAGATCAAAATAAAGTGACTTTAGTGTCAAATATCAAATACGAGGTTGAAATAAAGTGATTTTAGTTTTAGAAGTTAAACCCAAGGTTGAAATAAAATTATTTGTCTCAGATATTCAATCTAAGGTTGAATGAAATATCATTTAGGGTTAGATATTTATGAATTTATCTAAACCCTAAGACAAAAATTAAAGTAATGATCAAATAAAATGTATGGGTTCAAAAATATGTTTTATAAAACTTTAGAGATAATTGGGATATTAACTCTAATTAAGATAAAACTATTGAAGGGTGTAAAATGTTATAAATAACTTGTAACTAGAAGAATGAAATTAAAGTATGGAAATAGACAAATCTTGAATGAATGGAAGAAACTAGATATAAAAATAAAAAAGAGGACAAGAAGACTTAGTTAATTTCTCAATATTAAGTTAATTGTGTAAAATTAAAATATGGTTATAAATGATCAACATAAACTAAATTACGTGTGTAACCAAAAAATAATTGTCACTGTTATCAATTAAAAATGATTGGAAATAGTTAGGATCAATTATCTCTCTTTAACCTTGTGGGTCAATCTTGAAATAATTATGAAAATAAAAAACTAATGGTATAGTCACATTTTCCTTCTTTAAATATGAATGCATATGGAATTTATACCTTTGGCTATACAAGGATGATCTAAAAATGACCTCTTCAAGGTTGAAACCATATTATGGATTTTGATAGATGAAAACTTAAAAAAACAAAAGGGAGGGAGTGTAATGGGTTGAATTAAATACAATCACCTTCATGATGATTGATGATACCTATGTATCTAAAACACTCTAAAGATGTACTCAATACTCATGTAGTTATCCCATATAGAGTGATTAGTGTGACAATGCTCCTTTACTACAAGTATACATCTATATATGGATTGAATATTTGATAATCCTTTGATTTAATTAGATAGAATGGGATCATGACTTGTCTAAGTGATACTTAAATTGAATAGAATAAATATTCAAAATAATAAGAAAGATTTTCTCAATGTGTAATAGTATAAGTGTGTCTAAATAATGAGATTTTCAAGTTCTAAGTGATATAATAAGAGGACTATATGTGAATTTATAGAAATAAAAAATGGGTGAAAACTCACACTATCCATCCTAAAAAATAGACTAACCTAAAATGGAGGGTTCAAATTTGAAAAAGATATGTTGCTAGTTTAAGGCCAAGTTCCACCCTTAAAGTTTGATCCTGACCCATTTGGGTTAATTATGACTTGGGAAGGGTAATGTTTGATCTTAAGAATTTGAAATGATTTTATAGATGCTTATAGATGTTTCTATCAAGTAAGAAATTTATGTAGGTGTAAAATAACAACTTAGAATGGATGGGCCCATATAAGTACTTAGGATAGAGTGAGATGGTGAAATAGGAACAAATTAAGGGATCAAGTCAAGTAAGGTAAATGTGGGCCAAACTAAAATTATAAATTATTCATGACTAAATTTGAGTATCTAAACTATACTAGATGATGACATTGGTTGATTATGTAGAATAGAATTTATTATTTCATATGTGGTTGATGGTGATGATTATTACATTGTGTGAGCATTAATATGTGTTATATTGTATGTTTTAAAAAAATGCATTGATTGTGTCTTGTTGAATTTTTCATTGGTTATGTTATAGGATCCTTTAGTCTAAGTCATAGTCGTGTTGTGTCCATATCAGTTCAGATTCAAGTTGTGTCTTGAGGGCTTGTATGCTTCATGATCATGATATTGTGTGTATATGTATTATTACACATATGTCTATTTATGAGCTTGGTGCATAATTTATATCATAAAACTATTATGATGATTATTAGTAAATTTTTAATTGATATATCTACATGAAATTATTCTTGTATGCCCATTGCCTTAGATTACATGTTTCATATGTGCTTAAATGATCAAATGTTTATTTTATGACATGTGTTAACATGTTTGTAACCTACTTTATGTGATACATGGTGGACATGAATATTTATTTTAAAATGAGTGATTCACATGGTTCATACCTCATATATAAAGGGGGGATATATAGTTTTTTAATTAGAGATTCATGTTTTGACAAATAAATAGTTCATACTTTGGATAAGACTATGTGATTCAAATGGGAAAATTTGAGTAGATGAGCCATATGCAATGCATTCATAGGGAATTATATATGATTGTGAGGAACATATGGGATATACTATGACATTACAAGATAAATTAAATGGGTTAGATAAAGTATATTGAGAGACATTATATTATATTATGACAAAAAAATGATGCTATTATATATCATTTTGAGGTACAAATGGATCATATTTGGAATAAGAATGTTGTTAATACAAACACTTTTCTATTTATATTTTGTGTATTAATGGGGAATAATTATACTATGTAAGTAATTTAGATATAAAATTAATCTACAATGGTTTATTCAAAGTTTCAATTTATATAAAAACCTATTTTAGGGTTCCATATTTACATAAGAACCTAGTTCAAGGTTCCAAAAAAGAGTAACGATGATATTTTGAGTAGTGTATTTAAGGTGTTATGTGGCACTCAACTTTTATTACTTCTCATTTTATAATGTGGGTTTGAGGCATTTATATGACTCAACTCATGGTTTTATCACTTGCATCTCCTTTGGACATAATCACCCCATGACATTCTCCAAATAAGTCCAAAAATTGGCAACTTGATTCATGTACCCTTAGGCATATTCATTTTTTTATTTTTTAAATTTAAAATAATTCAATGATTTATATTATTTTATATTTTCTATCATGAGTGGTAATCGATCTATACATATTTTCTTGCACATTTTTCATGGATAAAATGAAACATGTGGGGGTACACCTATCAATGCAAAATATGGTTAATCATAATAGAATTGAGGTTTATACAATGCTTAAATTCTATCACTTATCCTTATCCATTTTCAACTCATGGTTTCAAGAGCTACATCTCCTTGGGGTATAATCACCCCATGGCATTCTCAAAATGAGTTCAATAATTGTTAATTTGGTTTGTGTACTCCCAAGTGTATTTATTCCTTTAATTTTTGATTTTAAATAATTTAATGATATTGATTATTTCAATTCTTATATCATAAGTGGAAATTGATATATACATATTCACTTATAGATTTTTCATGGATAAAATGAGATATTTGTGGCATATCAGTCAACACCAAGTGTAGTTAATCACATGTACTAAATTTATTTCTTTAGTCATTTTAGGCAAGACGTTTCAATATTAGACAAAAATGGGATAATTTCTAGTCACCTAAATTAAATATTAGACACTTGAAAACATCAATTTTGGTACACTTTGACATACTTAGACTTTTATGTACATAGTTAATTATTATGCACACTTTACACTATGTGTCTACCCATATATTATCTTGGCTAACCACCAAATTGACCGACACATATTCATGATCACTTTAGTCTATATAAAAAATTCCAAAATCTTAAACAAATTTTCAACATATATTAAATCACTAATTTTCACTCTCGAGAGAGTACCACCAATAGTCAAGTAGTTGTGGTCTTTATTATAATAATTATTGGATGATACTACTACATATTTTTAGATTCTGATGTTTTGAGTCCTTTATTATACCCATAATCAAGGAGAAGAAGCCTATGCTTGAGGAAGGGTTTAGAGAGACCAATAGTAGTATAAATATTTTAAGATGAGAGGAAGAAAATCAAATAAGGGTAAAGAATTTAACAAAGAGAAAATTATAACAGAGAGGACAAGAAAAAATATAGTAAAAATTTATAAAAATAAAATATAAATAAATTAAAAATAAAATCTAATCACTTATTAATTATTAAATAATAATAATAGTAATAATATCATAATGATTATACCTAAAAAATATTAATTAAAAAATAAATTAAATTATTTAACTAGTTTATTAATTAAAACACCAAAATGGGTGAGAAGGAAAAGGTATAGGGATTACACAACCTGTGTAATATTGACTTATAAGAATGACTCAAATTCCAACCATCATCACAATTTATATTATCAGTATTCTTAATTTCAATGGATTTATGAATGTTCCTATCAATATAGAGATTTCCCAAGGAAATTAATTTGACATTATTTATGAAAATGGATTTCCTAGTGATGTTTTGTGTTCAACAAAAACTAACTTATCATTCCTCACATGATCCAAATATTTACAATGTAATTGTAATCTAGTTTGAAGTAAATGATGAGTTTCATAAATGTAGGATTTCTTATAAGATAAAGGGTTAATTATATACCTTTTCTTAGATTCTTATATATGGGGTCCTTAGGATTCATTATCTTGTTTATAATGGTGTTTATAGGTTTGAATAAACTTTTAATTCCCATTTTTAATTTTTTGTCCAAATTAACATCAATGTATGGAAGAAATACTTTTAATTCATGACCCTAATTTTAATATCCATATTTATTTTTATTTTAAGGGTTTATTTTTGCTTTATTGGTAGCCACATTAATTTACCCATTTATTCCTTTTTAGAACCTTAGTGACATGTATATATTTTGATTCCAAATGATCCTCATCAAAGATTATTAGTTATTTGGTGTAAAATGTGTTTAGAAACCCTAAATTTTGGGAAGGATAGTGGTGTGTGTTTTCCTTGATGTACACATCTATTGTGATTTATTTATTTATATTTTTTTCCCACGAGAAACATCCTCATTTATGGTGATAAGGACATCCCTAAAAGGAGGTTTAACACTATATTAAACTTGTAATGTGAATTTTATATGTTGTAATTGATAATTAAGGTGATAAAGGAATGAATTTAAACTATATATACCATTCTTCCATTTAATAGTTTTGTCATAAAAAAACATAACCCACAATTTTGTTTTTTGAGGTATAAATCTAAGGCATTTTTAAAAATGTTTTCCATGAACAAGTTTACTACAATCATGGAAAGTGGAGATCCCATTGTTAAACATTCATTTTTCTCATAAAATTCTCATAGGAAGGTGAAGTATGTATATCTAAGGCAAAACTCAACTAGATATTTAGACTCCTTATCCACAACTCAATTTTATTACACTTATAGTCCATTCTAAAGGATTTTTTTTGTGTGAAGAGAAATTAAAAAAAACTTACTAGTAGATCTTATTTTCTCACAAATTTCCATTCAAAATTTTGTAAAACATTATAGGATTCCTTCATAAAGGATGTGGTCTTACTAAAAACATTTTCTAATTTTTTTACTAAGTATTTTTTAGGGGATAAGTAGGAAAATACATAGTGTCAATGATAGGTCTTATTGAAAAACTTGGTTTGTGTACCTTTGGTAAACCATAAATTGTTGACATGATTAGGTGTTTGGGCTTAAGTTTTCATTTGAACTTCAAGATAAGAGAATATTTATTTATAATTTTCATAACCTCTCTTGTAATTTTTCTTAATTTTTTCTATGTGCCTATAGATACCACTATTAGACAAGTGATCCTTATTCTTATTAATATCGTATACATTATTTAATAACACTACAACCTTACCATTATATGCCTTAAAAACTAAATGTTTTTTTTCATTAATTTTTTCAATGCCATGTACCCATAATTCAAAATATTACTATCATGGGCTTATTATTTATTAATATCATGGAGAAATACTACCTTAATTCCATAGCTATGTGAAATGGGAGGGGTTTTACAATTAAATTCTCAAAAGTAATAATATGGGGGAAATATAATAAAATATGCCTTTAATAATAAGACATAAGGAAGGATAAAGGGGGAAATAAGATAGGTTAGTAATATTATGGTTTATATTCCACCTAAAATAATTAAAAAAAAAAAGATGTAAATTTTTGAGAACCACTATTAATATCCTCCACCTTAGCTAAACAAGCAGTTTCAATTATGAACCATAGGAATGAGAAGAAAAAAAAAGGTGAAATAATAGAAAGAGAAAGATAGGTTGGGAACTCATTGATTAATGTGGAGGATATTTATTCCATGCTATATCTATGATAAATGTTGTTAATTGTATGATTATTCACTTTATTGAGATCCAAATAGTTGTTATCTAGCCCTAAAGTGATAATAATAATCTAATTATTAATTTTATTTATATCCATACCATTGTTATTTAGTGCATGTGTAAGCCTTGAAGGGTTACTAATTATTTTATTATTATCTATATTTATATCTAAACTTATGTTTAAATGTGTTTCACTAGTTTACTACACCATTTTGGTAGTCTTGGCATTTTGACAAAGTCACATTCCTCATTTTTATCCAAAATTATGGTTAAATGAATTTAATTGGTGGATTACACCATGATGTTAGTGCTACATTGGAATAAGGGAGATCCTCTTTATTTTTTGCATCCATACGCAGGTCTATGTGAACCTCTAAGATATCATATTCTACAATATCAACACACCTAAATTTTTTGTTAGAGATAACAACCAAACCTTGTGTATTAGTCATTTATATATTACTTATGCTCTTATTTTATTTCATCATGAGATATTATCCACTCTTTGGTTCATCTATGTTATGAATAGAAACAACACTTTATTCATCCTCTCATGAGGTATGTTCACTTGCATTAGTTTTATTTTTTCCTTGTGTATGCATATGAGGATGCTCAAATTCTCTATGGCCAATATCACCACATCTAAAACATGTTTCATTAAATCCAAAATCCCTACCTTGTTTATATGTATAGGATCCTCTACCTCTAAAATTACCTCTACTATGTTGAAAAGTAATTACCCACCCTTTTATGTTTGTGCAAAATAATCTCTACTAATTACACATCCACATGTGAATATTCTTCTTCCTCTATATGTTCTTGTAAACACCCTAATTTGGTCAAGAAACCAAAAGTATTATGTGTTTTGTTTATATTTCATACAAGGGTCTTAGTGATGGATATAGTCCTTGCTTACATGGTCAACTTGAGTCTTTTGATATTTCTTGTGTCTTATTTTCCCTATTTTCAACACCCCCAATAGTCACATGTCACCTTTTTCTAGTCCCATAGGCCCTTAGCCTATCATCCTTAATTTTTTACTCTATTTTGAGACTTAAGACATTAGCACCATTTTTAGGATAGTAACACCACATGGTGCTAGTGTCCACTTTTGGTTTCAATTTTAGATAGGTCCTTTCACCCTTGTTTGAGTCCTAACTCCTTAGTGACCCTTCTGTTGCATTTTTTATATCTTTTTCACAACTTGTTAGCTAGTGAATAAGGTATTATATTCAAAACAAATATTCTCCTATATAAATATCCTCACAAGGAATTTGACATCTAACACTAACTATTTTGGCACTTATTTAAATAAAATCAACCAATAGTACACCTTAAATAATTTGCATACTAATCAGCTTTCACACATATATATTTGCATACTTGATCAAATAAAGGCCTAGGAGAAATTCATTCTAGCATACCATGTAAGTTGATGGTACACATTCCCTAAGGGAGAACTACATTTTATCTAAGACCCCTAGCATTGGAGTTAATTTAGATAATGATAAGACAACAGGGGTTCTATTCCACATGATCGTAACATCCCAAAACCTAGTTTTTATTTTCCTTTTGCATTTTATTATTTCATTTTTTCATGTGTTCAAAAATTCATTAGGGTTTTGGAGAATAAACAACCAAAATAGTGACTCATATAATCTCTTTCATGAGATAGAATCACCTCAATACATCCAAGAACTCATGTAGCTTACATAAAATTTATAGATAGTCACCACAGAAAGAACACTATCACTAGAATTGGCCACTAATGCCACATGGTACCACTATCCTAAAGGGGGTGATACTATCTAGAGATAGATCTAAAAAAAAGTCAATAAAAAAAAACATTCCTCTATATCTACTCAAATTTATCCAATACTCTGATTCATAAAAAACTTTGTGCAACTCCAGATAAGATCCTTTTCTCCTTATGCTTACTATTTTGGGAAAGTTCCATAGGATTAATAATTTCTAATTTTATTCTAGATTAAAAATAGACCCTACCTTTAATCTAGCTCAATATTTACAAATTAAAAACCCTAAAAGGTTAAATAATTTGGTGAACCCATCTTACTTCAAATATGGCTTCAAAAACCATAATTTTTCCTTAGGGTTTAGCTTCTCTAAATTTTTTACATTAAATTAGGGTTACAAAAATCTAATTTTATGATTTTTTAAATTGGCTTAGTTAATTTAATTAATAATATACTAGGGTTTTATTTATTTAATTAAATTTAAATATTTGTAACATAACCCTAAATTCAAACCCTAGATCCTTATACCAGGTCTCTATAAACACAAACATTATCAATTAGGCTTTCAACAATAATCCTATATTTTATTACAACTTTTGCTCAACAAATCCACATATTGCACACATACTTATGTTAGATTGTATTCTACCTCTTGTGTGTTTATTATTCCTTATTTACACTAACTTGTGGAAAGTTTAAAATGACATCTAAAAAATATTCTACCCCTCATCCACTTAATACAATCTTGAATTTCTCTCATGATTATAATAATGAATGGACAAATTTTCAAGATTATACATTAAAATATGATAATGATTTAATTTATAATGATGATGATGACTATTGTTATAATGATGGATATGAGGATTATTATGATCCTGGCAATACAAATGAACATGAGGATACATTATATACATCATCTTATTTTTCTTATTACTCTTCTCTTACTCCTAAAAATCAAATTAATAATATAATGCCAAAGGAAACTCTTGTTGGTAGTGTTTTATTCCAATGTGATTTTTGATACTTAATTGTTCAAAGTAAATCAATTTAAATTCATTACATGAAAATCACTTTTGCATGATTTAAGTAAAGTAGATAATAACAATGCAGCTTCTTTACCCTTCTCAATTAAGTTTCAAAATGCAAATATAAATGATGTTACACCTGTTAGTAATGTACCAACTAAGGTAAATGAAACTAATTTATCACCTTCATTCATATTGCAATCTCAATGTAATGATTCTTTGAAACAAATAGATAATGAAAATATTCCTAACTATTTTCCCATATTCCATAATGTGTAAAATGAAAACATGGTTTTTACTTCTTTTTCTCTTGATTCTAAAATAGAAACTGATAATCATGCTTTAATTTCAAAAATGACTAGTGAACAAATTCCTTGCATTACACTTACACATGATAAAACATTGCATAGTAGTAAAAAGTTAAAATCTTATCCTTCTCCTTCTCTTAATGATCATGTGGATGATGCTTCTTCTAATTTTACCTCTTTAAATGAATTAAATTCTGATTTTGATAAACCATGGGATAATGATGATTATTTTGATTATTATGAAGATGACAAAGAATCTAGAACTTATACTTCTTCTCTTACATCACATATTTCTTTTGTTTAATCAAATAATAGGTCAAATGTAAAAATACACAAGCACACTTATTCATATATTCATAATTTACATTCACTAGAGAATAAAACACCTTTTATTCAACCAGTATGTGATACTCCTTCAAAACCTAATAATATAAAATATACCAATGAATCCCCCTTAACCCCCCTTACTAAATTAAAACCTAGTTCTCAAATAAACCCAAATGAGGTTGATAACTTATTTCCATATAACTAGGTCCTACACATCACACCTCTAAAGGTTATTGAGAGCACATTGACCATTCCTAAACATGATTTTCAATCTAATATACCAATGGCTAAAATAAATAATAAAATCCAAGCATTAAATGAACCCCTTGATAATGATAATATACATTCATAAGTGTTAATTTATTTAATGCATGCTATGTGTACTTTATAAAAATAAGTACATTATCTCACTTTGGATAACAAATCATACAAATCCTAGGTTGATGCTAATTTTATACATAATAACCCTATTACACATATAATCTCAATAATGAGTTTGCCACATAACTTTTATATATTTGTGTTATATATATTTTATAGACAAGGAGATCCATATTTACACCTTTAGGCTTATTATAGATCCATGGATCATATTGCAAACAATTTATTGCTACTAAAAGTGTTTCCAAAGTCACTAAAGGATAAAGTACTAGATTGGTTCCACCATATAATCTATTGGCTAGATATTTTTCATGGAGTCAAAACTAGCTAGGTAGTCATGGGATTAAATCCAATTCATTTAATGGTTAAGATCCTATAAGCTTGTGTTTATCTACTTCTAGTTACTCTCTATTTAGATTTATTCAAGACTACGCAAATTAGGTGCAGGTTGATTTAATGTTTCTATTACTTTAAGCACTTTGTTCAAGAACCATAACAAAGAGACTTTGCAACAAGTAAGTAGTTGTTTTGTTTTATAAAAGTAGTTTTAATCTAGGATACATAGACAATTAATAATAAACTTGTTATGTTTTATAATGAGAAAGAATAACAAAAGTGTTTATCACAATAAATAGACTTGCAGATTTTATTGCGTATATGCAAGAAAATTAACATATAGTTTGTGATTTGTTTTCCAATAAATACTCAAGAATGCTGTGAACTCAATTTAGATTTAAATATAACTCAAAGATTAGTAATTTATCTTCATCAAAATCAAAGAAAGATTTCCATAGCTATAAAGTTCTCTAGAAAATAATTATCTTTCTTATTCTTTCTTGACAAAATTTGTACAAAATAATCTAATTATCTCAAACTCAAAGTTTTATATTTCTCAAATAACTTGTATAATTACAAAATAAAAATCATCTTCCTTTGGCATGTAGGCCTGCTCATCTATTTATACAATTTCAAGATACAAAATTCTAATAGGAATCATCTTCTTCAACCCACATGTACTGTGTTAAAACTAGAAACCATTGAATAACACCTTCCTCAAATCTCTCCTTTGTGGCATGTAATGATCAATGACATGTAGTTCTTTATGAACTCCTTATTTGAATTGATTAAAAAAACTTTACATGCAGCACAAAGTTAGATAAATTAATTCACTTTTACAAAATGACTTTGAGTAATGGAATTTTAGCCAAGTTACTTAAGACATTAAAATTTACAAAGTAATTTCAATTTTACAAGTAAATCATAAAATGATATTACTTTTACATAGTTATTATTGAAAATAAGATTATTTTTAGAGTGCTCATGAATAAAGAAGAGAAAATAGAAGAAGAATAAGAATTTATTAGACTCAAGGCAAAATTATTCTACTATGTGAACTTAACTCCTATATTTTTCTCTGTACTTAATGTGTTGGGATATCATTGATTGGATTGCTACATCATCTAATTTAAAAATTGGCTTTCTTTCTATTTCCAATCTTAGCATCTCTATTTCAATCCTTCTATAATGAGATTTAGTTTTCTGAATCCTTGGCCCAAATCTCTTCAATTCTTCCTGACACTTGATCAACACTATGAAAAATTTGGTTGTGAAATGAGTCATGGCTTTGTCCATCCTTTGTTTGAATTATTTGTCTAACTATTCAGATATTCTTAGGACATTACTTGACTATATACATATGATCCCAAAGAGAGAATCTTCTAGATTAGTATTTGCACCACATGCATCTTCTTCTAACTTGTTCATTTCTTCTCCTATGTTTGGTAGAATGCTTAAATGAAAGGATATGATATATTCTTCTTGATTTATCTTCTTTGCATAAGGGGAAATCTATTTCTCAATTAAAATTTTCTCATATAAATTCACTATTCCCTAAAGACTTTCTTATTAAAGTTTAGAAAATTCATTTTCATTTTATAATTCATCTCTCATTGCTCTGACTTCTACTATTTTATTCAAAATATTAGTTTGAGTGTCCTTAATGAGTGGGAAGAATTTCTGAGCCTTTTACTTTATTTTGTCCACCCATTTATCAATAACATTATCCTTATCCTAGTCTTTTCTACTTCATTAATCAATTATTGATAAATAACTACTTCTAGAAGCAATACCTATTGATGAGTATATTTTGCCAATTTGGCAATTATTTAGCATAGTTTATCATTTTTCTCCTTCAACTTAGATTTATCAACTTTCTCTTCATCTAGCTTCCTAAAGAGAGTGTTAATTAAAGTCTGAGTGTCTTATTTTAACCCTTCAATAGTAACCTCCATAAGAGACACCCTTGTGATTGCTAGATTATCATCATTAACTTCTCCTTTATTAGTTCCATGTGGGGGAACTGCTATCTCTACAAATTTATATCCTGAAGATTCAATTATCAATTTTGAAGTAATTTTTTCTTGCTTGGGTTTCTCTCCCCTTTTATCTAGACTTTTCAATAATTACAAATCTACCTCCTCAAGATTGATCACTTCCTTTGATTCTGGAGTGGTCTATAAAGCCAACTAAGATGAGAAGTCTATGTTAGTGGAAGTGATTGAATGAGCAACCATTTGTTGTTGTTCATTTTTGATTGATATCTCTTATGAAGAGAGTCCTTATGCCTGAGTGTCATCTTGAATTTTTTGTGTTGAATCTTTCTCTACCTCTGCTTCTACCTCCTTTTCTTCCTTAGTTTCTTTTTCTTTTATAGCCTCAACTCTGTCTCCTCCTGATCTTGTAAATATTTTTTTCTTTATTTATCTCTTCATCTATTATATTTTTAGTAACTAATTTTTTAGAATTTGTTGCTTCTTTTTCCTTCTCCTTCTCTAATATTTATTCTTGTGATGGGAGCACCTCTTTAGTAGTTACCTTTTTAGGTTATTTTTCCATGTGAGGTGGTTTCTCTAATGGAGGTTTTGGAATTATAACATGTGGAGTAGATGGAAGAGGAGGACTTACCTCTTTCTAGGTGAACTTATTAGAATACTTAGTGACATAAACCTTGAGAGGTGGCACAAGAATTGAAGGGTATAGGTCAAAAGTAGTGGGAGGAGTGGAAGTTGGAATGAAAGAAGTAACAAGGGAAGAAGAGACTAATGGTGAAGTGGAAATAATTGGTTGAGTTGGTTCCTTATCTTTCACTACTCAAAAAGTATCATCAACATTCTTCTTTAGCTTGAATTTCTTTAAGGGAACATGGTTACTTTCTCCTTTAACTATCTCCTTTCTTTTCTATCCCACATGGGTGGTCTCACTTATTAATTTATTCATGCAATACCCCTTGTTAAAAATCTAGTTAGAAGTCATTACCAAGATATTTGAAGTTCTCTTTGAAATTTTTTATCATGATCATCTCTAAAAATGATTGTTGGAAGTGGAGCACTATCTCCTCCTACTACATGAAATGCATCACTTGTAATAATACCATCATATTCCATATCCTTGGGAATAGAGGCTAAATCAAATGCTTGAATCTACTCCATAGTTAATCTATTATTATCCCTTTTTCTTATTTCAAATTCATCCTTGCGATCAATCTAAAAATCTTCAAGTGTAGGGATATTCATATACTCAAGTGAAACATTACTCTGTGCTACTTCTCTATAATCAAAATTTACCCTTGCATCAAAATGTGTTTGCATGTAATGATGATACATTTCTTTTTATATATTCCTAGATTTATAAATGTTATGACAATGATATTGACCAATTACAATAGGAAAATTAATGACTGCATTGTGAGCCTTAGACTGTAAATCTTTTAATAAATCTTGTAACTCAACTAATTGCTTTCTCATCTCTATAAGGATCCATTAGTAACTTGGATATCTTGGTAGCTTGATATGTGATCCTAAGAATCCTCCTACTCTAAGATATGATAAATCAAGAAATTGAATAAAAATGTAGCCATATAGTGAGACTACACCTCATGCCTCATCTGATACTCTCTTATGCTTCAAATATGTCTCTAACTTACAAATAAACTCATAGAATAAACCATCATCTACTATAATGTAATTCTCATAGTATTCTTCAAGAATCAACTAAAGATAATATTTATATATCAGTACTATTGATAGTGTACCATTGGTCCTTAACCTTGAGAAAGCTCCACTGGAGGATGTTGTATATACAAGATATGAATTCATCTTGAAATAAAAATTCTATAATACATTCTTAAACTATTGATCCATGTTGTCACTGACCATTATTGCCCAGACAATCTTAGCAAAACTCTGAGTTACATAAATGGTTTTAATATATACATACATCTAGGGTGAAAACCAGTTGGCATTCTTTTGTCCATTGATTTTGCATAATATTTGAATGATATCATCTACCTCTTGAACAAAATCTGATCTGACAATGTGCTTGAGGAACCTTAAAGGTTGTTTTGTTTTCTTCAATTAATATTTATTCATAATCTTCATACACTCTATTGTTTTAGTCTACCATTATTTCTTAGTTATCTCCATTGAAATATCAATCACTTTTGGTGAGGTTGGAATCTTCAAACAATAGTTAAGATATTAAACATTCAACCTCACAGCCACATTCCCAACAAAATCTCTTACCACCCTAGATAGAGAGTCATATTACTTAGCACATACTAACACAAACTTAGGAAGTTATGCTAAACTTTGAAAATGTGTATCTTGAAGAATCCCACTATTGGTCATGGAGTGTAAAAGTGGAGTATTTTTAATGGCCCTTGATCTTTCCAAAAGCTCAGTCACAAATACATGCCCCATATCTATATCACTTATTTCTATTAGCTTTGATGATATGTATCACTCAATAGGCTAACCTTTGTATTCATACCTCATTTTTATTTCTTAAACTTTGACCCTATTTGCCTTTACTTTTCCCTTTTTGCTTGCTTTTATAATCTCCTTGAGTGTTAACTCTAGGGCCTCATTAATGATCTTTCCTTGTACTCTTATTTTTGTTATCTCTTTCTCTGACCTACCTAATTCCTTTGATCTAGACATTTACTCTTTTGAAATCTAAAAAACCTTGAAAAGTTCTTTAAAACACTTAATAATTACTCCAACCCAATTGCAAATGGGTTAAGAATAAAATCACTCAGAATTTCTCTAAAGGTTGTAAGCAACTTGGCTCAAGATTTGTAGGTGCAGTTACTTGGCTTGAAGACTTGGCTAATAGGTGTAAATGAGGTGGAATCTCATAAAAGTTATATAAATGCCAATTCATTTATTACAAGCATGGCAAAGCCATGTCAGCCCTTATTTCCTTTTTAATCAAGCTCTTTAAACTACTTTACCTAATTTAAGTAATGAAGTAAAGCTCTTTCACAATCTTGATTTGGTCTAGGTTCATGAGTAGTTTGGGTTTGTGACTGGGAACTACTTTTACTAATGAATTTAATGAAGTAAATCACTCTTATAATCCTAATTAGAACTAGGGAGTGTTGGTCAAGTTTTTGAAACTACTTAACTCCTTTTATTTTTTGAAGTAAAGCAACTTGAGAAACCCAAATTAGTTTATGGGGAGTGAACTAAGTTTTTGGGATAACTTAACTTATTTTCATGGAAGTAAAATAACTTGGAGAACCTAATTTGCACTATAAATAAGCTAAGTCACCTTGATCTTGTTCCATCTATTGAAATAATTTGTAAAGGGATTTGAGTGATGTTTTTTAAGAAAATGCCTATAATCCTTTGGATTAATTACGAGAAACTGAGGAAAGCAAAAAATAACACTAGTAGAAGCCAAGTTTTTTATTCAGGATATTGGCTTCAAGCAATACAACTAACACACACAAGGCCAAAATGCAAAAAAAATTCAAACAAGGGGGTTCCCCAAAATATTGAAGTGTTAAATTCTGGGGACACCAGTTAGCTTCAATTGGGGAAATCCTTGTTTCTATCCTAAGGAAAAAAACAAGGGTGAGATCTTAGTATCTCTAGTTTCTCATTCTATTCATTGGGTGTGTAGTCATTATAGAAACTCAATCACACAAACTAATAGACAAGCATAAAAACACAAAGACTAATCAAAACAAAACAAAATCTAAAAAGTTTTATTTATGTACATGTAAGAGTTACCCTAGTACTCAGTTCTTGTAGAGCTTCAAGTTTTACCCATTGAAAGGTAGTGGTAGTGCAATGCCATCTTGATGAGCTAGGAAGAAACTATCTTTCCTAGCAATGCTTTGTATATTAAATGGTCCTTTCTACAAAGAATCAAACTTCCCATGCTTTCCTTTTTGTTCATTTTACTTATCCCATAGAATAATTAGATCCCCCACTTCAAACTTCCTATCTTTAGCTCCTTTATCAAAGCTCTTATTTAATTTTGGTTGATGATCTGTTACCCTATCATCAACTTGAACATAGAGTTCTTGCAGTTTAGTGACAAACATGATTCTCTTATCAAGTGAATCTTGATAAGTAGCATCTCCAATGGATTTTGACAATTATAAAGTAGGAAACTCAAGAGTTATTAGTATTTTAACATTTATTCCATATAGAAACTAAAAAGGAGACATACCTATTACTTTCTTTAGAGTAATCTTCTTATCCCATAGTGCATCAAATAGCTTCTTGTGTCAAGTCCTTTGATTGTTGTCTACCATCTTTCAGATGATATTCATCAAATTCTTGTTTCTTGACTCAGCCTATCCATTACCCTAAGGATAATGATTGGAAACATGAACTAAGTTTAATCTATAAAAGTAATAGAATTTAGTGAGTTCCACGTAGGATAAATTAGTTACATTATCTATCACAATTTTATGTGGTACCCTAAAATTGACAACAATATTCTCTTTAATGAAGTAACATACTACTTTTGATGTGGCATGTTTGATAGGAATAGCTTCAACTCGTTTACTGAAATAATTAGTAGCTATCAAAATATAGTGATGTCTAGCACTAGATGGAAGATTTAATACACCAATAAAATCCATTTCCCATTGTTGAAAAGGCTCATTAATAATTACCAATTTTAGTGGCAAAGCTGGCAGCTTAACTTGTGCTATAAAATGCTGACATGCTTGACATTTAGCAACCCATTCTAAAGTATCTTGAAATAAAGTAGGCCAGAAATACCTTGCTTGTAATATTTTATGCACTATGACTCTTGAAAAAAATTGACCTCCACATGCTTTGTCATGAAATCCCTTCAACATTTTAGCTTTTTCTTTATCTACATAATAGATTAAAACACCATCAATGACTCTTTTATATAGACCATTATCCCATAGGATGTAATCCTCTAACTTTAGCCTGATGGTTCACTTTTATTTTCATGTCATATTATCTAGCATATCTCCATAAGTTAATTAGTTAAAAATCTTGATGTACAATTCATTTAACTAGATCAACAAAAAGTACCATGGGTAGTTATTTTATTTCATCTTATCTTGAAAGTGCTATTATATGTACAATATCAGGATTTCTTTCCATCATCAATTAGCATAGACCTCTTCCTCTTATTAGTTTTTTGGGTTTGATATCAAGATAAAACTCTTAAAACTTGGCTACCAAAGTGCCTCTAATTAATCCAAACTCTTGTTGATTTAGAATTGACTTGACAATAGTGTCTAAGACATATACTATAGTATCAGATGATAAGATGTAATACCTAAAAATATTACATGCTTTGACCACCACAAAGGCATGTTTCTCCATTTTTTAGTACTTCAATTCTAAATTATTCAATGGTTAGCTCATGAAAGATATAGGAGATTCAAATCCTTCATCTTTTTTTACATGACTATAGCTGACATAGTATGCTCTAAAGAGTAATAGTAAAGAATAAATTCTTTACCAAAATCTAGAGAAACTAGCACTGGGGCTTCAGTTATTGATGCCTTTATTATTTTGAATGCCAATTTACCCTCAGCATTCCATATAAATTTTGGTTTCATTTTCATCATATCCAAGATGTGGTGAGTTAACTCAATAAAATTAGGAATAAACCTTCTAAGGAAATTTATTTTGTCAAATAAATAATGCACACCTTTCTTGGATGTAGGCATAGGCACACTCTAAATATCCTTTAGTCATTTTGTATCAATTTTAGTTCCTTCACTTGATATTATTTGCCTTCCTCAGTCACTTTTATTTGATTGTATCTAGAAAATCATCTAGAAGATCATCTATTCAATTCCTTTAGAGAGGCTTGATTTAGGTTGAAAAAATCAACACATTAGCATATCTCCCCATTTTTCTTTCTTATTGGGACAATATTTGATAACCATTCTGAATGGTGGATTGAATAGATGATCTTCACATTAATGAATTTTTGAATCTCAGCATGAATCATACTTGAAATGGTTAGATTATGATGTTGTAATTTTTTCTTGAAAGGATTTATATCTGGTTGAAGTGGAATATAGTGTTGTACTTCATCTAGCTAAAAATACTTGAGATATTCGTAGGACTAGGTAAAAACATCAATATACTCCGTAAGAAGTTTAGTGAAATCTTATTTCTCCTCTTATGAGCAACACTTGCTAATGTTGACCATCCTAGTCTCTTCATTACTACCTAGGTTGACTTGATCTATATCTATGGAAGAAGCTTCTCCATATTCTTTCTTTTTCTTCAAAAAACTATCATGTTTATCAAATATCTCTTCTAAGGAAACTAAACCTTTAGGAATCTTATTCCCTTAAAGTTGAATTATGGCTTGATCATGGGAGATTTTAGTTTTAGTGATACCTATTGTTATTTCATGCAGATGTGAACTAATTCCTTCATAGTATAATCCTTCAAAATTATCCTACTACTCTAAAAATGTAGTTATTTGCTTATCATTATTAAAAACTTGCTAATGTTCAACATTATCTGGGACTTTCAAGTAATAAACCATTTATACTTTATAGTTACCTTCCTTGAAGATTGTCAGTTACTAATCTATCCTAATTAAAGATACAGTTATAGTGAGTGAGTCAACTCTATAATTTTGATCTCAAAGTACTAAATTGATTGAGAAAGTAGAGAAATCAAGCATGACAATTAGAACTCTATCATGATATTATTTTCAGCTTATCTTTCTTCACCTGATATTATCCTTTGATCTATCTAACTATTAACTCAGCATTTCCTTGTACTCTAAGGAGTTTTATTCCTTGCTCTTTTTCTCACTCAAGCCCTAGTAAGAGTGCTTCATATTCAGCTATGTTATTTGTGTTTTCAAACATAAGCTTGTATGAATAGGGAAAAACTTTTCTAGTAGGAGAAATCAACACTACTCCTACACATAAACCATGAAAACTATAAATGCCATCAAATTCCATGATTCATATCTTATCTTCATCCTCTTCTTATTTCTCTTCAACTTTTTTGCTTGTTTCAAGGAAGTAAATTCCATGGTCTGATTCTTCAAAGAGAATTTGTGACCTTGGATCTTTAGATTTAGAAACTATGTATTTTGACTTATTCTCAAGTTCTAGCTTACTATTCATCCTTTTGATTGGAATATGCACACATAACCAGGCCATCTTAACTTCTCCTCCTAGCTCTTTCTTGAAGTTTTTACTTAGTAGCATTATGTATGACACTGAGATGTTTACTACTAGGATTGCCATTTTAGTCTTTTATCTAGGAAGGCTACTAGGATAGCTTGGTCATCTTTAATCTATTCAATTAAGGGAGATTTTCTCTCCATTGACTAAAATTTTCATATATACTTAGTCAAAGTAAGGCCAATAACATCATCTACCTTGGCTAGCATAACATTATCAAAGGCTTCTGAATCTAGAATACAATTGCTCAACTTATACCCATTAATTAAAAGGGTACATAAAATTGTTTTATTCTCTCCAATATAGGGGTGGATGAGGATAAATCATTTACAAAGTTTTTCTAAAAAGGGATTGACCTAGGAATAGGTATAATACATTTCAAGATAGTTGGCGCATTACTTGACCCTTTACTTTGAACATACTTCACTAATCTATTTAGCTGATTTGGGTAAGACCTTAAATATTTATCTTCTGACATTTAAATTTTAGTTTTCTTTGTGTTAAATTATATCACAAGAATAAATGGGTGTAGGCAAGACAAAATTAACTTCAACTATATGAATAACTAGCTTATAAGCTTGAGAAGTAGAGAAAACATATTTTTCATTAGGAACAGAAGAAGGTATAAGACTACCTCTTTTAAGAATAATTACATCATCTTTGGATTGATCCTTCCTTTTCTCTTGTTCTTTTAATGAATTTTCAATAGCTTGTTGAGTTTGAGATCTTGTAAATACTACAAAAGACTAACTATGATCTTCATGAAGCACTTCTTCATAGTCAGTCTCTAATTCATATTCTAGGTAAAAGTTGGAGTCGCTAGTAGGATCTACAAAATCATCTTTGTCCTTGAGATTTTAGTGAGTATCCTTTGTTAATTGATCTTATTCACTTATCTCAGCATTATTTTTGGGAACATTTTCAATTGTCAATCTTTCTTAAGGACCAGTAATTCAATTACTAGTTTAATTGTTTAAATTTTGTGAAGGAACATTCTTGGTTAGAGTAGCATGGGTTCTTTAAGCAATTTGTCTTTTAACTTGAAGTAAATAATTAGCTAGTTTTTGCAATAAGGGATCTATAGTCTGAGGTGTGGCCAAAGTAGATGATTCTCCCTTAGATACATTTTTCTTAATTTTCCTATCCATTATCAAATCATCTTCAACCTCAGTAGCTAGATTTTAGGTTTTTGCCAAATTAATTTATCATGCTCTCCGCAATTGGCAACTAACTTCTAGAAGTTGAGCATTGATGAAGAAACATTTTTTATTATCTATTATAGGTAACATAGCTTGAGGGATATTATAAAGTATTTTATTGAATTTGGAAATAAAATCATGCATGTGTTCATATGGTTCCTTCTTAAGCTTAGTCAGTTGTGTGAGTAGTATGTGAGCATCTTCAGTAGCTTTGAACCTTTTTTTCAAATTGATCATGCATAGTAGCCAAATTAGACATAGTGCCTGGAGTCAGATGGTAAAACCATTTTTTTTCTAAGTCATGTAGGGTTTTAACAAAGATAATGATATAAACATATTCATGCTCTACACCAATTACTCTACATACCATGAAGAATGCATCCAAGTGATCATTTGGATTTTTCTTACCATTACTAGTAAATTTAGGAAAATTCTTCCTTGATCCTTTTGAGAGGTCGTACAAAGGAGGAGTCAAATTCAAAAGACTAATGGTTAGTCCCCATGGAACAAGATGTTATAGCACCATTCTTCTAGGAGTCAAAAACTAAGAACTAAATTATTGGAGAATTCTAAAGGAAATATGTTGAAGCTGATGCGTATGAGGAGTTGGTTGCCTAATATGTGAGAGACTAGCACTTTTAGTTCTAGATTGAATAGGGAAGCAAAATTAAATTGCTCTTGTAGCTCAAAGAATTGGCCTACTTGTCCCTATGCTCTGCTCGCTCTGGTGAAAGGTCAATTGGCCATTTTGAAAAGTAGAAAAATCTTCTAAATATCACACTTTTATAACAATTTTGATGGACAAAAGCTTAATCGATAGTTGACTTAGCATGCAACAACTTTAACCAAAAATGAACTAGTAGTGAACTAGGCTTTCAGATTAAAAACACAAAAAACATGCAACTAACTTTGAAAATATGCATTTTGTTTAAAGTGGGAGTAATTAATATTAGATAGGTGTTGAAAATAGACCAGTGCATCAACCAAAGCATGCAATATTTTGATCAGTACTTAAAATTTTTAGAAACTAGAGGTAACATTCAAATTTAATTTTGGGAGTTAGACATGGATCATTCCCCAATGGAGTCACCAGAAAATATTGGCTAGATATTTTGTATGGATTCAAAACTATCTAGGTAGTCATGGGATTAAATCCCCTTAATTTAATAGTGAGGCTCCCATAATATTATGTTTATCTACTTCTAGTTACTCTATGTTTAGATTACATTCAAGACTATGTAAATTAGGTGAAAGTTGATTTAATTTTTGTATTACTTTAGTCACTTTGTTCATGAACCATAACAAAGAGACTTTGCAACAAGTAAGCAACTATTTTGTTTTATAAAATTAGTTTGAATCTAGGATACATATAAAAGGAAGAATCAACTTGTTACGTTTTAGATTGAGAAAGAATAAGATAAGTGCATATCACAATAAATAGACTTACAGAGTTTATTATGTATATGCATGAAAATAAACATATAGTATGTGATTCTTTTCCCAATAAATACTCAAGAATACTATGATCTCAATTTAGCTTTAAAGATAACTCAAATATTAGCAATTTATCTTTATTGAACTCAGAAAGATTTCCACATATGTAAATGTCTATAGAAAAAAATTCTCTTTCTTAATCTTTCTTGACAAAATTTGTACAAAATAATCTAATTATCTCAAACTCAAAGTTTTGTATTTATTAAACCACTTGTATAATTGCAAAATAAAAATCATCCTCCTTTGGTACATAGGCCTACTCATCTATTTATACAATTTTAAGATACAAAATTCTAATAAGAATCATCTTCCTCAACCCACATGTGTTGCATTAAAATTGGAAAACATTGAATAACACCTTCCTCAAATCTCTTCTTCTTAGCATGCAATGATCAATGACATGTAGCACTTTTTTAACTCCTCATTTGGATTGATTACAAACACTTTGCATGCAGCGCAAAGTTAGATAAAGTAATTCACTTTTACAAAATGAATTTGAGTAATGGTATTTATTTGAGTTAAGACATTGAAATTTACAAACTAATTTCAATTTTACATGTAAATCATAAAATGATATTACTTTTACATAGTTATTACTAAAAACAAGATTATTTATAGAGTGCTCATGAAGAAAGAAGATAAAATAGAAGAATAAGAATTTATTAGACTCAAGGCAAAATTAATCTACCATGTGAACTTGACTCCTACATTTTTCTCTATACTTGATGTGTTGGGATATCATTGTTTGGATTGTTGCATCATCTGATTTATAAATTGAATGTCTCTCTATTTCTAATCTTAGCATCTCTATTTCAATCCTTCTATAATGAGAATTAGTTTTCTTAATCCTTGGCCCAAGTCTCTTCAATTATTCCTGACACTTGATTAACACTTTGAAAGATTTAGTTGTGAAAGAAGTTATGGCTTTTTCCATCCTCTATTTAAACTATTCATCTAACTATTCATCTATTCTTAGGACATTGCTTGACCATATACCTATGATCCCAAAGAGATAATCTTAGAGATTAGTAATTGTGCCATGTGCATCTTCTTCTAATTTCTTATTTTCTTCTCCTATGTCTAGTAGAATGCTTAAATAAAAGGATATGAGATATTTTTCTTGCTTTATCTTCTTTTTAGAAGGGGAAATCTATTCCTCAATCAAAATTTTCTCATCTAAATTCATTATTCCCTAAAGACTTTCTTGTTGAAGTTTAGAAAATTTATTTTCAATTTCTAATTCAGTTCTCATTACTCTAACTTCTGTTATTTTATTCAAAATATTAGTTTGAGCATCCTTAATGAGTGAGAAGAATTTTTTAGCCTTTTGCTTCATTTTTTCAACCCATTTGTCAATAGCTTTAGCCTTATCCCTAGTCTCTTCTACTTCAGTAATCACTTGTTGAGAAATCACTACTTCTAAAAGTAATACATGTTGATGAGTAGATTTTGCCACTTTGGAAATTATTTAGAACACTTGATTATTTTGATCCTTCAACTTAGTTTTAGCAACTTTCTCTTCATCTAGATTCCTGAAGTGAGTGTTAATTAAAGTTTGAGTATCTTGTTTTAACCCTTTAATAGTGAACCTCCTGAAGAGACACCCTTGTGATTGCTAGATTCTCATCATTAACTTATCCTTTATTATCTCCCTATGGGGGAACTTCTATCTCTACAAATTTTTGTCCTGAAGATTCAATTATCAATTTTGAAGTGATTTTTCCTTGATTGGATTTCTTTCCCCTTTTATCCAAACTTTTCAACAATTGAAAATCTATCTCCTCAAGATTGATCACTTACTTTGATTATGAAGTTATCTACAAAGCCAACCAAGATGAGAATTCTATGTTAGTGGAAGTGATTGAATGAGTAACCATTTATTGTTGTTCATTTCTAATTGATAGCTCTTATGAAGCAACTTTTTATGAAGAAAGTCCTTGTGCTTGAGTGTCATATTGATTTTTTTATGTTTAATATCTCAACCTCTACTTCTACCTCCTTTTCTTTCTCAATTTATTTTTATTTTATAGCCTCAACTCTATCTCCTCCTAATATTATATCTATTTTTTTTTTTTAATTTATCTATCCCTTCATTTACCATATTTTTAGTAACTTCTTTTTTAGAATTCATTGCTTCTTTTTCCTTCTCCTTCTCTAATATTTCTCCTTATGATGGGAGCACCTCTTTAGGAGTTACCTTTTTAGGTTCTTTTTCCATATGAGGTGGTTCTTTTTAAGGAAGTGGTGGTGTTATAGTACATGGAGTAGATGGAAGAGGAGGAGGACTCACCTCTTTCTAGGTGGACTTCTTAGAAGACTTAGTGGCATAAACCTTCAGAGGTGGTGCAAGAATCGAAGGGTCTAGGTCAAACTTATGGGAGGAGTAGAAATTGGAATGAAAGAAGTAACATGGGTAAAATAATCCAATGGTGAAGTGGAAATAATTAGTTGAGTTGGTTCCTTATCTTTCACTACTAAGAAAGTATCATCAACATTCTTCTTCAGCTTCAATTTCTTTAAGGGACCATGTCTACATTGGTGGTCTCACTTATTAATTCCTTCATGTAATACCCCTTGTTAAGAAGCTAGTTATAATTCATTACCAAAACATTTGAAGTTCTCCCTAAAAAAATTTTATCGTGATCATCTAAAAAATTGATTGCTAGAAGTGGAGCACTATCTCCTCCTACTATATGAAATGCATCACTTGTAATAATACCATCATCTTTCATACCCTTGGGAATAGAGGATAAATCAAATGCTAAAATTTGCTCCATAATTAATCTACTATTATCCCTTCTTATTTTAAACTCATCCCTACAATCTATCTAAAAATCTTCAAGTGCAAAGATATGCATATAATCAAGTGAAACAGTACTCTGTGTTAATCCTCTATAATCAAAATTTGCCCTCACATCAAAATGTGTTTGAATTTAATGGTGATACATTTATTTCTATATATTCCTAGCTTTATAAATGTTAAGATAATGATAGTGACCAATTATAATAGGAAAATTCATGGCTACCTTGTGAGCCTTAGACTACAAATCATGCAACTCAACTAGTTGCCTGGTCATCTCCAAAAAAGATCCATTTATCACTTGGATATCTTGGTAGCTTGATAGGTGCTCTTAAGAAACCCACTAATCTAAGATACAAGAAATTAGGAAATTCAATAAACATGCAACCATATAGTTAGACTGCACCCCATGCCTCATCTAATACACTCCTATGCTTCAAAGATGTTTTTAACTTGAAAATAAGCTCATAAAAGAAATGATCATTTACTACAATGTAATTCTTGTAGTATTCTTCAAGAACCAACTAAGGATAATATTCATATATTGGTAATATTGATAGTGTACCATTGGTCCTTAACCTTGAAAAAACTCCACTGGAGGCTATTATATATACAAGATATGAAGTCATATTGAAATCAAAATTCTATAATATATTCCTCAATTATTGATCCATGTTGTCACTAATCATTGTTACCTAGTCAATCTTAGTAGAAATCCAAGTTATATCAATGTTTCTAATATAGGCATACATCCAGGGTGAAACCATTTTTAATTATTTTGTCCATTGATTTTGCATAATAGCTTAATGATATCATCTACCTCTTGAACAAAATCTGATCTGACAATGTGCTTAGGGAACCTTGAGGGTTGTTTTATTTTCTTCAAGTAATATGTATTCATAATATTAATACACTCTATTGTTTTAATCTCCCACTGTTTCTTAGTTGTCTCCATTGGAATATCAATCACTTTTGGTGAGGTTGGAATCTTCAAACAATAGTTAAGATATTAAACATCCAACCTCACAACCACATTCCCAACAACTTCTCTTACCACCCTGGTTAGAGATTCATAGTACTTAGCACATGCTAACACAAACTCAAGAAGCTGGGATAAACTTGAGAAAGTTTTAGCCTAAAGAATCCCACTATTGGTCATTGACTGTAAAAGAGGAGTCTTTGCAATAGCCCTTGATCTTTCCAAAATCTCAATCATAGATACATCTCCCATATCACTATCAATTATTTCTATCATCTTTAATGATATACATGACGCAATAGGGTAACCTTTATATTCATAATTCATTTTTGGTTCTTCAACTCTGACCTTCTTTGCCTTTGCTTTGCCCTTCTTGCTTGGTTTTAAAATCTCCTTGAGTGCTAACTCTAGGGCCTTATTAATGATCTTGCCTTGTACTCCTATTTATGTTATCTCTTCCTTTGACCTTCCTAATCCCTTTAATCCAGACATTTACTCTTTTGAAACCTAAAAAACCTTTACAAGTACTTAAAAATAATTATTGATTGCTCTAACTCAACTACAAATGGGTCAAGAAGAAAATCTCTCAAAATCACTCCAGAGGCTTTAAGCAGCTTGGCTCAGGATTTACAAGTGTGGTTACTTGGCTGACAGGTGGAAATGAGGTGGAATCTCATAAAATTTATATAAATTCCAATCCATTTATTACAAACATGGTAAATCCATATTATCCCTTGCTTCTTTTTTAATCAAGCTCTTTGAACTACTTTACTTATTTTAAGTAATGAAGTAAAGCTCTTTCACAATCTTGATTTGGTCTAGTCTCATGAATAGTTCAGGTTCATGACTTGGAACTAATTTTACTTATGAATTTAATAAATTAAAGCACTCTCATAATCTTGATTAGAACCAGGGAGTGTTGGTTAGGTTTTTGAAACTACTTAACTCCTTTTAGTTTTTGATGTAAAACAACTTGAGAGACCTGAATTGGTCTATGGGTAGTAAACTAAGTTTTTGGGACAACTTAACTTATTTCCATGGAAGTAAAGTAACTTGGAGAACCTAATTTGCATTACAAATGAGCTAAGTCACCTTGAGCTTATTATATCTATTGAAATAGATGAGTAAAAGGATTTGAGTGATGTTTTTTAAGCAAATGTCTTTAATCCTTTGGAGTAATTAGGAAAAACTAAGGAAAGCAAAACAAACACTAGTATAACCCATGTTCTTTATTCAGGAGACTGGCTTCAAGTAGTGAAACTAACACACACAAGGCCAAAATGCAAAAAAATTCAAAAAAGGGGGTTCCCCAAAATCTTGAAGTGTCAAATTTTGGGGACACCACACTCCTCAGTGGATCTTTACATACAAATGAGGATCTAGAGATCATCTTCCCCAAGCATTATATACATAATAAGGGACCTTTTCTCACACATGAGAGGTTACCTTCACTATTCCAAGGTGAGATAGAGCTTACATCAGAATACATTCTATGGTTAAAATATTGTTTGCATCTATTAATTTATCAACCAATGGATTTATAAGTGAAATACATATTTGATAGAGGTTTAAACTCTCCTCTCAAGGTTATATTACTATATCAAACATCTAAATCATTTAGACATTTATGCAATGAAGTTATATCACTAGAAGCAAAGTTGGGATTAGTAATTACACAATTAGAGGTAGATTTGCATATAAACCCCTCACAACCTTGGTCATCAAATTTGGTACAAGATCCTAGTCCACTTCTAATTTAGAAACTAGTGGAACACAAACAACCAATAAAAATACTTAGTAATTGCAAAGAGCCACTCTAAATAGAAAAATATATAGTGAATAGTACATAGGATATATGTAGAGGAGTTAATACAATTTTTAGATAAGGCTAGGCCTCATGACATCTTACTTACACTACTAGATAAGGGGATGATCACACTTCCTTCAACTAATCATCATACACTACACCATTTGAAATAGGTACCATAAATACATTATTATCATTTTCATTAGATAAATGGACATTCAAATGACCATTATTATGAACTCTAAGCTCACATCAACCAGTATGCTAGCATAGGCATCATAGAGTTTACACAAGGGGCATCAAGCCCTCATTTACCACACTCTCCTCAATCACATTCCTCTATGACAGATTTATCCTAGGATGTTCCTTTCAAGTAACCATTGGTTACTCATCGTATAAGCCAATAGACTTCTAAGATATCCATTTATCAATATTCTTATACATCATAACCTCAACAATGATGGTAATTAGTTTACAGAGTTTAGAACACACCTCTAGTGCATATGTCAATTAAGATATTTATATATAATTATGGACCCAAAGGAAATTTTTTGGTAAAATCACATATTAAAATCTTTGGAAATAATTAAAGAGCTTATAATTTACCTCTAGTGTACACATAAATTAAAATATTTAAGAATAATTATCAATCCAAAGACATAATGTTAGTTCAATAATCAGTAAAGATATATGAAAATCATTATAGAGATCAAAACTCAACTTCAATTTTAACACCGATTAAAATACTTTCAATAAATAAGACAACTTAAACTATATTTTCAGAGCACCAACCACTAAATATTTTTGCATCAAATTCTACACATTCAAACACCATCAGTGTATCACACATAGCTCCAGTTTCATAGTCTATCTACAATAACACATCATGAGTAGTATATTCATTGGTTCTCCATGACATATGGGTTTAGATAGGGCATCTCATCATCAAATTTTATAAATGTAGACATCTTATGATAAATAAACAAAAAACCATATACCAATAAATTTAAAAAACATAATCTCTTACATATATTCCTAAAACATTCATAACACATATTTAAATCAATTAACTTTAATCCAACGAACACAAAATTACAAACATCAACATTTCAAAAAATCAAACAACTTTAAATACATAACAATATATATAATATTACGATATCTAGCTACCATTACACAATGCCAAATTAAACAAACACCATGTATATATAATTAAAAACATCATTTTAATACAAATATGATGCATCACTCAATGATGCAAAAATGATTTCTAGGATCATATCCCTCATTCTCACTATCAAATACATCAAAACTAGAACTAGAGGCCCCAATATCTCTACATAACCTCAATTTATGTCTATGCCTACTCTATCCCAGTACATACCAAGCTCAACCATACACTCAACATACTCTCACTGAAGTCATATATAATAGTCTACTATACGACTACTCACCCCACCTAAAGCATTAGGAGAGGGCATGGTCTACCTATAAAGCTCTACATGTAAATCATTTTTATCTACTACTGCTTGCCTAAATACCATAATCATTATCTATGCCTAATCAAACAAATGGGTATGTACTCTAACTACATTGGTGACTCTTTCCACCAATAAATCATCCAAGGCATCATCTAGGATAGTACATGTTAAATAATACAATCATGACTCAATGGTGACCTCCCAATATTCATCATCTCCTACACCTATAAGTATACATATAATTTGATAAGAATCCTATTATACAAAAACACATAACAAACTCTAAATGGAACATACAAACAAACTATATAACTTACCATCTATAGAACTTAGGGTCTCTACATCTAGTATCTCCTTTATGATCATCCCATCTCTTGGGAATAGAGGTTCCCATCTATGGTCATTCCACTAGGTGATGTAGGCCTCATCACTCCAACATCATCCACATTTGGTACCTTAATATCAAGATCATGCTTTGTCATTATTATAGGAGCTTGATCAATAATTAATGACCTTGACCTACTACCTAACCTTCAAAGATCCTAAGAACTCCTCAATCACACCATAGGTGTTAGGGGCACATATTGTTCAAAATTAAACTATTGAGTAACCCTATCATAATAAAATTTCTCATATACATTACCCTATTGATCATGTATCCAAAAACTCACTTAAATATGCCTCAACTATGTGATATCCTAAGGCTACCCCTGATAGCCCATGTAGGGTCTCAAAATAATATCCTTTACTCTCAAATCATCTATTAACTACAGACAATATGTAGTACTTCTCCTTAGTGCATGTTGTATACTAGTCCATCTATCTACAAATATATGTGGGCAAGCCCATCCATCCCATGGATGTGCTACTAGCCTACTCACAAAAATGTGATTGTATGCCCATAAATGTAATAGTGTTGATGCATTGATACCCCCACCACTCATATCCTTTGTAAAGTGGTACAAGTCCATGTATAAATGATCTAGCATGGTATGACCCCAAGAGTACATAGTTCCATGATTTTTAATGTCATACACTATCCCATGCATCCTTTATGAGATAGAGACATCATGATGATAAATGATGGCAAAAACATAGCTATAAATTTCTACAATCATAAAACATTGGCCATTACAATCATGGTTAATAATATGTCACGATGAGTCTCATCACCATGGTAAATAAATACATAGATGCCCATTGTATAACTCAAGGATTAGTAGCCTCTTTTAATATAGCCTATTACCTATAAATTGATAATTGTTGAACTTTAAATATATCTTACAATGTCACAATCATATTGCCCTTAGGTAGATAGAATGTATATGTGTCTACATTCCACCTCTCACATAGTGCAGTGATCATATGATTATCCTAGGGCATAGGCTCTAGGAAATCAACATAACATAAGCATACTCTCTCAAACACCTCTATCTCAACATTAGATAAGGTAAAACCTTGTATGGTCTCCATCAACTTACCTGTATAAAACTCCATCATATGGGCATTAACCTACAAGATTACAATCAAATATGACATCAGTAAAACAAAAACTAAAACCAAAAAAAACAATAGGAATAAAAAACTAATCAACCATGCTAAGCATCATATATTGGGCCTAATGGACATTAGCACTTCCTAAAGGATAATTGTGTTGAACATTAGCACCACACTTTAGACAATAGTGTCAAGATCTTGACACTAGCACCCAGAATAGGACACTAGTGCCATCTTATCTAAAATAAGACAAAAATAGCCATTCTCCAACAAAATCAATAAAATAGACAACAATAATGATAAAAAAATAGGAAAAGTTTTGGACCCTTACTAGGTGTACCTCCTCCCCATCTTGAATCCATGCCTTGACCTCCTCATATTGTGATAAACTAACACATCATCTCCTTGGCATGTCTCTCTCTCTCATACTCAAAACTCTTTCCACTCAAATGATGTAAATTAATTGCCAATGATTCAAAAATACCTATTTAATTCATAACTTAACTAATGCCACCCTATTAAGGTTACCCATGCATGCCAATTTTACTAATTAATACAACTCTCTTGTTATTCCCATATATTGAGAACTGTAGTTTTGATTTGCAAGCCATTTCTTGCACATGAGGCTTGATACCAATAAGATCTATCCATATTGGTAAAAATAATCCCCTCATCATATTCAAACCTATAAAATGAATTAAAAAATCACATTATATTAACCATACAACAAACTAACTACCTATCTAACTACACACTAAATTATCAACTCTGACATAATCAATACATTACTCAAACCTAATACAACAAAAATACCAAGTAAACACCAACACAATTGATCTTTACCACTTTTGGTTACATATCCTCATCAAAATCTTGACTATCTCACCAAAGGGGGGAATATGCATAGATTGATTTAAACATGTAGAGTTACATTTAGTTTTTCAAACACATAGGTCTACATAGGTTTACATAGGCATCTAGAGTTATAGATTTTTAGACATACATATGTATAGGTCTACACAGCTTCATAAAATTTGCATAGATTTTTAGATATACAGATGCACATGTCTACACGGGTTCACATAGGTTTTCATAAATTTTTAGAGATAAAGATGCATAGGTCTATACAAGTTTTATGTAGGTTTACATAGGTATTTAGATGTACACTCTATGCAGATATATAAATTTGACATAGGTATACCAGTTCATTTATATATTCAAATATATGCTACATAACTCAAATATTAGGATTAGGGGTAAAGTGTAGAGTGCATGTTCTTGGTCCCCATTTTCATATTTATTAGGTAACACTAGTATCATCACCAATATCATCACTAGGTTTTCACTAGTTTGGGTCATAGGACCGTTTGTAGCGGTTGATCCATAGCATTACACCAGACCTAGTTTACATACTTCGATTCAAAGTGGGGAAAAGTGAGATTTATTTTTCCACATCTTCATCTTACATTACTCAGAATCAGAGTGGGGGCCAAGTAAGCCTCATTTATCTAGGCGTTCAATTTACATTACTCAGATTTAGTGTGGGGGAAAGTGATCCTTATTTCTCATGCATACAATTTATAGTACTCAGATTCAAAGTGGGGGCAAAAGAGCCTTATTTCTTCATGCATTCAATTTACATACTCAATTTTAGTAAATGGGGAATTCACACCATATGTCTTCCCTTCACATGGTACACTCCAATTTTTATCCACTTTTTTTGCCAATAAGTAGGCTAAATCTAGATTACATTCACACAAGTAATTACAAGTACACATTTTTATTTTTTTTAATCTAGTACTTCCATTTTATTCCATTACTATAATAAAAGAGGGGTAAATGTAAACACCCTATTTTTTCCAAAAAACCATAAGTATTATGTATTTTGTTTCTCTTTCATACAAGGTTCTTAGTGATGGTTATATTCATTATTTGCATGGTCATCTTGAGTATTTTGATATTTATTGTCTTATTTTGCCTTTGTTTGACACCCCCAATAGTCACAAGTCACCTTTTTCTAGTCCCAGTGGCCCCTATCCTATCATCCTTAATTTTTTCTCTATTCTAATCCTTAAGACATTAACACCACTTTCAAGATAGTAGCACTACATGGTGCTAGTGTCCACTTTTGGATTCAATGTCCATGGGCCCTTTCAACCCTGCTCCATGACCCTTCTCTTATGTTTTTTATATATTTTTCATGACTTGTTGTCCAACAAGAAAGGTATTATATTCCAAATAAGGATCCTCCTCTATAAATATCTTGATAAGGAATTTTACATCTAACACTTATAATTTTGGTACTTATTTATAGAAAATCAACCAATAATACAACTCAAATACTCTTTATACTAGTCAGCTTTCACACCTAGATATTTGCATACTTGATCAAATAAGGGCCTAGGAAAAATTCATTCTAACATACCATGTAAGTTGATGGTGCATGTTCCTTAAGGGATAACTACATGTGATCTAAGACCCCTAGCATTGGGATTGATGTAGGCAACAACTAAGATAGCATGGGTTCTATTTTTCATGATTATAACATCATACAACCTAGTTTTCCTTTCCTTTTACATTTTATTAGTTCATTATTTCATGTGTGCAGGTATTCATTAGGGTTTTGGAAAGGAATAAACCAAAATAATAGCATAGATGAGCTCCTACACAACACATAATCACCTAGAATACCTATAAAAACTCCTTCAACTTACTTGAAAGTTACATATTATCACTATAAAAAAGAAAGTAGTTCCATAATTAGACATTAACACCACATGGTGCTACTCTCCTAAAGGGGGTGCTACTTTCTAAACCTAGATCTCAAAATTACTCAACATATAAAGGATTCTTTTGTGTTTGATAAACCACCTCTAGTACTCTGACCTATAAAAAACTCTGTGCATCTCCAATAAGTTCCTTTTCTCCTCATGCTTACTATTTTGGGAAAGTTCCATAGGATTAATAATTTTTAATTTTATTCTAGACTAAAAACATACCTAACCCTTTAATCTAGATTAATATTTACATAGTAAAAACCCTAAAAGGTTAAATTAATTACTCATTGTTATCATAATTATTTTCCTCTTCTTTCAGTGCACATCGATTGGTTTCTTTAATAGATCACAATCTGATCATACCAAACTCTTCTTGAATTTCCACATGTAATCCATTCACATATCTAGAGATCTTCTCAACATAATCTTCCACATGACCCACTTTGATAGTAAGTCTATAATACTTTTCACTGTATATTTTGATGTTCATATCCATTTGTCTCAATTTTTAGATCTTGTTAAGCAAACTCATTTTAATCCACATGAATGAATTTATATTTTATCTTGGCAACAAATCTATTCCATATCTCAATATTTTCTTTGCCTTTATGCACTCTCATAGCTTGGATATGTTCTCACCATAAGGATGCATGACCTTTCAATATTTATCCACCAAATTTAATGTACTTGGGATCTTTCATACTCAAAGTATTTATTTAATTCAGTTATCTAGTTAATAAGTTATTTATGACTCATACTTATATAATAACTTCTAAGGTCTAACTTTAGTTTATTTATCATTCTCACAAAATCTCAAAGAATATATTTTTAGGTTAATCAACCTATTCTTATACATCCTAGTCTTTAGGGTATTTTGTTGTAATCTCATTATTACTTTCATTATCTAATACTTCAATTCCATGAAAATGTATAGTTTCCATAGCTTCAGTCTTGGATTTATTTTTCTTATCACTTCAGCCATATCTACTACTCTAGGTTATCTAGCCACTTGGGATAGTCTAACACCTAAGCCTCTTCTATGTAACATTTCCTTTGAAATCAAAGATCAAAACATTAAATGATGATCTAATATTAAATTATGATCTTAGATAATACTCTTACACCATTTCCCCAATGATCACACTGGAATATGTCTACAACTATTTTCAACCTACACTCTCAAATATGAAAATAAATAATAAATAATAAGGACTACAACCTTTATCTGATACTAAATGATGCATTCATGGTAAATGATCTTAATTAATAAATGACTTAGGACACACAACACTAATAATACTCAATAAAACTTAAAATAAAATGTAACAACATCAGCAACAATTCAAATCTCTAATATATTTCAACCAAAAGAAATTAAAATAAGCATAATAACATAACAATGTTTAGACACATAAATTAATATTTAAGCTAAAATCATTCACTTGTGACCACTCTTTTACGCACTTAGCTTTAGACCTATATCAGGTGACTTTTTGATCACATTCAACCACCTTACACACTCTTCTAAGCTAATAAAAGATTTCTCAATGTACCAATACTTATTATTATCAAACTTAGACACCTTTTAGGCCATACCTAACATTTTTCATGATAAATTCACCCATTGGAAAAGAACAACATGGGGGATTATGGTGTACCACTTTAGTATCCTTGTCTCCTCTCCTATCTTCCAGCTAAATAACAACTAATTTTAAAATTTAAAAGATATAATAAAGTTAGCATATGTCCTTACTGATCCCCATTAAAATTATTTTTTTAGATATGACTATATAAACACTTTTCAAACCATTTTGTAGAAAAGAGACTTCCACATCAAAAAACACTAGATCATAATCACACATTGAGAGTAAAGTACCTATTTATCTCAATTATGATTAGATACAACCATAGTATCCCAAATTTCAAGTTTAAATACATTTTAAAGGTCAAAATTCATGGTTAAGACACTAATTCACATCATTATTACACCAAGTATTCACACACCACTATACTGTGGGAGAACTACATGAAGTTTGATCCATTTTTGGAGTGTTGGTATGTAAGTACCATTTAACACATGGGGTGTTGAGGTTTGGACCAAATTAAAATTTTGTCCCCTTTTTACCCATTTATTTGTATTGATATTCACATGCTAAAGAGCTAGGTTTTTTAATGGAAAATTATTCATACAGTGGTATCTACAAGTGATTATAATCTCTTATAACAGATATAAGCTTCATAGATAAAGATATAGATAACCCAAAATCCCTAATTCCCTAACTAAAAGTGGATAAAAGTGTTTCATAGTGTAAAAGAGTGCCACCCCTCTAGTTTCCTACCCATGTAACTATTTTTTAGCTTATACCTAGCAATTGATTCTTGTTTCTAGTTAATAGGCCATTCTACACACCAAGTTTTAGACTTTGATTCCTCCCACGTATATAGTTTCCATATAAGACATTATTTTATCATTAAAATTTGATATTTTTATTAAATTTATAAAAATATATTAGTTCCAAATTAGTGAATTCTATTATTTTTATATTTTTCTCCTAATTTTTCATAGTAGTGTTGTCACTTAGGGTTTTACATAAATCTCAAATTTGATAAAACATATTGGTGAACCCATCTATTATAAGAATGTTATCAAAACCTAGCCATAGATGTTGATAGGGTTTGTATCCTTATTTTTCCTCTTTCCATTTTCTATTTTAATGTTTTTAATCTCATATTTTCTATTATAATAATAATTTTATAGGTTTTAGTGTCACATTCTATCGATAGAAAATAATCCCTTCCTCCTAACCCTCAAGGTTGTGATAGATATTTTCCCTATAACTAGTTCTAATATATCACTATCCAAAGAGGTAAGGTATCTGATCCTATAATTAAAAATGAATTTAATAAACATATCATTCCTCAAACCCCTCCACCTCACACATGTCCTCTTCAGGGTGTATGTATGCATGTTCAATTTGAAGTACCTAGGGCTTATGTTTGTGAGGCTCTAAAATATCAAACCATAACTATGAGAAAGTTAATCACATAGTTTCAAAATCAAAACCAATTTTTAAGTTCAAATATCACATTATTGGAACATCAAATTACATGTGCAAAGAATATGAAATATGCTAATATTAATAATGTATGTGCATATCCATCTAGTAATGCTATACCTAAGAAGATTTCATGTCAAAATAATAAAATACAATAGAATAAATATACAATAAGAGATTAAAAAAGTATGCAAATGGAGAATAATATTTTAAGTGAGATTATAAGGGTAATGATTAGAAATAAGTTGATCAAACTACCTCTTATACATCCTCTAAGGAGATCAAAATATTATTGTGCATATCATAGAATGCATGGGAATCACACAAATTATTGTTTGAATTTAAATCAAAAAATATAAAAGATAATTGATATTTTTTATCCTATCATTAATGCATCACTTAAGCAAGACACTCACCTTATGAGTACATCTTCTAAAGAACATGTGGTAATATAAAAATTAGTAAAGAATTGGTTATCAAAAGACAAATCAGAGCAAAAGAAGGTTGAAAAGGCCCAATTAGCAAAATAAAAGGTTTAAAAGGAAAAATTAGAAAAATAAAATATCCAACAAAATAATCTAGATCAAAAAAGGCACAAGATACAAAAGAGTAATTACAAAGAGAATAATGTGAAAAACATAGGTTAAAATAAGAAAATGTGGTATTACAACAAGAGAAGTTGTCAAATTAAATTCAATATAATAAAAAAAGCATTCTTAAAAGAGGTTTTTTGAAAAAAGAGTGTCTAAATTATAAAATGCCTACAAAATATATAATTTCAAGTGTCATTCCAAAGGAGTTGACTAAAAAGCATTCATCATTTTTAAAGCCATTGATTCTCAATCCCCTCATAGATGGAAATTAATGTACCAATTTGGTGATCAATAAAACTATTTAAATGAATGTTTATAGCATGACACTCTTATAATTTCTTGAATATGATAAATAACATTTGGGTAAGATTACTTTATCTAAATCATTTATTGGATATATTGAGTTGCCTTGCATCGTTGGGCCAAAAATATGTTGAGTGGTATTCATGTATGTCATAGTTTGGCACAATATAATATTTAATTAGAAAAATCATGGATGATAGAAATGGGGGAATTAATTGGTAAATATGCCAACCATGTCACTTTTCTACATGAAAGTGAAAATATCATAATTTGAAGATAAGATAGAGTTTATTGAAAGAAAGAGCAAAAAATGAAATGCATAATTTTAGCTGACATATAAACAAATACAGGTAATGGAATATCACTAAAGGAACATATAAAAATACATATTACAAAATATAAATTGATAAATTCAATACCATAATATGGGTAAGTTGGTTTTACATATCTAGGTATAATAAAATACAAGAGTGGCATTTTAAAAATTCCAAATCCAGATGATGATGATTATAAAAATATATATTGGTATGATATTAATTATATAATATCAATATGGAAATGATATTAAACCTAAATAGTTACATCATCCTCTTCATTCACTAGGGGTTACCATTACTTTGTTTAATATAATACATATTGATGGTAATAATATTAAAGGGAATCATCATTAGTATCCTTCTCCCTATTTCTCAATTCATATATATCAAAAAATATACAAAAATAGTAAAATATTATATAAAATAACAACATCAAGACTTATGCATGTTTATATGTAATTTTCATACATCAATTCAATTATTCATATTATTATACACTTCTTTTAGCCAATTTTATATCATACATGATTCACCAGCCTACACAAGTGTATATTTTGTAGAACATCATTTTTAGATTTAGATGTATGAACTTTCATTTTTACACATTTATAAAATGCATTCAAACAAGAGTGTTAAGTATGAAAAGAGTGAATTGATCTTGTGTCCCTCACCTTATTTTTGTCCAAAGGAGCTCAAACTATCACCATTTAGTCTTAGACTACATAGTAGTTTCCAAAAACATGTACATTCATAAATTAGCTCATTGGTGGCATGGTATACATAGGTTTTATCCTTATTTTCCCACATTATCTTACTCATAACTCAATTATTAACATAGAATTACATATTTCAACATTTCTCACTCACTAACATTATTAGATACTATTATTTATCTCATTTATTGAATATAATCAAGTTATAACTAAAATTTTTTGATCAAAATTACATATTCATTCATGATATATACATTTCTCTTTATAACATCACATATTTTATGCATTATTTGTTTGTTTTGATGACATTTGAATATGTCATTTATGAGTGGCTATAAGCCTCCATGTCTTTAATTGTATGTGTTTTAGGACATTTTAATATGTCATTTATGAGTGGATCTAAGACTTCATATCTTTGATTGTATGCATGTGAGGACATTTTAACATGTATTTATGTGTGTCTTCTATTCATGTGTAGACATTTACACATGCCCTTCGATGTGGCTCTATGCTTCCTTTATTTTCTTATATGCATGTGAAGTAATTTGAACATATATTTGTATATGATTTATATTTGAGTGATATTTGAGTATGTCCCTTGTATTATCCCCATTAGGCCTTATATTATGTGTTTTTTGTATTTTTCATGTACTCTTTAATTGTGTGTGTCATGGCCATGACACCTTGCTTGCTTCTTTGCTAAGTTTTTTTGATGCCATGAAGGACATCATGCATCCACCTAGCCTTTCCAATACCATGATAGATATCATTCATTCCTCTATAATTAGTTCTATTTAGTGTTATATACTTAGTTGATCTCTTATCTACATGCTTCATTATCACATCTATCTAGACTAACTTACTATGAATGCTTGTTTCCAAATGCATCTTACATGATTACTATGCTAATTTTACATACATAATGATGTCATTATTTTTCATGTTATCAATTTTACTCAAATTTCCTTTTTGCATCATAAAGACCTACTACATGACTTTATATTTTTATTTAAGTTATTGTACAGGCTCAAGAACTCATGTCAAAAGAGGGAGAATCCATATAAGTTTTTATTAGATACTAGACATCGTAGATCAGTAGACAAACATTAGTCAATAATGATTACACAATTAACATACTTGTAGGCTTAGAAAATACACTAAAAGTCATGTTGAATAGGAGAGCCATATTAGATAGGAGATAATTAATATAGTGTCATTCCCATTTTTATTGTCTAAATTCCCAAAAAAAGGCATTTCTATATTTTAATAGAACCTCATTTTACTCAAAACAACACTTGATAGTTTTACAATTTTAGTTTCTAAAATTTATCAGAACCTCACTTTACTAAGAATAATACTCAATACTTTCATAATTATAGTTTATATAATTACTTAGATTTACATGGTTTTATTTTATATTTTCTTAGTTTGGGGGTAATTAGTACCACATGTTTCAGTATGGCACGCAAGTTTTTTCTCAAAATCATAATTATTTTACTTATTCTTGGAATCTATATACACCAAATATTAGTTAGGGGCATGTGCCTAGCACATTACTTCTTCATTTCTTAGTTTTGCACCAATATTATAGATGGAATGACAAATCATGTAATTCTCCATGACGTATACACCAAACCTACATTATACTCCATATTTGCACTAGAATTGAACCTTATTAAATCTATAGTGGTTGATTCACTATTTACACTAGTATTTGCACCTACTTTTACATCAAAAATATCTATTAAGATTTATACAGGGATTCCAAATTACTTCACTATTATGGGTAGGTGATGATAGATTCAAGAAAACCTTGTATTCTTAAGTGCACACACTTATCAATGAGGATTGGGGCATGCATAGTCCAATCCAAGATATTCAATGTTAATGAAACTATAAATACACAACCAACCATAGTCAAAAATTATTTACATCAAAAAAACTCAATGGTTCACATATCTAATAAGGTGTGTTCACTCCTAGTCACTCTCTAGTTCATTGTATTTCAATTTTTGATTTTCCTATTAAGTAATGATTGATATTACATATGTTTCATTATAGGTTTTGCATGGATCATAATTCAACATTGTGGCCTACATCCATAACTAGTCTTCATAGGTAAGTTCAAGTATGCATTCTTTTTATTTTGACACTATTAATTCTAATTTTGTTTCATTACTATAATAAAAGGAGGAAAAATGTTGACATGTAAATTAACATTTGCACTTATGACCACTCTTTTACACACTTAGATCTAGACCTATTTTAGGGCCCTTTTTTATCACTTTGGACCACCTCATACACTCTTCTAAGCTAAAAAATGACCCATGAATTTACATTAATTCTCAACATGATCAAATCACCCATTTGACAAGATCACCCTTTGGGACTATAACACAATGCTCTAGTGTCATTGCCCCCTCTCCTATCTTCCCACTAAATAATAACTAATTTTCAAATTTAAAAGATATAAGAAGGTTGACCTCTATCCCTAATTATCCCCATTTGAATGAATTTCATAGATATGACTATATAAATAGTTTTTAAGCCATTTGGTGTAGAAGAGGTTTACACATAAAAAATCATCAAAATCATAATTGTATAATGAGACAAAAGAACCTATTTCTCCCAATTTTGATTGCATACAACCCTAGTAGCCTAGATCTAAGTTTGAATACATTTTACAAGTCACAATTCACTATTAAGTACTAAGGAACTTAATCACATAAATATTTCACCAACATTTAGCATATTTCACCAATTATTCACACACCACCTTAACAAAATAGAACTACATGAAGTTTGATCCCTCTTTAGAGTATTGGTATATAGGTAGTGCTCAACACATGGGGTGTTTAAGTCTCACCCAAATTTAACTATTAAAACCTTTTTTCACCATTGATTTGTATTGGTATTCACATATCAAAGAGATAGGGTTTTTGAATTAAAATTAGTCATATAGTAGTCTCTGTAAGTGATCATAATCTATAGCATTGAATATAGGATCCACAGACAAAGATATGGAGAACCCAGAAACTATGATTTATTAACTATTAGTGGATATGAGTGTTTTAAAATGAACAAGAGAACCAAAAATATAGTTTCCTAATCATGAAAATATTTTATTTGACCAAATCCAACTATTGATTCATGTTTCTAGTCACTAGGACATTATACACAATAAGTTTTAGACTTTGATTCCTCCTACAGATATAATTTCTAACTAAGTTGTTTTCTCATTACAATTTTCTATTTTTAATAAATTTCTAGAATACAGTAGTTCCAAATAAATGAATGCTATTATTTTTATAATATTCTCCTAATTTTTTATATTATTTTTATCACATAGGGTTTTACATAAATCTTAAATTTGATAAAACACAATGCTACAATATCATAATGAGATACATTACAAAATCACATCCGTATATATATACTAACTCATATAATTTTCGAATAAATTATTAGATATAATATCCACTACAAAACCAAATAAGTACTTTAGCATAAGTTTAGGGCATGTTTATATAAATCTAATAGCCACCTACATACATTAATTAATTTTACCCAACAAACAAAATTAACAGACCTTAGTGCATCTCAAATATTAAATGTCACAATGATTAAATGTTTTCACATTTATAAGGAACAAGAACATGTTACTAAAAATTGCCTCCAAGATAAATCATAGATAATATTAAATGAATACTTATAATCTTATATGTCTTATAGAATTGAATGCTTCCTCCATAACACATAATAGTCACACGAGATCATAGGAATTTATAGTACCAATTTTCAATAAATTTTAGACACCATGATTTTGTGATAATTTATATAATGATGTCATAATTTGTCATGTGTTTTCTAAAAGATCCAAAACCCAACACACATAGGTTGTGTAATGAAGTTCCAAACACCTCCAAAAATATCTCCTAATATGTATTCACTACTATGAAGAATCACTTTGCCAAATTCCCTATTCCAAAAGTGTTATAATAGGATGAAAATAACATACATATAATATTTTCATGGATACATGGTAATATAATATTACCATGATGTATTTTTGAATACTTTTTAAGATAAAAGGAATGGGTAGAAATGTGTGTAAAACTAGAATTCATAGAACATTACAAACATAAGTGTGTTTATAGGTAAAATAGAACTTTACTAAACACATACATACTTAAGATGACATAAGAATACAAAAAAAGAACATTTTTGCAAAAAAAACTACTTGAAAAAAATTAAAAGACATATACGTAGTCAAAAACCTTGTGCAACACAACACATAGACTAAGCTAAACAAACATATTTTTGGTTGATGCAAGATTGCTCATGAACCCAGATGCTCCTATATCAAAATGGAAAGTATATACATTTGTGTTAGAATATATGGTAAGATAGAAAAACAAAGGAGATAAAATTAACACCCTTAGTTTTGTTAAGCCTCTATCTAATCCTAGCCAAAGGTTGGAGGAGGTTTCCATGGATTTGATCATAGGGATGCCAAAATCTTAAGGAAAAATATCATCATGGTATTTTTGGATAGAATCATTAAATATGCCCATTTTTGTGAAAAATCACATTATTTTTTATAAATTAAAATAACATAAACATTTATGGATATAATTTGGAAGCTTTATGGGACCCCACAAATCATAGTACTGATCATGATCATATAATTAGAAATAATTTTTGGAGTAGTTTATTCTCATGTTTAGATACCTAGTTGTATATTAGCTCTGTTGTCACCAATTTTATGGGAAAATTGAGGTAGTAAATAAGTGATTTTATGTTTATATTTATTATTTTTATTCAAACAAACATGATATATGGGTTTAATGGTTGACAATAATAGTAAGGTGGTTTAACACTTATTTTCATACATCATCTAAGATCTCTCCATTTTTGGAACTATATGGGTACCATCCACCATCACCTCATATTTGAGGGTATATCCAAATGTCAGAGAATTAAAATAACATATTCATCACCAGTAAGAATTACTCTATAGTCTCATATATAACTTGGCAATGGAACATAACTACATGAAGTAACAAGTTGACTTGTACTACAATGAAAGACATTTTGAAGTTAGAGATTGGGTTTTTACCTATTTAAATTCATATAATAAAATGTCCTTGAAATTATAATAAGGATTAAAATATTTAACATGTATATTATGTCCCTTATCAAGTCTTGAAGAATAATTATAGTGTAGCATACAAACTAGAGTTACTTCACTCAATGAAATTACTTTTGGTATCTCATGTTTCTTACTTGAACAATGTCAATGGACAAAGATTTTTAGCCTAGATAGAGTTAGCAAATCTTGATGAGGATGGAATAATCATTTTTAACCTAAGGGAATAATTAAAATGCACACTAAGAGGTTATAAACAAGGGTGGTTATAGAATTTTTGATTGAGAGAATCTAGCTTGTGAATATATTACATGGGTGGATGATGTATTCCTATAGAAGCATCCAACAATCAAAAACACTGAGGAAAACATTGGTTTAAAAAGGAGTGGCATGTTATGACCTTAACCTCTAGCATGAATTTTTATATGTGTGGCCAACTTGTGTCTAATTTAACCTTTAATTGAGTCATATGATCATTTTATTTACTTCAAGTGTTTATTAGGGTTAGCCTATGGTGTTTCTTTATTATAATTAGGGTATATATAGGAATTAGTGGTTAGTATTATATCATCATATTGTAAATTCTATTCTTATTATAAGTTTGATGAGGTTTTTCCCAAAAGTGGTTTAGTCACATGCTTCATTAATCTTCTCTTATACCAATCATATTGTGATTATACTTTATTAATATAGTAATTTCAATGCATTGGTGTTTTCAAATTATTTTCTATTATTTTTGATGTAGTGGATCTAAATAGGCTAAAACTATTTAAATTAACATTTTATAATATATAGCATAAAATACACAAATTTGAATGTAACAGAGAATGATTACACTAACTAAATATATAAATGACCTAGTATTGAGAGGAGAAAAGGAACTTAGCTATTTTTTTAATTTATATTACTCAGTTCTTATGCAAAATTCATTAATATGACTCTATGTATATTATATGATTACTCAACTCAAAAAATATGTTGTGAAAATCTATATAGATGTTATCAATGAAGCATAGACACCTGTTCAACTAGTTATGTCCATAACCTTCAGGTTCTATACTTTATATTTTTATAGATTACTATATCACATATCACTGGGCTTGACTATATAGATGATTTTTATGTATTTTTTGACCTCAATCATGTGTAAAAATCCTAATTTGCTATTCATTTTCCTTGAAACACTAGCTCTAATTGTGACACAGGATTGACTTAAAATAAGGTGGTAAAATATGGGTTGGACATCCCCAACCACTCCCCACTAAGTGATTGAGATCTACCTTGTTATAATAAATTAAAGAGTGCTCAAAATACAAATAACAATCTCACCTATGTGTGTGTGTTCAATCATGATCCACTAGAATGCAATGTAATGCTTTGGCTTTCAACACTTGACAACATGCAAATTTTACCTTGTGTTTATATTCAAACTTGGATTTTAGGTTGTTCCATTGAGTTTTTTTAGATTTGGATGCTTTTGGATAATTTCTCAAAGGTTTTTAGATGTATTTATTGAGTTTCAAGATATGAATGCTAGATAGGTCTAGATGGGAATAACGTTAGGATTGATTAGTATTTATAGATGAATCTTTAATATTTCCCCCATAAGCAATATAAAAAGTGTGAAAATTAACCATTAAGAACCTTAGGACATTACCAGTAGATGAAAACACCTATAATAACCACCATCATATAAGTATTATTAACACTCTCTAGAGAGGTAAAATCAATTATTTAAAATGTGGTGATAGTTTGCTTAGGATAATAGAGCATTGTAGTATAGTCTAGGAAGATCTTAAATATGAATGATATAAAATTGGGTTGGCCTAGATGATAGATAGATAAATGGATAGTGGAAATGTGTGAAAAAGAGTAAAATGTATATTCACAAGTAATGTATTTCAAATATATGCCAAAATTGATGTTGTCAAGTATCTAATACTAGATTTATTTGTATACATGACCAAAAATGACTTATGCAACCTTAATAAATATTTTTTCAATTTATTATTATAATGATTAGATGTTGTAACCTTATTTAAACTCAACTCATTTGGAATCCATCAAATAAGCTCATCTTCCTCACTACTATGATTCATTTGATGATATGTATGGGGTTTCTCACAAAATTTGAGATTTATCTTACCTTTTTTTTGAAACACCTAGTTGAAATAAAAGTTACTAAATTGTTTTTTTAACACAAATCTCAATATGCCATTATCATTCACCATTTAAATGGAAGTGATTCATAGTTCCTCTACATACAATATAGTTATGTATTTCATCCTCCTTCATAATAACTACAAACATATTGTTTTTCCTATATATTTTTCAATGATAATTATATTAAGGACCTTCTCGATGTCACTTTTTAATAATATTTTCCACCATAGTATCATTTATGAACCATATCATTATAATTTGAGTAATTAAATCCATTATTGAGTTTTATAATTTTTTGGTGCAAGGAATTTAGGAATGAAATTCATACTTGCACGTACTCCTTGTAAAAAATACAATCTTCCTCAGTTTATCTTTTTTGAGTTAATAAGAATGATCTTGAAATATGTTCACAATAAAAATATAAGTAATAATGATAATGGGGTCAATGTAACATCAATGACATGTCAACCACATCTATTATGGTTGCTCATGTTATCTCAAAGTTCTTCTCAACATAAAAACCCTTTTTTTCCTTAAAAAATACATTGATGATCCATTATTATTTTTTCTATATTTAACACCCATTTCTCGTATCACAAGGCACCTATAATTCTTCGGGACATTTTAGGTTATAAAACCCTCTTTTTTTCTTTTTATTGCTTATTTCCCTTAAATTTGCTTGTTTTTTATAACCCTAAATGCCTAAGCTAAATATCACATGATGTTACTACATTTATTTTGTAAAAATGCCTATAAGTGAAATGAACTAATGAATTTTTTGGATCATTAGGGACCCCTTTTCCTTTTATTCTCAATTTTATGTGATTGGTTTATTTCATTGATTACTACACATCTTATGATATTTTATTCTTTTATCTTATTAAGTGATATTTTTCAAACAACTTGGAATATTATAATATTGTTAGAGTATAAATGATATGATTCATGGTTATCTATATATTGAAATAGGTTATATAAAAAATATTGATATAGACATGATAATTATTACATTGTCATTAGATGAAATATTTATGAAACATGTATATGTTCATGATTGAGGATTCATAATAGGTTAAGGGAATATCTCATGTTCACTCAAGGGAAAATCTTTGGACATTATGGGGGAATATTTTGTAGTTTTGTAGGTATGTATTCATTGATTATTATTTATCATAATAATTTTAGGTGATTCTATATTCTCTAATTTATTTTACCTATTTAGATGTGTCCTTGTGTGTGTGTGTGTACACATATGACACATACACGTGCATAATATACTTGTCTCCACTATTTTCCTTTTTATTGGTTTTATAAGTACATTTTTTTATCCTTGTGTTAACTATATTTAATGTGTTGGTTGTGTTTGCTTTGTGTATTCCTTGCTTTTGATGTAATTACTCTATGTTTAGTGTGTCTCCCTTTATTTCTTTCTCTATTTGTATTTTATATTTATTTATTATTTTTGGCATGCCTTTTCTAATTTTGATATCCTTTCCTTGCATTTTATGGCCTTACCTTCCATGTGCTTTTCTTTAGTTTAATGTCTGAAGTGTTTTTTAGTGTTTGGTCACATATCTGACATATTTTTTATTCTGTTTCTTTCTATCAGGGGTTTGTTATGTTCTATGGTGTCATGATTAATATCATGCACAATCCTATCATATTATTACCTATATTTCCATGATATATAACATGCATATATTTGAGGCAAGATCCCATGTTTTAGATGTCCACAATCCCTTTTTTGAGATACATGCATCATAAGTTCACCTCACATCTCAAAATGGGTCATATATTATGTTCATTTTATCCACACTTTAAACTCCAAACTCCACATTCTAGGCATTTAATATTGTTTTCTCCATATATATGGGAACATTTAATTTTTTATTACTCTTAGATATACCCAACACATGAAACTTATTCCCACCAAAAGATATATTATGGATATTTCTTATCCTTTAATCATTAGTAATTATATTATTTAATTTAAATTTTATTTTTAGTAACTATAAATTAAACTCACAAATACATGAAATATTTAGCATAGATTTAAAGGAATAGAATTCTATATCAAGCTTTCTTGAATATTTAGCAAAACTAAGAGTATCGTTCTCAATTTTTCCTTTCTAGATTTCAATAGATTATTATTATGATCACTTATCTACATGTAACTATTCTTATAGGTTTCACACGTATGTTGGATTTTTCTATGGGAGTTTTATCAAGCACATAATCTTGTATCCACCATTTATATGTTTTATTTTGATATGTATATGTAAGTACTAAAATTTGTTATTAAGTATTTGGAAATGATAAGTTTGATACACATTTACTATAAATGACTTGAGTGCATAAACAAACTCCTAATTTTCCATTCTCACACACTTTCATTCCATATTATGAGTAGACCTTCCTTTTTTTGTTATACACCTACAATAAAATAATTGTCTATTTCAAACCTAATAAATATACTATACATACATATCTAGATGTTAAGTCTAGTCCACCTATACATAGGTCAATTCCTTAATTTTGGTTAGTATCTCCAGTCAATCATTACCTAATGTCATCAAAACCAACCTTCTCCCAACAACATCTTCTTTTAAAATAAATATTTTCCTTAGGGTTAGCCAATTTGCCTAGCATGTCAGTGGCATGAGAAATTACTTAATTAGACTCATATATAAATTAATTAATGTCTCATTCAAATGTGACTTGGAACTTATCTAGTACACATATATACACTATATCAAATTGATAAAATATGCCATTCCTAGATTGAAAATGTATCACTACGAGCATTCACAAGTTAAGTCTAGAACACATTAAATCCAAGTCAAAGCAAGAATTTTCAAATATCAAATCTAAATCATTAACTACATACATATAGTGAAGGATCATAATTTAATAATTAAACTAGATGGGAGAACTACATGTGGCTTGGTTTCCCTCCTTAAAGTATCATATACATAAGCATCAATTAATCATTAAATGGGGTGGTTGGGGTCAACTCAACCCATTACACTTTCCATGTTTTTTCATGTCTCTTTCCATCACAAGCACACTTAGGGTTTCAAGGTGGGGGAGGTTGATTTATAGAGTTACTCATATCATTAAGGTTCAATATAACACATAAAAATCATACAAAAACATGTGAAGGTTATCATAAAATCATTGTCCTTTATTTTTAAATAAATTATACTAACCAACATTGATTAGTATTGATTGGTGATACTGATATAGATTGATGAAAATGATCGTATATACATAAAAGTACAATTCCTAAACAAAATGAATTACATGACTGTTTTTAGCTAATATCCTCTTATAGAATACAACTAGAATACATATCTTAGATAATTCTATGTAAAGACACTGATATATATTGTTCTTGAAGCACCTATATCATATTGAATTGTGATATTAATGGAATAGGTACCTCAAGAATGATATCCATTAGTGTGTTTTACATAGATTCATCTAAGATATGTATGCTAGTATTATATATATTAATATATATATATATAATATTATAATATACTATACTATATAATATAATTTAATAATATTATATTATATTATATATTCTATAACAATATTATACTGTATAATATAATTTTATAATATAAAATTATTATTATTTAATAAAATAGAATACTATAATCTATATATATATATATATATATTATCTTATAATTATAATATACTTATATTATAATACAATATATATATATATATATATTGTATATATAAATATATATATATATTGTATATATAAATCTATATATATATATATCTTTCTTGATAAATATGTGTGAAAAGTTTAATATATAATAATATATTATAATTATAGGCATCTACCAAATATTCCATTATGATAAACAAATAATGAAATTCTTGTATTTTTAAGTAAATAAAATTATCATAACAAAATTATAATTCACCTATCATGTTATTAAATAATTATGACCCCAAATAAATAAATAAATACCAGAGCAATGGGAGGTGATGGAGATAGGCTATAACCTATTTCATGTGTTGAAGTCTAGAGCAACCGAAAGGTATCGCATATATTACGTAAAGGAAGGATCACTAAATTTATGTTGAGGATTGAGGACCATGATGAAATGATTTCCAAGGATTTTATCATGGGATGGAAATAGAGGAAGGTCATCTATAAAGGTATAAAGGTTGATATATCAGAGGATCTGATCAGAGAGGTCACAAAATGTCATGCAAGGGCACCAAGGCATATAAAGGCAAAAGAAAAAAGCATGAACTAATGAAAACATTCTTCAAGTCTAACACTACTTTCCACATAGAGAAAAAGGGATTTTTGAGAGCAGACTTACCTAAGCATTGACTGAATACCTATTTATATGTAAATAACTACTTAACCTTGGAGGGTAAGTTCACTAATATCATTTCACACCATTTCTTGATTCTTAACAATTTTAAAGGTCATCACATTATCATTCTCTATTTTCTACTCTTATCCCAAAAAAACATAGTATTATCTTTCCAATCCAATCTCAACTCTAACATCATCTACCAAGGGATTGTTTTCCTTATTTCCAAGAGGGGGAAAGCCCAATGGGGGTTAGAGGTCCATACTAATGAATGCAATATGGAGGATAGTTTGGATGGATATCCCAAAAAATGGTAGAAGAAAGTATGGGTGATCTTTTCCTTTCATCACCCTCCCACCCTATTTCCCCTCCCAAGAGCGTTAGAGTATATTTCTCATGATTTATAGGTTCTAGCTAGGATTTTCATCCTTTTGTTAATTTTGTCATATGTTAGGATTTATACCACATTAGCTCATTAGGCTTGAGTTTTGTTTCTCCTTACCTACTTAAGCAAGGTCTCTACATTATATTATACATGTTTTTTCATATGCCTTTTCTATATAATAATTGATTTGTTGATAGTTGGTTTATTCCTTGTGTGTATGATAAAGCACTCATGGATGTGGTAATGATCTCTTGGAGAGATCTTGGCTGAAGAGTGGTGTGAACTCTTTCATGGTATTAGAGCCACCCTCCAATATCCATTACTCAATGGTTTTATGTTACAACCTCTATTTGTCCTTTTTGGACTTGATCATATATTTATTTTATGCTCAAGATCTAATTGACCATACTAATATAGTTTTATTTACTATGAGTTTATAAGGTTTTGTTTATTTTTTAGATCTTGTCATATGGCCTCTATTAAAAAAAATTAGATCTAGAAAAGGGCATAAAATTTATACCTAGATCTATTCTTTTCCCACCTGTAGGCTATCATGTTGGAGTGGTTGATATATGGTGGCATGTTAAAATTATATTGGTAAAGACTATGATGAGCTATTCTATATGTGAGGTGAGATGGATGTGCTACCTTGTATTACATGCACTACAACACAAATGATAAGAGAGCATGGGGATTGCCATAGCACATGATGGAGGAGAATTCTAACTACTGGAGGGTTATTATAGTCTCCCTCTCCTATATAATTTGTGATTTTTCATGTTAGTCTTGAACTTCAAATGGAGATATAGTGAAACAAGTGTTTTTTGTTTGGAAAACCACCTCTTCAAGCCACTTGCAGCTAAATACTACTAAACTATCTAAGCCCAAGTCTGAATATCAAACATTATTTTCACATTGAGGATTCTACCATCTTTATTATACCATAATATCACTTATCTAGATGGCCTTCAACCACTATAGCACACCATTTCAAAGTTTGCATCTTGGTTCTACATGTTCCTCCACAATACATTTCTTCTCTAGTATTGGAGTATTCCATGCCTTCATAAGATTACTGGTACATCCTTCCTTGATATAAACTACCTCATTTCATGTGTTTAAAACTCTACTTCCTCATTGTCCATCTGGTCTCTCTCCTTCAATGGAACATCCCTTGCTAGATTCTCTGCCACCTTCATACAAGACTGTCCCTTCAACATGTTTCTATCATGGGGAATTTATTTGGATCATTGTCCATTGCCTAATGTCCTTCCTCCATTAATAAAATTACCTCCATGTGTAGCTAATGATTCAATTTCAAACATTATAATTATTTTTTATTATTTTTTGGGCAACTCTTTTAAATCTTTTTAAAATTGTCAAACATTATAATTGGATAAAGCATTATTATTTTTTTAAATAGGAAGGAAGAACTATTGGACTTTACCAAGGTATTTGATATGGTGGATATTTCATTTGCTTGGGTAGGTGACCTTATTAAAGGTGGGGGAAAATATCATATGAGGTGAGTATCATGAGAGTGAGACAAGTTTTTGATTGTTTTGTAATAAAAAATAATATATTGTTGGTCTAGCCTAAATTTTGGATTCTCTCTATTTTACTATTTTTAGTAATTAAAAAAATAAACAACATCAAAAAAAGAGGATAAAGAGATAATCATTCTTACCATCATTTTACCTCTTTTAGCTCCTTTCCAAGATTACCAAATAGATTTTTGATGTAAAATAGTTATATGTTAGATTGCTTGCCTTTGCATGATAACGGACTTTTGAGCTTGATAATGGCTTTGACTAAGGTTGTATGGATGCAAGATGGAAATATGGATTCAATTTTTCATGTTGGTTTCATGGAGGGAGTTGGATTAGTTTATATAATAAATAGAGGGAAGAATCAATGGCTTAAATTTAATTTTGAGCCATTAAAGATCAATGGCTAGGATATTTCCAAGGAACTTTAAATTCCTTGGAAATCTCTAGAATAGAGAATTATAGAGGAAAAGGAGATAATTTGGAGGAGATTTCTAGAATTATCCAATTTTATAAATCTCTATTATGGTTTAGGGCTGTAGGAATAGCTAGTTATTAGGGTGGTAGATGGGTAGGTAAATAAAATGTAGTTTTAAATTGGCAAGTGGCTCAAGGAGTAAGTTAGTAGGTAGATAGGTTTAATTAGTAGATTAATGAAGGAAATAAACTGGTTGTGAGGTAGGATAAGTTTTGTGTGATGTAGGAAATATGGAATAGGATGTTAGTTAATTAGCTAGGAAATATAGCTATAGGTTAAATTAGTGTAATTATCAGATTGAGTAAATTTAGGTGCATACATTTTTCCCCTCTTTGAAATAGCATTATGAGTGAATAGGAGGGAGGGAGTAATGGTCTTTCAAATAAGAACCATACTCATGTGTGGAATAAATGTTATATGGTGTTAGTAGATATGATATGTCATTGAGGGAACATGCAAGGAGAATTGACCTAGATGGTCACTCGAATAGAAGTCCTAGGGGTGGGAAGAAACCAATATGATAAAATGGGTTTAGGATGACCTAATAATGATGTATTTATAGTTGATATGCCCCAAGGTTAAAAATAAGGGGATAAAGTGGCTTAGTTATGAGATGGGTTCTAGACAAATGACCAATGTCTAGAAAGGAATTTGATTGATAAGATTAAATTCTTGAGATGGAGATATTGTCAGGGAAATAAAAAGATGAGATGAAGACAAGCCAATGATAAGTTATGTAGCAAAAACATATGCTAGGGATGGATTAAAAATTAATAATCAAGATAAAAGGGGTTGATGAATGATACGGAGGCACTTTATGTAAGATACATAGCTTAAAATTATGTGTGATTGTCAAGTGATTAGTCTGGTATGGGATGGGGATGAGGGGTTAATAGTGTTTTGAGCTATCCCTAAGCACAAAATTATGACCAAGTACTACCTACATAGTCTTAAGAGACCTTAGGCTAATGTAATTTTGATGTGGGATTAGGGTGGATATTAAGGTAATGGAAAATCAATGCCCCAAATGGCTTAGAAATGATATTGAATGATTGATTGGGGTATTAGAGGAATATGATGGGATTGGGATGTGGTAAAGTCATTAGAAAAGGTTTTCTAGGGGTTAAGGGGATTGATAGAGAGGGGGGTCAAATAAGAAAAAATAGAAAAAAGGGATTCATTTTAACTTTTTTCCTTGGTGAAAATTATCTTTGATCTAAAAGACATGGACCAAATTCCCTAAGCTTCCCATCACGGTGAGAGAGTTCGAGAATTCTAGAGACCTAAGGATGTTGAACCATCGATGAGTAATGAACCCTTATCTAGTGTTTTTTGTCAATTATTTTTTTTAATTTTTGATTTATGGCATGTTAATTAGGTTAATAATGTCATGGGTATAATACCATGACTCAGGTCAATGCCCTCAGTTGTGATAGTATAGTTTTAACTTACATTTTTGCATAGGGAATGGTGGTATTACAATATCATAAGGATAGATCTATGGTATTATAATACCATAAGTGTAGACTTACATTTTTTAAAGACCATAAGTTATTGAATTTTAGTTTTTCATAACCATCCAATTATGCAAAACTATAGGATACAAGTAGTGGTTATGTCCAAATCATAGGTTAGGGCAAATTTAGGAATTGAAATTTTGCCAAGGTTAGGAAAAATAGTTAAGGGATGGGGGTGGACTAAGGGATTTAGGTGTTAGTTAAGTGATGATGGGAAGTGAGTTGGGATGAGGTTTATATGTTGAGGGGGAGTTTATTATGACATTAGTTAGTGAGGATTAATGTGATTGGGGGGTTACTGATGGATTTAGTTAGATAGGCTAAGGGGCAAGGAAGTAAGATGAATTAGGTTAGGGTTAATGAAGTTAGCATGACTTAGGTTTAGGTAAATTAAGATGGGTTTAGGGTGAGAAGGATGTGATGAATGTAATAGGATGGGTAGGTAGAGATTGGGATTAGTTTTAGGGATGTGAGGGGTGATAAAATAAATTGTAGGCTAGGAAGTGGAATTAGATGATGTGAGTTAGGTGAAGGTAGGCTAGGATTAGGGTGGGGAGTTTTAGCGAGATTAGGATAGATTGAGATTAAATTAGCTAAAACCTTAAGGTATGAGATGGATAAATTAAATAGAATTAGTTTTGGGGTATGAGTATTGATTTTAATATTTTGGGGATTTGATGTAGAATAGGTGAAGGGTGTTATAAGTAGGGGGAATCAATTTATGATAGAATAAAGGTAGTGATAGTGTTTATAGTGATGGGTGTATGAGGACTTAGGTGTGATGGCTTATTTTTTATGGTGACTTGAGGTGATATAAGAGATGCACTTATTAGTTTATGTTGACTATGAAGTACTAGAGCTAATAGGGATACATTATATTATGATGATGTCAGTGGTGTGGATTGACCATGCTCTGATCATTGCCTTGGTGGAATGATGGTACTCAAAGATGAATACACTTCACTTTATTACTAGAGAGATGATAGTGACTTTGGAGGACATCTATCATATTTTTCATCTACCAATGACAGGGGATAGGATCTACTAGGGATCATACACACTTAGTGTGACATTACCGAGACTAGAAAAAGGATTATGTGTGAGTGTACAAGATATATGTGTGGATATTGATACATGCCTCCAAGAGGGAAATATATTGGCTAACCCTAGTAGTCATGTCTCTTGTTACTAGCATACTCTTGCTAGATAAGAGTGGTCAGTGGTTTCACTTGGGCCTGGGAGATGTGGTAGCTGATATAGTGCAAGACTTTAGGATTTTTACATGGGGGTAGTGGTATTAGCCCATCTATATCAAGAGTTACATCAAGGGGCATATAGGGGATCAATGAGCCTAGGTGTATCCTTGTTATTATAGATCTAGAGATGGAACCACATTGTTATCCAATGGCCTTTGGGTACTCTAGTAGTGATGGAGACACATAATCTAATGGTGTTTAGAAGGTATATCTTATTAGGTATGTAAAAGGGCCATGCTAGGGAGATGCAATTATAACAATAGGCATTTGATAGCTTATGGATAGAGCATATTACTTGGATGGTCTATAGGTATTTTAGTTTGGCTAAGATGATGAGGCTATGGTTACTTAGTATATGATTACTAAGTATTATCTGATAGATTACAAAGATTTTATTATAGAGTGATATAAACCCGATCATGTGTAGAGACAGTTTGGGTTCATACAAGACATGTCAGGGGAAGAACATCTTTTCTCTAGGAGTGATTGAGAGAGGGCACAATGGGATGGGCTAGTACATATATCCTTGGCTCATGTATATTATGATAGTATTGCCCCATTCCTATGGGATTTTTATACTCATATACTAAATCTAAAGTGACAACAACCTATGCAACATGGTGGCCTTAGAGGGTTCTAATGAGGTTACTCTAACACAAGGCTATGGTATGGAGGGGAGTAATGAGGAGAGTATTACAAGCATAGGTAAGGTTATAGAAGAGGAGGATGCAAGAACCAACATAAGATGGGTAGGATGGTTAGGGAGATGTAGATGCCATGGATGTAGATAAAGGGGATGGTGAGTAGCTAGTAGTTATAGGGTAGGTAGGGGGATTGGTACCCAAGATGGGGGTAGTGGAGCATAGGTTGATACACAGGCTAGGGGTAGTAGTAGTGGGGATGGTGTAGGACCATCCCAATAAACCCCAAATGAGGATGAGAGATATCTACTAGCACACCTTTGCATAGAGATACAAGCACAACTCATAGAGATAATTGGGATTATTAGAGAGAGGGATCAGTTATAGGTGCATCTATAGCCCTAGATAGTGTAGAGGGATGGGAAATTATCCTAGGTTTTGGCATAGGTCACTAAACTATAGGATCAGATCACATCATTATACGCTTAGATAGTCATGCTTTAGATCTAGATCCATAGTTGAGATACATAGATTTTGAGTTATCAGGCTAGATTACCTAGATGTAGGCTTATATTCAGATTTTAATAGAAGAGGTGGAGGTGGATGAGAGGGTTAAGGAAGAGATAGATATAGTGATGTAGGAGGGTGGGTTGGTTAGAGTCATGTAGAACATTATGAGGTTGACACAAGATGCTTAATATTATAAGACTTTATATGGTGTGGTAGTGCCATCGAGATAATTTACATCTTCTTTCAAATCCATCTCATTGAATTCATTTGATCATCCCCAAGAGGACCACTAGGAATGTATCCATGACATTGTGAGATAGGATATATATATATATATATATATGATTTTTTGTATTGCATCACATTGCTACCCATGGGGGCCATATATTGTATATATTTTTTGACATGTACTGCATGTGGACATTCGATATATTGTTATGAGATGTTGGATATGATGTGATGTGTTATGGGTTTTGTGATATGCATTGATGATGTGATTATATGGATCATTACTTTTAGTTACATGATAGATTTATTGATGATATTATTAGATGGATTTGATTAGATATATGTTGTTTTATTTGTATGATGATGGGATGAATTGATATAATTTTGTGATATGGATGATGGATAGGTGCATGTGTTGGATTTATTTATTCTTTATCTGATTCAGATAAATGTTATATGATTATGATGTAATGGATTTAGATAGATATAGTGTTTCATGTTTATAATGATGTGATTAATGTTATTTGGATGCTGTGTAGATGAGATGATGTAGTTTATATGTTGATGTATGTATTTGATTAAAATGATGTGATTGTACATGTTTTTTTATGGATATATTAGATATGGATTTAATCAATATGATATGCAGATGGTGAAGTAGATGACATATTATGTGATGAGATGTTTTTGAGATAGTGGTTTGTTTATGGATGCATGGTATAAATTGTATATGGGTATAATGGTAAAGTGAAACAAAAGGTAAATCAATGTGATAATAAAATATGAATCCATTTTATTTTCTTTGTCTCACAAATTGGGTTTATGGTATGAATCCTCCTACACCAAGGACGTAGGATAATGATGGGATGGGGGGAAATAAGTTTATATGGGATGGTGATAGGTTAGATAGGATGGGGATAGGTTTGGGGGAAAGGGGATGGGTGGAAATTTTGGAAGCCATTGATAAGGTATGAAATACATTTTAATATTTCACCTAATGCATAATTGTGTGCCAATGACATAAGGGGATTCAAAGGTACATCAAATCATGGTACCTAAGAACTCTATTTTTGGGAAGTAACTTGGCCCAAAGCAAATTCAAGAGTCACCTATGACCATCCTTATTACCATAAAAAGTTAATAAGATAAAATATATAACAATTGAAATAATCAAGGCAATATAATTAATATATACAAAACTAAATGATTTAATCAAATATACACACATATTCAAGACATACACACATTTATACACACACACACACACACACCAAATAAACATAAGTTAAAAGAGACTATAGTCAAGGATAATAAAAAGGTATATACTAGTTGATAATGAGATGAGTGTAAGGTGGCAAAGGAAATATGTACATGGGGTATATAGTGCCCAAAATTATTATAAATTGGAATAAGATTCAAACTAATTAAAAATCAATCATATATGGGGTTTAGGATGATAAATCAAGATTTAGTGTCATAATGTTTACAAATCCCCAAAGCAAAACCTATTCTTGACCCTTCTATAGTGATAATGTTAGTGGGAAGGTGTGAACCATTTTTTAGGGACAATAAGAGACAAAGGAGAATAGAATTAAAATCAGGCTAAGAGGAGACACACTTTTCAAAGAGGATGTGATGGGGGTAGTATGATCAAGGATAGTTATAAAGTTGTGATAGGATGGGAGGGCTATCTCTTTCCAAGAGATGTGAGGACCTCATCTGCTAGGGTAAGCCATGATTCATATGATTTATCAATATACTCTTTTGATAATAATCCTACCTTAAAAAAATGCTATCATTCTAAATTGATAGCTGATAGGATTGGTCTTTCGTGTATCCAGGGGACTGTAATTGCACAGGGAAAGAGGTAAGTCATCCACACAAAAGGTTTTATATTAATACTCCTTGCACCCTATGGATGTGATTTTTAGACAAGTGACTTAAGGTAATAGATCAGAAGTAGTAAAAAGATCATCGAGACATATATATTTAGTGATTTTGGGGTTTAGATTGGATCTATTAGTGTTAGGATAGTAGGAGGATGAGGATTGACCCATTTGGTAATTACAAAAATGTTCCATTCCCTAGGAATAGTAACTTCCATGCCTAAGTGTGGGGATTTTAGAAACTAATAAAGGGTGGATGGGACTACTTAAATCTCATAAATCCATGGGAAAATCAATAGTATATTATAGGGTAGGTCCACATCCACAACGAGAAGCAAGGTTGATGTATCATGGGTCCCATAGCAATGGGAATGTAGATGGTGCTTGTAAAAGGTTATTCATTGTCATCATATGATTTTATCATGATGATAGTAGGCCCTAAAGAAATATTATGAATACCCGAATTTATTTAATAAATCTAAATTATATAAGGTTAATGTAGACCCTTTTGTCTATGAGTACCCAAGGAATATAGTGATTGGATATGGAGATTTCTATGAATAATGGGTAGTTATGATGGGGACAAATCGGAGGCATGTCCTTGGCACTAAAGGTCAGTTGTTGAGAAGGGGATAAATGACCCACTAATGCCTAAAATTTATTGGTTTCAATATCTCTAGAGACCTTTAGGTCATTCAAAACTTGATTATCTCCTGATGTATAGGGGATGTTTTGAGAAGTTTGATTAATGAGATTTGGGCAGGTATCTTCTCAAGTTATTAAATTATATCATAAGATTTATCAGAAGATAACAAAACTTTATTAGAGAAACTCCCCTTTTGATATAAGAGGTAGATGGGTCCTTTTGGGGTTCCCTAAGAACTATGATCTTGATATGTTTGGTAGTAACCATGTAATCGACAGTGGCATTATTAATCTTTAATATGGTGGGTGATGGTGTAGTAGGCTCTTGGGGGATATTTATTTTGATGGTGTTGACATAGTGATATGGAATGGAATGATAGTTAGTTTGATTAGAAGAGGAGGTTTGACCCTAGTCTCTTGGTGGCTTTCTATGTCTTTGATCATGCTTGGGTAGGGGATCCTAATAAATGCCAAGTTATTGATTTATAGATTGATTTAGAGTACTCTCCCCTTCTATTTAAATATCACCATTTTTGATGATGTCCTAAATATAATGATTTAATTGTATACACCTCTCTATGTCATGACATTTGACTCTGATATTTACATAATCCATCCTCATGGTACCAATCAGGTCAGGATTGATGATCATCTAATGCTAAATTCTAGGAAGATTAATCATGTTAGCAGTAATCAATTATTCAAGAACTATTTCAATGGGCACTCTAAGGTTGGTAATAGGTCTTTTTCTATTTTGAGTATTTGGTTTACCTTGGGGTACTCAAATGCAAGAGATATTTTATTGATTTATGGGATTCCTCTTTTGTACTATTTTATCATGTTGTTTGGAATCTATGACCTCATCTCCCACAGCATTCTTATTCTTATTAAATATTTTTGACTTGACCAAGAAGGAATTATCTTGATTCTAATTGTGTTCATTTTGGGAATATAATTTAATTGTTCTATTTTCAATAAGTTCTCTTTCTATTTTCATCCCCTTTTCAATAATTTCATCAAAAAATTTAGCATATTGGATTTTTAATTGATATTTGAAATCATCATTGAGACTGTTAACAAATATCTTAGCTAGCTCTTTCTATGGTACTATGTAATAAAGGTGGCTTGCTATGCTTCTTCATCATTATAAGAAAAATTCCAAACTTTACCCACTTCTCTATTTAGTGTTGTATAGGTCTATAATAGAGACATTATGTTTCATATTAAAAGAAAAATGTGTTACAAATTGTCTACTTAATTCTTCAAAACTAGATATAGACCCCTTTGGCAGATGCATGAACCATTCTAGAGATGGTCTAGTGAGATTTTTTGGAAAAATTATTAATATGTAAGCACCATCATATGCAAATTCATAAAAAACCACATAAAACTCATGTACATCGTTGCAGTGATTAGCTTTCCCTCTATATTTTTAAAATTTAGGTACCTCAAAGTGGGGTGGAAAAGGTATTTTTAAAATGCTCATATCCAAGGGAGAAGAGTAAAAATCTTTGTACTTATATTTCATTGCTTGTGAGCATGGGTTAATTTTTTAGAGAGTTTCCTTCATCATGTTACATTCTTGTGAAAATGTTAAGTTCCCAAGGGGATTGGAGGTTTTGTCATGACTATGATGGGGCCTATTGGATTAGTGCATATTTTTACAAGGGGATGATGGTTGTTGATTTTATGTATGGAGTAAAATATTTATTTGTTATCTAAGTTGATCTATTTGATCCTTTAGGATAGTTCACCTCTTGTTAACCTCAATATGGTTATTTTGGAGTCATTATTATTCTTCAAGTTCTTGGTCCAAAACTTCTTCTTTGGTTAATTTATTAGTGTGTATATGTTGACATGATGTGTTAGGCTAGGTGGAGGGATGGACTAATTACTGTAGGATATTATGGTCAAATTTTGAGGTTAGTGTGCCCCCTATTTCAATGGCTCTGGATAGAAATTAGTTATGGTTTTCATAGATGTATTAGTCAATTAGGTTTCTAAAATCATAATTATGGAGGGGATTGAATCCATCATCTTCTCTTCGTAGATTGTGCATATCACTACATGTATCATCATGATCTCAACTTTGATCACCTAGATTCCCCAATAAATCATTTTATTGGTTAGAAGTTTATCCCACCCTAATTTTTTGGGTATGAGTATGGATAACCAATATTGGATGAGGAGAGTGGAGGTGTGATGAAGTGTGATGGGTGATTTTTTGATAATAATTTAGTTTAGAAATAAAATCTAATAGTGTTTAAAGAAGGTGATGTGGTGAATTTGGATTATGAATATTAGGATGACCAAGGATTACCAATAGATAAAACCTTGTAAGAGTAAAATATATCAAGAAGAGAAGGAGATGATGGGATCAAATACCTTTCAAACTAGCAAGGTAGTGATTGGATGGGTTCTAGGTATGAAAAGGCATTGATAGGGAAAAGTGATAGGTGCTAGATTAAAACCTTGATAAGGCTAAGTATGGATGATACCTAGTCTAAGGATTTAGAAAGTGATAATGAGAATTAAAGGGATGAGTGACCACAATGATTTGGTTCTAAGACTAAATATAGTACCCAAGGATGATAAATGGGAAAATATGGATGTTTGGAATGGTGATATAATTGATAGGATATGGAATATGGATGGGAATGTGAAGATACAAGATGGATGTTTTTTAAGATATTGAAATGGATATCAGGGGTATGGAAAATATAAAATGGGTATTAGATGGATGGAATATGAAATACATAAGATAGATATTAAATGTTGTTTATGATAGGTAGTGGAGATATAAGATGAGTGAAATATATAGGATGGGTGTGATTTAGGATGATGGGATGGATATCATGATGGGGTCTAAGAATGGATTTTATCCTAAGGGTATCTAAAGGGTCACAAACAAAATGGTTATGGTTATCTTAGCTTACAAGTAACATGGGGCTAACACAACACACAAATAACACAATCAACATCAATACCTAAGCTAGTAAAATGAAATTGGTGTGTAACCCGATGCTCACACCATCTAATAGCTTCAAGGGTGAGGTTGTATGTTATTGAATCATTATAGAATCATCTAAACCATATCAACCCCATATATACTTATAAAATTCTTAGGATTTTATCGTAACTCTAGTAGTAAAATCCCTACTAAACCTGAAAGGTCCTATGCTAGGTTTGCACAAGGGTTTCTTGGTCAATCCCTAATATATGTGAAGGTATAATGGGGCCCAAGTCTATATAATATGTTTTCTAACCACTTTGCATATTAGAGATTAAATTCCCCTCATTCCATAGAACCCTTTATGGGGAATTTTGCTTTAGCACCTAATGATAGCTCTCTCAATTTTTATACTCCAAAACTTGAAGTTAGGTCTAGTGTATGGTGATGTAATCCATGTCACCAAAATTTAATTACTAAGCTCGTGTATGAGATGAATTCCATGTCATGTATTATCCTAGACTCAAGAGGGGGTAAAAAACAAGTAAATATAGTTAATTTTTCCAAATTAATTACCTATATAAGGAAAATATCTACAATCAAATCACACAACAAGAAAATATAATCAATGAAACTAAAATATAGTGTTTTGGCACCCCTCCTACAAACACAAAAAATTAGAAGAACAAATGGGGGTGCCTTGATCTTGAGAGGTCCTGTACATAAGGATTAGTAGTTTGATTTAATGCAAAACCATAACTCTCCTATAAAATTGTAATTACATAATCATTTATAGACAAGATCACAACCAAAAACTAAAAAACTATAAATTTATAGAAAAATAATAGATTGTGAGTTATGATTTTGCCATAGGTAGCTAACCATGATAGTAAACCTATAAAACTAAAACTGTTAGAGCAAAATTACAACTACTAAAGTAAAATCGTAATTCCAAAAAATTTGTGATCAATGGTTTCAAAATAAAATGGAAAGATTATAAAATTTTAAAGTTTTTTCAATGTAGATGAATTCTATAAATACCAATGAGATGATTATCCTTTATAATGTTTTCAAAATACACAAATCAACTAAGATATTTTTAGCTATGAAAAATTGTAGATTTTTGGACTATACTGCCAGAATTTTCAATAAATGATTTTATTAGATGATATATATTATAATGTGAAGATATAATGATAAAATATTTACTCTGGTGATTAGATAAAAGATAAAGCAAATGACTTAGACTACACCCTATTTCTACCTAAACACAAAATCACTATTTATATTGCAAAATCATTAACATCAAGTTAAAATTATAGATCTAAGAGTTATGATATTGTAACAGGGGTTTAAATAGGTTAATGCTAAGGTGTTTGGATTGTATTTTCCTTGATTATTATTTTTTACCTATTCACTTACACATAGTACACTCAAATCACCCATTTTAAGCACACAATTAACCTAAAACCCAAAATGGTTAGATTTCAAAGTAGTTAAACCAAACATCTAAAGTTGTTCTATTGAGAAATACTACATGCCCTACAAACAAAGGATAAAAAGTACTATTGCAAATTAGATTAGGGTTTAACAAGACCAAATTTTACCAATTTACCTAAGAAACATAATACCATAGTTCTCAATGGTGATATCGCAACTGTCAGGTCAAAAATATAGATATGAAAGTTGTGATCTTACTCTTTGATAATTAATGGTCAAATATTTTAGTCAAATCTTCCTTTCCCTACACACAAGAGGCAAATGACACTTCCAAGTAGCACAAAAAAATAAAAATAACTTGTAGAGAGGTTAGTGACAGATGAGAAACAAGGATATAAGGCAAACTAGAAACTTGAAAAAACCATGAATCTATGTACAAAACCACTATTATTAGCTATTGGTCAGTTTTTATAACTAGAAATTTTCCAACCTTATAGCTTAAGGGGTCATGGACTATGTTCAAAATTTTCTTGTTAGTCACATTGAAGGCACTCAACACATGTTTATTTATTTTATTGTATATTCATATTTCAATCTTGTCTTAGTAGCCTTAAGTGAAGGATTACATGAAAAGAATGTATTTCATGCTATCTTTACAAATTTGGTGCCTTGGTGTACTTTTTATCTTAAGATAAAAACTTTGAAAAATTATTTATCAGTGTAGGACATGTCCAAGGATGCCAAAATTGAGCTCCAAAAATAGTCATTTAGATTCAAAAAATCCTTAATAAGCTCTTATTGAATGCACTACTGCCAGGTGTTAACATCTCACTTGATCGAATCATAGATCAATGACACATAGATAGAAGCTCAAGTCAAGGGGACCATCAAGATCCAATAGAGTGTGTTTAATATTGTATTCAAGATCTATGGCAAGATCAAATGTCAAAAACTTAAATGTTCCAAGTGGTAAGATCTCAGGTGCCCATACAAATATCCAACGACACATGATAAACTAATAAAGCCAATGGGTCCCACTAAGATCGATGGTGCATAATCCATCATAACAAAGTAGATCAATGATGATCAAAGGTTAAAGATTCAAAGGATCCCAAGGATCAATGAGTTACTACCAAGTGTGACAACCATGGTGAATTATGAGATCAACAGTGTGCATTTGATCTTACAGACTAAGATCAATGGCACACATTTAACTGAGTAGAAGAAATCAATGGTGCATATCTCAAAGAACTTAGATTAAATGTGATTCCACCACATGGTCCAAGAGAACTAACCAAATGAATCTGATAATGAATCCACATAAAACACATAGTGGTGATATATGTCTCAATCTATGAAGTCTAAGTCAAGGATCAATGGCCAGCATTGAGAGCAAACTTTTAGGATGAAATGATATGATGGCATGTGTCCAAAATACATGGTATACTCAATATTTTGGTAAAGAGTGTGTTTTTTAATGGCTCCTGATCAGTTAAGATTTTTTAAAATAGAATCAATGTAGGGAGAAGTGGGAAAAGGAATGGTGTGACTGTTATAACTATTTTTTAAGGTAGACCTAATCAATTAATATTTTTTAAGGAGTATAAATGCAAGGTAGTTGTAATTACTATTTTGATTGAAATTGAGATCATAAATGACCCCTTTAGCACCAAAAATTTCTCTCCCTAGCTATTATTTCTTCCTATAAATGTAGGCATTGAGATCATGATTTTCATCCCTCAGATGGGTATAGAAAACCTCTACTAAAATCACTTTGTAAATTCTTTTGAAGAAATATAAGATAATTTCAGATTCTAGTTGAATGCTAAGTGTACTTTATTTGAGTTTGATTTATATATTTTATGTTTATTATTCATCAACTATGTGTCCTTCATGTACCTTGCTTCAATAATATTAGTTTCTTGTAGGTTGTGTGAAGTGTTAGGTAGTGAGGTTTCTCCTAAACTGTCATAAGTCCATAGTGTCTTGCATAGACCTCTCTCTTTCTACCCTTCAAGTTACAATTTTATTTTCATCCTTCATACAAAATAGTCATGTTTGGAACCTTATTATTGAATCTAATCAATTCTTGTCTCCATTGGATTCATAAATAGTCATGAAAGTGTCTAAGCTAAGAGTGAATCATTACACATTCAGTACATCACCACTTAGAGTAGGTTTTCATTCATGTATTTTCTCCCCATTTTCATCCTAATAGATTAATTTTTAGGAAAAGAGATTCAAATTATCATATATGAGGAGCTAGCCTCATTAAAAACCTTAGAGGTCTGACCCAAAATTAGGTAACCCATAGCCTAGGGTCTTGCCCATGTTGGACTAGGTTTGAGAGTAGGAATTAAATACTTCTAATTTCAGCTAGGGTACAACCTAAATATCTAATAGTTATGGAACTCTCAGTGGAACTTAAATCAAGGAATTTGGACATCAACTTGGAATAGAATGGCAATATGGGAGAAAACTTGAAAGTCTTGGAGCAGTCATTAATAGATTATAGGGAAAATTTATGCACCAAATCTCTACTAGGGTTGCCTCAAAAGGTAATCAAGTTTAGTTCATTGAATTGCATTTGGATATTTCAAGGAGGAAAAGGGCACTAGTTTCAAACCCTAACCTATCACCCCCTAATTCTCCCACATCTCCAAAATCTACAAATTTTTCCCATATTCAATCCACTAAAAGTTCACCAAAGCAAATGTAAATGGTAAGGCCTATATTGCAAGATTTTGTACCCTTCAATGGTGTTATCCCTCTTAAACTTCAATAATATGATGATATCCCTACTACCTCTTTGAAAATTCTACCATAATTTATAGGGAAAATTCTACCACTCATGTAGAACGCATAGATGACATTATAAACCTTTGCTCAGTGTATACCATTGCATAGGAGAATATATCCATGAGAATACTTGACACATTCTTGAAAGTCAAATCCCTATAATGGTATAAGGGTCTATCTCCCTCCTCAATCAATACCTAGGATGAGTTTGGTGAGTGCCTATGTATGCATTTTGAGGATAAAAGTGACCATGTGTCACTTGTTAAATAATTCACCTCAATCAGGAGGGCATCTTAGGAATCTATGGTTGATTTTAACTATATATTCCAAAAAACTTGGGATAGGATCCCTATCATAATTAATCCCACACCCAATAATAATTTTAATTACTATTTAAGAGCATTGAATTTAGACATTATGGTCATGATCCAATCTATGGGTGGGATAACTCTGCCTAAGGCTTATGAGATATCTATAAGCATATAAAAATATTTGATACAAGTAGGGAAACTCATTTCAAGACCTCTCATACCAATTTTTTCTAAGCTTAAACCAACCGAGCCTATCATTGCTTCATTTACCACTCCAAACAATCAAGTTCAACCTGATGATAGTTAGGTGGAGAAATTTGCAAAGATTAAGAGCTTGTATAAGGCATAAAAAAATAATCTAGTGGTTATAGAGAGATATAAAAAGACTTCATATATGCCATACCAAGGTCCCTACCAAGCCTAATACCCTACTCAATCCTAAAATATACCCCCTTATACAAAAATCAATAATCCCAAGGAAAATTTACTCAAGGTAAATCTCATAATAGCTATGATCTTATAGCTATGAATAGCTCAAGAGCCTTGGTCCCCACATAAAACAAAATTGCACAAGAGGGTCAATATAAATCATGAGGGCAATCTAATGAGATGGTAATAGCTACAAGTGAAGAAATGTATCAGGATCTTAGTTGGTAGTATGTTCCTTTATTCCAAGGCCATGACATAATTGCTCCTCCACCATAAGGTCCTCTAATGAATCAAGATAACATGACTACCATGACATCATTAGAAGCTTAAATTCAACATCAAGGGAACATGGGTAAGGCACTAGACGACACTATGTTTATAAGCTTTCAAGAAGGGGAGCATATTTTTTAGCATATCCCAGTAAACATGGGGTAGACTACACAAAGGGTAGATGAACTAATTATATCCAATACAAGGGCTAAGTGGAATATGTTGGATGATAATTTGGGGTAGCCTAAGGATTATTCAACACCTCCATATGTTAGTAAGCAGCCTACCACTTCAAATATAACTACTAAAGATCTTGCAACTCAATAAATACCTCAAAATCATGGACAACAATAAAAGTCTCCTTTTTTTCCTCATGTCAATCAAGTGCCAAGTGATACTTCTAGTTCTAAGGTGAAGTTTAAAGATACAAGTCTTCCTTTTAATATTGTGGATCATATGAAAAAGGCTAATGTCACTATGTCTATGTATTATTTTCTATCTATTATGGGATAGAAAGAGATCTTTCAACAAGAGATCTCCAATATTTCTCATGTGAACAAGATAACTGATAAGGTGAACACTATTTTTACTAATAGTAGTTAGCCTAGACAAATTCAAGTTCCTAGTCAAGCTCTTAGTCAAGGTTAAGTTCATAATGTTGTTCATCCCCCTAAAGTTGCCAAGCCTTCTCCATTTTATTTGTCAGTCATCATAGGGGATGGTTTACTGCATAATTGTATGATAGATTTAGGTGCTTCAACCTTAGTTATGCTTAAATCCATAGTAGATAAACTTGAGCTTAAGTATGTACCTAATGAAAAAGGTATTCACCAGTTGGATGGGTCCTCCACTAAAATAATAGGTATATTGAAAGATCTTAAGATCACATTGGCAGCTTGCCCAAATTATGACATCACTCAGGATGTAATGGTTATAGACCTACCCCTATATTTTTCCATATGCCTATCTAGGGATTTTACTACAAAAATTGGGGGTTTTTTATCATTTGACTGCTCATACATGGTTTCCAAGACTAAATATGGGACTAGGTCACTATTAGGTCAAAACTTATCTATAGGTTCCATCTAGAGCCCTATATGCCTAACCTTGTAAATGTTAACTATATCATATTTGATGAGGATAAAAATGATAGTGAACAAGAGACTCATGACCATCTTGATTTAATTTTAAAGTTTTACTTAGATGAATGGAAAACTGAAAGTCATGGATTTGATCCCTATAACAATATTGAAGAATCTGATTTAGGGGTGTATTGTATGCATGAGGATGGTGTTGCTATACCTTACTTAACTAACACCACTGAAGAGGAAGATGGTCTATGGGATTTATTATTTGATGGCTCAAGGTCAACTAATGGTAATGGAGCTAGATTCAAGTTGGTTTCACCCTTAGATCAAAAGTACTATTCAACTGCAAGATTTTAATTTAGTTGCATTTCAAACACAACTAAATATGAAGCCCTTCTAAATGGTTTTTAAGAGGCAAGAAGAAGAGGTTTCAAAATTATTAAAGTCAAGGGTGATAGTGAGATAATTGTGCAACAAGTGAAAGGTATAAGTTCTATCACTAACCATCATTTTAAATCTTATAAGCATCATGTATGGGATCTCATAAAGGAATTCTTGGCATTCAATATATAGTCCATACTAAGAGAGTAAAATCAACATGTAGATAGGTTTGTAACCATTGGATCTCAGTATGAGATTGTGGAAGGATTCAAAATTAGTCAAATTCAACATAATATTAAGGTCATATGCACTCTAGTTTTACCTAAAAATGAGGTGAGTTGGCATGTGTTTGATAATGATGATCAAATTATATGTTTTCTGATGTAGGAGGTAAAATTATACCATAAGAATCAAAATGAATACCAACATTAGTATGATGATCAAATATTGTAGCTCAGATATAACAATCTTCCTAATAGGATTGTGACATTGGAAAGCATCTTCAATGAATATGACCAAGTGAGAAGAGGCAAGGCATGTATCTCATCCAAGGAGGAACACTATGAGAGGATAGAGATATTGAAAGGTAAATTGTTGAAGTTAGGAAAGATCAACACAATAGAATAAAGAGATATATTTGTTTCTTTATGTCAAAAATTCATTGATGTATTTTCATGGGAATACAAAGATTTGAAGGGATTTAATCCCAAATTTCCACAATATACCATTGAACTAAATAGCAATGCAAAACAAGTCAAGTAGAAATAAAGGCTTGTTAATCCAAAATTAGAGGAGTTGATGAGAAGGGAGTTATTTAAGTTGATCAAATCAAGGATAATATTCCCCATTAAACATTCCTCATGGGTGGAAAACCTTGTGCCAGTGAGGAAGAATAATATGGAAATATGTTTATGTGTTGATTTTAGGGACCTTAATAAGATGTCCCTAAAAGACCATTACCCACTACCCTCAATGGATCAGATTCTTCAAAAGGTGGAATGTTCTCAAAGGTTCTCATTGTTGTATGGCTACTTTGGTTATAATTATATTATGGTCAAGGAAGAAGATAGGGATAAGACTACCTTCACCACAAAATGGGGCCCTTATGCATACATGAAAATGACCTTTGGACTATCCAATGTTGGGGTAACTTGCTAGAGGGAAATGGATGTTACCTTTGAAGGTTTGATCAATGACATAGTGATCATATACCTAGATGATGTCATGATTTTCTCAAAGGACCCAACTGATCACATTGCTCACTTGAGTTTTGTATTTAAAAGATGCAGAGAGTTTAGCATATCATTGAATCTTAAGAAATATATATTTGGTATTCATGAGGTAAAGTTATTGGGTTATGTAGTTTCCAAGAAAGGTATTTACATATACCTTGAAAGAGTTGAGTCCATATTATCCTTACCCTTTCCCAAGCAAAATAAGGTTCTATAGAGTTTCTTGGGAAAGATTAATTTTATAAGAAGGTTTATCCCAAGCTTTGTAGAGCTGGTCAAGCCTCTTACTCACATGTTAATAAAATTCAAGGATTTTACATGGACCAAATAAGGTAAGAGGAGTTTTGAGGAAATAAAAGAGGCCATATCTCATGCCCATACACTTCTTAATCCCAATTTTAATAAATAATTCTACTTGTATGCCTTCTCTATATTGGATAATATATGCCATGTTAATGCAACAAAATGAGTGAGGTTTAGAACAACCTATTGATTTATTTACTCAAGCCTTAGAGGGGTATGAGGAGAAGTACATATTTATATAAAAACATGTGATTATAGTAGTGAGATGTTTGAATAATTTTTGGCACATGATCTGCAATAGTAAGATAATACTCATGGTGGTATACCCAAGTTTTAAAGAGTTTATACTCAATAGAGACCTCAATGAGAAAAGAGTTGGATGGGTGATAAAATAAATGGAATATGACCTTGAGGTTAGAGTCATAAATATTTTAAGGGGTAGAGGTTTATGTTATAACCTTGCATCAGAGGTAAAACAAGGTAAATAAAAAGTGTTGGCAATTTATGACAACTAAAATGTCGTTATAGACAACACACCTTTCAGTTGGACACATGATATAATCATATTTCTTGAGTTAGGCCAAAATATTATGGGGATATATAGATCCAAGAGAAGGAACTTTAGTATAAAAACTATACCTTGTGTCCTAATAGATTGATTACTTTTCAAAAGAGATATAGGAGGCATGCTTTTAAGGTGTGTGAAATCATGTTAAATAAACAAGTTGCTTGAACAGTTTCATGATGGTCTAGCTGGTGGGTACTTTGATACCAAGCATAAAACCTATAAGATCATTATATCTTATTAATTTTTTACCACAATGTTTATATATGCACACTCTTGGGTAAGGAAATTCCCAAAATTTATAATGTTCATTGACAAGTAGAAACTAGCTGCCATTCCCTTACAACCCATACAAGTAGAATAACCCTTCATGAAATGTGGCTTAGATTTCATAGGGATGATACACCCCCCTTAAATTAAAGGACATAAATGGATCATTATATCTACATACTACTTTACAATATGGGTTGAAGTAGCTACCCTTAAGGAAGCTAATGAAGATTCTATTTTGGACTTTTATGACAACCTTATGACTAGATTTGGTGTGCCTTCTACAATCATTTATGACAATTCATTGGACTTAAAAATAAATAAGGTATGTGAGTGGGATATTTTACATGGAATTAATCTAAAGGAATCCTCTAACTATTACCCATAGAGCAATGGACTGGCAAAGTCCATAAATAATATCTTGTTGAGGATTATCAAGAGACATATGGAGGATAGTCAGAGGAAGTGGCATACTAAATTAAGGACTTCCCTATGGGAAGACAAAGTGACACCTAATAAACATACTATAAACTTCTCTTACCTTATTTTCTATGGGAAATAAGCCAAATTTCTTGATTATCTTGAACTACATGCATTAGAGCTTGCACACTAACTTGAGTTCCTAGAGGATGATGCTATGAAGATAAGGTTAAATAAACTAAGATATTTGGAGGAGACAAGGTAAAATACTATGCACATCATATGGTCCAATTATCACCAAGTGAAGAGATCATTTAATAAGATATCCTCCTCAAAGACATTCTAATAAGGTGATATAGTCCTCAAATGGGATGAGGACCAGGCAAAACCCAAAAATCACTCCAAGTTTGACAGTATTTAGAGTGGGCCTTATGTTATCATAGGTTGAAAAGAGATAAATTCCTTTGATATTTTTAAGTTTAATGGATATATCCTTCCCATATCTATCAATGTGAAGTATCGTAAATTCTTATACTAGTTTATCTCATGATATTTGTACATAGGCAAATAGGTTTGTGTTTACCTCCAAGTACTCTTACACATTGCTTTGTTTGCTATTTAAATGAGTTTTAATAACATCCATGAGACCAAATAGTCTATGGGACCAAGTGTCAAGACCATTAGAAGTTCTTCAAATTCCTTAATAATGAAATGAAAAGAGTATGTTTAGGTAGTTTTTTGGTATGTTTTTTTATTAATTTCCTATTAGGTAGTAATACTTCATTTTTATAGTCATATTGAGCAAGTTTGATCAAATTATAGGTTCCATGACCAGTAGACTAGTCAAGCCAGTAGAGTCACCAAAAATGTTGGTCAATTTCTAGAACTAGAAATTGGCCAATCATATAGCTTAAGGGGTCATGACCTATGTTAAAAAAATTATTATTATTAATTTTTAAGTAACTCAAGATATATTTAATTAGTTTCTTGTATATTCATATTTCAATCTTGTCTTAGTAGCCTTTAGTCAAGGATTACACAAAAAAGATGTATTTCATGATGTCTTTACTCTACAAATTTTGTGCCTTGGTAGTTTTATGTCTTAAGATACAAGATTTTAAAAATGATGTATTAGTGTAGGATGTTCATGAGGATGTCAAAATTGAGCTCCAAAAAAGATCCATTTGGATTCAAAAAATACTTAACGAGCTCCTAGTGAATGTACTATCACCATATGTCAACATCTCGCTTGATCATATCATAGATCAATGACACACAGATAGAAGATCAAGTTAATGGGACCATCAATTAATAATGGAGTGAATTTGATTATGTAATAAAGATCAATAATGATCTTTGAGGTTAATAATTAAAATGTTTCAAGTGGCAAGATCTCAATTACCCATATGAAGATCTAATGGCATGCGACAAACTAATAAAGCCAGTGGGTCCAACTAAGATCAATGGTATGTGATCCATCATACCAAAGTAGATAGATGATTAGCAAAGGACAAAGATTTAAAGGATCCCAAGGATGAATGAGTTATTACCAAGTGTCCTAATTATGGTGAGTTACAAGATCAACAATATGCATTTAATCTTATAGACTAAGATCAATGACATGAATTTAACTAAGTAGAATAAATCAATGGTGCATAGGTTAAAGAGCTCAGATTGAATGCAAGGAAACCACATGGATCAAGATCACTAACCAAATTAATATGATATAAAATCCATATAAATCACATGGTGGTGATAGGTATCTCAATCTATGAAGCCTATGTTAAGGATCAATGGCCAAGATTGAAAGAAAACTTCCAAGAGTAAATGAGATGATGAAATGTGTCCAAAATATATGGTATGGTAAAAATTTTGGTAAAGAGTGTGTTTTGTAATGGATCTTGATCAGTTAATAGATTTTAAAAGGGCATCAATATAAGGAGAAGTGAGAGAAGGAATAGTGCAACTATTGTAATTATTTTTTGAGGTGGCCCTAATCAATTAAGAGTTTTTAAGGAACATAAACATAGGGTGGTTATAATTTATATTATAAGGGGAATTGATCTCATTAATGACCCCTTTAGTTCCAAAACTTTCTTTCCCTAGCTTTTCTTTATTCCTATAAATGTGGGCATTGATCTCTTGATTTTCATCCCTCGACTGGGTATAGACAAACCTCTGCTAAAATCACTTTGTAAACTCTTTTGAATAAATATAAGACAATTTTAGATTATATTTGAATGCTTAGTTTACTTTATCAGAGTTTTATTTATAGAGTATATGTTGCTTATTCATCACCTGTGCATCCTTAATGTACCTTGATTTAGGACTATTATTTTCTTGTAGGTTGTGTGAAGTGTTAGCTAGTGAGGTTTCTCTTGAAGTGTCATAAGTCCATAGTGTCTTGCATAGTCATATCTCTTTAGGTCCTTCAGTTTATAGGTCTCTTTTCATCCTTTATAAAACAAAATCATGTTTGGAACATTATTATTAAATATTGTCAATTCTTGTCTCCATTAGATTCATTAGTAGTCATGAAAGTGTCTAAGTTGAGAGTAAATCATTGAACATTTGGTGTATCACCACTTATAGTAGGTTTTCATTCATGTGTTTTCTCCCCTTTTTCATCCCAATAGATTAATTTTTAGGAAAATAGATTTAAATTATTATATCTAAGGAGCTAGCCTCATTAAAATCCCTAGAGGTCTTACCCAAAATTAAGTAACCCACATCCTAGGGTCATTCTCATGCTAGACTAGGTTTGAGAGTAGGACTTGAACACTTTTACTTTCAGCTAGGGTGTAGCCTAAGTCTCTAACACTAGGTTATGGTCACTACTCTACAAGTTGCAATATTGCACATTGATATTTATGAACTAGTTCTTGAGATGACCTAATTTATCCCTGCACACAGAAGATAGACAAAACAAAAATGTTTATGCATACAGATTAAATTTAGAAAAGAGATGAGTGATATTATGTCAATTAGAAAGCACAAAACCATAATTCTAGTTGTAAAATCATGATTATCAGAGCAATACTACTACTTTCAAAGTAGTAATTTTATACTAAAGTCAAAACCTTGTAAAAAACTAAACTATTGGTGGTAAAGACTAAAATGTCACATAATATCATAATTTCTCCTATAAAACCATGACTATAATACCATATATACCAATAAAAATTTGTAAATCACTTGTACATGGATTTTTCTCAAAATCTGGTGCTTAATTTACATCCAATTAGACCTATAAACTTCTAAATCACTTCTAGCAAGCTTAAGAAGCTAGTTTAGGGAGTAATGTCCTATCGTGGTCGCCAAAATATAACCTAAATTTTGGATTCTCTCTATATTAATATTTTTATTAATAAAAACCCAAAACATAAACAACATCAAATAAAGAGGATAAAGAAATAATCAGATTGAAATAATGAGAATTCTTACCATCATTTTACCTCTTATAACTCCTCTCCAAGATTGTCAAATGGATTTTTGATGCAAAATGGTTGGATGTTGGATTGCTTGTCTTTGCTTGGTAATGGCTTATAATGGAATTTTGAGCTTGATAATGGCTTTCAAATAAATTGTATTGATGCATGATGACAAGATGGATTCAATTTTTCATGTTGGTTTCATGGAAGGAGTTGGCTTAGTTATATAGGAAATGGGTGGAAGAATCAATGGCTCAAATTAAATTTTGAGCCATTGAGATCAATGACTAGGATATTTCCAAGGAATTTTGAATTCGTTAGAAATATATAGAATAGAGAATTATAGAGGAAAAAGGGCTAATTTAGAGGAAATTTATAGAATTCTTCAATTATATAAATCTCTATTAGGTTTTAGGGGTGTAGGAATAACTAGTTATAGGGTGGTAGATAGGTAAGTAAATAAATTATATTTTTAAATTGGTAAGTGGCTCAAGGAGTAGGTTAGTAAGTAAATAGGTTTATTTAGTATATTAATTAAGGGGATTAATTGGTTTTGAGGTAGGATAAGGTTTCTGGGATATAGGAAATAGGGAATATAATTTTATTTAATTAGCCAGGGAATATAGTTATAAGTTAAATTAGTGGAATTAGTGTGATTATCAAGGTGATCAAATTTAGGTGCATATAGTTGGGATATAGAGTTATTTGTAAATGGTTTTACTTGATTTTATCCTCTTCTCTCATTACACAAAGATTAAGGGTGAGGCCCAAGTTTGTAGGAGGCCAATTCCTCCTCACAATCTAAACCATTGCATTCTACATTCCATGCCAATTCTAATGATCGGCTATAAGGCTACCTTACAACACCGTGTTAGGTTGTGTATTTAAACTGCTATGAAAAAATAATTAAAATAAGCCATTAATGATGGAAAATTGATTATGCCATAAATTTTACTCAGTAGCTCAAATTTGGGTGCCACTTTTTACAAAAATTCTTTATTTTTCATTCTCATTCCATTTATCCTATTTTTATTGTAAATGCACTAAAGTTATAAGGTGACATATTTAAGGGGGTTGTATATGCTATGGGCCCCACTAATTTATGCATAATACTTTATACACACACTATCTTACATGCATTTCTAGTCAATCCCAATGTACTTTTGCATGTGCTTTGTAGGTTATTATTTTTGGATGCTAATCCTTTTTTAGTGTTTTTTGCATACATGATGGCTTTTTTTGCCATTTGCCAAACTCTTCCATTAGCCCAAAACATGCATTGGTACTTTGGCACATTGGTAGTTTGTGTCTTATCTCTTCAAGGCCCATTTATTATCACCTTACTTTCTTCTATGGAGACATTTTTTCTATTTTCTTGTTTTTGGAGCACCTCTCATAATTTTTGATGGCTTATTCAACAGGTTAATAGTCTCCTTTTTTTGGAGTTATTCTAGTGAGGCCTAATGTCTTCTTTGTTTCCATTTATTGTTTTTTTTTGTGTATAGGTTATATTGTGCTTGTGTTTATTTATAAAGTGCCATGGTGGGTTTGATTATTCAAATTTATTTAGCTTCACACATTTGTGTGCTCTACTAGGCACGTTTTCACTTCTTCAGTTGCTTGTCTCTTCCATCATCACTAGATCCATCCTCTTTAAGAGACCTTATATTTATTTTTGACACCAATTTTATGATATTTGATAGTCTCCCATAACTTGAATTATAGATATTATGGTGAATCCCAATGTCATCTTGTCTTTTAGATAGTTTGATAGTCTCTTTCAGTGTGATATGGAGTTATTTTGGTATATACAATGTCATCTTATTTGGTGTTTTAGTAGTGGATTTGGACTAATAATACAAACCTTTTTTTCTCAACTCCACCTAGTCAATAGTATGGGGGTGGTGTGGTGTACATTCTACTTCTTAGGTGTTCATCATTCCTTGCACATGTAGTATTCTTTTATACTTTCATCAACATGGACATTCTTCTTGATTGAAGCTATTCTAGTGAATCCCAATGTCAGTTATTTTTGTGATCAAGTAGTGGACTAAGACCACTTTTGAAAATTGAGTTCCTTTGTCACTTTCAAGTATTTGGAGTGTAGATAACTTCAACATCATCTTTGGAGGGATTTCAAAAAACCCACCCACTCAACAATTTCGGGAGGTGTGGTGTATATTCTACTTCTTAGGTGTTGAGCATTCATTGCACATGTAGTACTCTTTTGTTCTTTTGTCACCACTAACACTCTTTATAATTGAAACTATTATGGTGAATCTTAGTGTTAATTAATTTTGTGATCGATTAGTTGATTTAGACAACTCATGCAGATTGATTTCCTTTGTGACTTGTGAGTACTTAGAGCGCAAACTACTTTAGCATCATCTTTGGGGGTTTTATAGATCTCTCTTACTCTTTCCTCTATTTTGGAGGGAGTTTTTCCTATAATTTCTCTCTTTTATCCACTTTATGAGAGTTATATGTATATGTTGCACTTTTTTGAGTGTTTTTTGGATTCCTCCTTTGTACATAGGTATCTTATTCAAGCACTTTGTTTGCTGAAACTCATATGAGGATTGTTACTTGACTCCATTCCCTTCTTGGTGATTCTTATAGTGACACAAGTTTGGTAGCCCCACCAATATTTATGCTCACTTCTCACCATCTTATTGGAGGGTTTTCAATAAATGATTCATTGGGTTCATCATCATTCTACCCAATAATTTAGAATGCATTGTTTATGTTCAATGATCCTCATATTTAAAACCAATCCTAATTTCACTTGGTTGTTACAGTGACTCAACATCCATATACTCTAACAAGATGGATTGGTGTCCATAGATACACATGGATTCACACTACATCCTCTATTATTATCCCTTGGCTTTAATTAAGGGGGATGTTAGAGTATATTTCTCATTCTTACTAGGTTCTAGCTAGGATTTTCATCCTTTTACTAGTTTTATCCTATATGAGGATTTATCCCACAAAGGATAGTTAGGATTGTGTCTTGTTTCTCCTTGCCTACTTAAGCAAAGGCTCTACATTATATTATACATGATTTTTCATATGCCTTTTATTTATAACAATTGATTTGTTGATAAATGGTTTATTCCTTCTGTGTATGCTTAAGCACTCATGGCTATGGTAATGAGCTCTTAGAGATAACTTGGCTGAAAGTATTATGAAGTCTTTTAGGAGCTCCCATCAAGTGGAAAATTATACATAAGATATAAATGGAAAGAAAAAGGTCCAAGTTTCACCTCCTCAAGGGGACAATAAAATTAACTTAAATTTTGAAATACAAGCCTTGATGGATACTAAAGTCACAAGAAGGGAGTATAACAAATAACTGGGTGACCCCTTTATGGGAAAAAAGACGAAGACACATGACTTCTAGTATAAAATTACATAATTTGGGTCATTGAATGGTATCCCTCATGAAGGATTAGAATTTTATGAAAAGATAGTTGGACAAGTTGAAACAAGTTTCGAATAACCTCAAAAATGCTAAAGGTGATGCCCATTTATTGGGGTTAGAGATTATTCCCATCAAAAAAGTTAAATAGGCCTTTGGGGACAACCCCATAAAATTCATCTCCCTTTATAGTAATAAAATTAATAAAAAACCTAAAAGGATTGAAAATAAAAAGTGCACTGAGATAGCCCCTAAGGTTAAGGAAGTATATGAGTAGAAAAAGTAGAAGGTAGAAGTCCCAGGTATCTACACAAGGGAAAAATTGATGAAAACTAGGATTAAAAAGAATAGGAACATGAGTGATATCCTAATGGTGGAGAACCAAGTAGGCTCCGAGGAATCCTAAAGGTTTTTAATCATTGTCTTTTCTTTTATCCTATTTCGTAGTGTGTTGGGTTTGGGTTTTTATGGGGTTTTGAATAAAGTCTATTGTTGTTGGTCAACCAAGGGGGGCTATTTAATTTATATTTATTAGATGGTCTCTCATGTATGCTTGTTGAACATTGTGGTTCTAGGATCCTTTTACAACCCAAGTTTCACCTTATCAAACTAAAAAATAATTAAATACTTTTATTTTGAGGTAAATAAAATTGCCACAACAATAAATATAATTCATCTACTATATATTACTACATGGTAAGTACATAATTATTTTATTTTATTTTTAAGTAAATAAAATTACCACAATAAAATTATAATTCACTCATCATGTTATTAAATAATTATGGGACTAAATAATTAAATAAATTCAAAGTGGGTATAGTTTTTTGATAACATCATATCTAAAAGAAATAAATGATAACACACTCATGCCATTTCATAAAACTACCCCAAAATTCCACTGAAGGGACACCTATTAGTGTAATTATAGTCAAATAATCATCTAAAAAAGCTAAGTACTTATCTCTTTATCATACTACTATATTTAACATATGCCACTTATCAATTCATTCTAATTAATTTTAGTATTTTATATTTATATGTATGCTTGAATGCCATATCTTAATATATTAATTATTATACATATTTATATCTTATTAGGGTTAGTTTTTCTTGCATTAATCTAAACTAGGGTAAAATATTATGCATGTGCGCACACCCACTTAGAAGTGGGAAATTATCTAGAAACCTAAAAAATGGCCCATATAAATTTATTAGTCATAAAATTATAGTATTATAGGGTGCATTTGTGTTTTTCAATTATTGGTTTAGATTAGGATTTATTGGCATTTTATTTATCATTTTGGTTATTTTATATAATGTCCCCTTTTTTCTATATCATTTCTTACTCTATCTCCTCACTCCTTATCCTCATATATTTTTAGTGGTTTTCCATAAAATATATAATGAATCGACTCTCAATTTTTCACCTTCAAAGACAACTAAAAAAATAAGATAAATTTTGCCAATTATGTTGTAGTGTGACATTAATTACTTACTTTCTAAAGGAAAATATGACCTGAGGAAACAAATATGAGAGGTGACCTATTCTCTCCTCTTTTGGATTTAATAGACTAAGGGAAGACACCCTAAATTAATCTATAATGTAAATATAATGCATAGTAGGAATCAAAAAACATAAATTTACATGGTCGATATGGCCACTATGATCATTTCACTTGATTCATTGTAACTAGAAAAATAATCACAAGATACTCATGCTTTTAGCAAAGATTGCATTAAATGGATGTGAATAATGGCACTTATGACTTGAAATATTACTTATAGTTTTACATCCACTAACAAAGTTGAATGAACTATTGTAGACTACGACACATGGTAATGGATACCTCCATGAAATATTTAAAGTGAATTATATGTCAAAGGATAAACTACTAAAAAGGAATATAAAAAATGTTATCAATTAGTTTTGGTTATTATCATCCTCCCATTGGGACATGTATTTGTCTCAAAAATTAAGTGGATATATTATCAAAAACTAAAAAAGACACAATAATTTATAATTTTATTGTAAACTCTTTCATAATTCAAAAAAATAACAAAAAAACCTACATCAAAATATTATTATTCATTGAAATGTTCAATTATAGGGCATTGATAACAAATAAATAACCAAGTATGGTTAATATTTAATAAAATTCTACATAATTATTATGATTCTCTAAATAACTTCAAGTAGATAATAATAAATCATACATTAAATCCTTATTATTTATTAGGAAGATTCATCACAGACCATTTGGAATAAGAGACATTAAAAATTCACAAGGATCCTTAAAACTTTACTAATAGTGATATTACACATCACAACTCATTTTTTTGTGACCAAGTGATAATTCAAACACCCATAGACTCAACTAGTTGCAACACTTTACTAAAAATTATGAAGATTCCCCACTCACTAAATTATGTGAGGCTCTCACCAACTAGGAGACTAAACTTAGACTCAAATATTTCTATATTATAAGTTTGTTCCAAAACTAAATTATCAAGATGAAGGAAACCTTCATCAATTTATATATTTATCCTCTCTCACTTGCAAATTTTTAGACAATTTCTCATCAATGGAAAAAGAGTGAGAAAATGTCTACATTAAGGAGAATCAGACTCTCAATTAATCACTATTCATCTTTGTCTAAGAATATATTACTCAAAAAATTCCATGGGTCATAAATTATCAATTTTTCATATATATCAAGCTCACCAAATAATAGGCCACTTGTGATCCCTCATGATATGGAGAAAACACAAAAAATACTTGAGAATAAGTCATTCATAGAATTATTTTTTTCCTCAAATAAACATAAAGATCACTTTTAGAATTAATATAATTCCTCATGTATAAATGTGTTTTATTATTAAATTATGAGGATGGAGGAATAATAACGTCTATAATGACACTTGGCACAAGATCATAATTTTGACCATGAGAACCGATTATCAAGCATGCAAGGAAGTATAGGGATCACACAAAAGTTCTTAATGGGGTAATTTATGACAAGTAGAATCATATACATCCTATTATGGATTATTATCTCACCATTATAGGTAAAATATCTAAGAAATTCATTTTAGAACATGTATCTATATTTTCCCCAATTTCAACCAAACTTGAGACCATTACATAACCACTAGCAAAACATTTTGAATGAATCCAACTAAAATCAAAATAGAGTTGTATGATTAAATACATGAATGAAAAAATGGATCATTATCATTATGGGTGACATAACCTACAACCTCACTATGGAAAAATGACATGGATACACCTATCAAATTTTGGTCCCTATTTTTTAAGTGAATAATGAGGATCTCAATTTTCCATGTGGCATAGTTTTATTGACTCAAGGAAATGGATTTAATAGAATCATATTTATCATTTTATTTTAACATGTCTAATCAAAATAAGACACGTGGATACTCCTTATTTTTCATGTAGTCATAGAATGACTTGACTTTTTTAATACCACTTATTCTTTGTATGAAAACTGTGAAACTTTATATGACTAGGATGGTGTAGACACTCAAATTTAATAATTAAGTGATCAATAATATTTAATCTTGTCATCCTTAACTTCTTGTTCTATATGACATTATATTAACTTGAAAACACTATGAGATCCTTCACTATTTTACTTATTTCCTTGAAAATAGTAGAAACATCATTCAAGAATCATTGTTTTTATTGTAAACTCATTTCAACTAGATTCTAGTAGTCTTTTTCCTTCTAGGATAAGACCACACTAGGAAGATAGGACTATAGCATGGCCTTGTCCCTCACAACCCAATGGTAAATATTAAAATTTCAGATGTTTCATATTTAATCTCATGAAATTTTATCAAGGTTTTTCATTAAAATATTCTAAATATTCTTGTATATAACCACATTAAGGATTCTCAAAGCATAATATATTAATTACTTGGTAATTATATTGTATATTGAGTAAAAAATCACTATTATTTCCATTTCCAATTTGGATTTATTATAATAGTCCTAGGCCAAGTCTAAAGTCATTTTATTTTAGGTCAAGGGCACTCATTGTCAAGCATTTAAGTCAATATATCTAGTTGTATTCATATAGAAAATATCAAGATTCACTTACTCACTCTAAGAGGGAGAATTACATTGGTCTAAGTCTTTTTTGAGATATGTAGGTAACACTTAGATTATGTGGGGATTTGGAGGATAGATTGGTTATTACCCTTTCTTTATTCCCCCCTCTTATATTATATACCCATTTGTTTCATTATGTAGAAGCTAGGGTTTTAATTTTTTAGGTATTTTATGCATCAAATCTATATATGCAGGTTATCACCATACTCTTTGAGATAGTTACAGGTGTTCATTTATAATAACAAATCAAAAAGACAACTATTATGTGATCATGGTCAATATATAAGGCCAAAATGTTCCCCTAATCACCTAGTGCAACCATGTCCAAAATACATCACATAATCTTGTTTTTGGCTATGATAAAATTTATAGGTCTTTTTAGCTAGTTTTTCATCATATATCTACCTGCATTGTCAACATAAACTATATCTAATACTGTTTTTCACATTTTATTGTTTATCATTATTTATAGATCATTTAAAATTCTATATTTCAAATTTAGCTTATGTAAATTCTATAATATAAATTAGTATTCAATCATTTATGCATTTTATTAAATTTCATTGTTAAATAAAAAATAAACATATAGACATTCTGGTGAGCACATAATTTTATTTGAACATTGATTATTGTTTAATTTATTTTTGTATTATGATTTCATACAAATTTCTATACATTATTAACACTAAATAATGTAAAATTTGACTTCAGATATAAATCTGACACCACAAGGCAATATTATTCAACCTTAGATTTAATCTAACAATAAAAAAATTATCTTATTACTTTGGATAACATATGACACTAAAGCATTTTATTTTGAGCTCACTTTGAATTTTTTTTCTATATATACATAAAAATATTTCAACTTTTATTTTCTTTTAATTTTTTATTTGCATGCTTCTTTTTTATCAATTGTGTTTTGATAGTTATAAAACTAATAAGTAATTGTCATTATTGGTTAAGTGGTGGTCTAGTTTATGAACACAATGGTGTGAGAGGTAATGCCCCAATATTCAAGCCATTATACAAAACTAAGCATTTTTTTTAGTTTACCCATACCTCATAGTATATTGTAAATGCCTAGAGTCCTTGTTTATACCATAGGAATCCTCTTTTAGTTTTTTGATTTATGGTGCACTTGAGAGGAGCATATCACCTAGGGAAGTTAATCTTAATATAACCTCAAATACAATATAGTGTGATATAGGCATGTATTTACCTCTGTAGCTAGTGTTATGAAACATTGGAATGACACTACTCTATTAATGAACAAGTATATTTGAGAGCCAACACAATCATTCAAACACTTGCCTAGATCACCCTTTATAACTTGCCTTTCTTATTATATTGTATTCATAGTGGGATAAATAAGTGAATGTTTCTTTCATATTACACATAGGATTATTTTATTCATTATCTCATCACATATTTATTTTAAACATGTTATTCATTATTCATTTACATGGGTTCAATTCTAAATGAATTAATATGCTAGACTAAATAAAGCCCAATCTCAAGGCCTTCCTATTTCAAATGGTTGCACTACTATATCATTTTCCAAATCTGAAATGAATTTGGAAAAAGAGGATGCATATGTTTTATTTTGTATAAAATATTAAAATTAAAAGGATTTTACATTGCTTAATTCACACCCTCTTGAAGGGCATATTATGGCTCTTACTTAAGAACCCAATATTTAAAAATGTTTGTTGAGACAAATGAATATAAATTTATGGAATATATTTTTGAACATGCAAAAAATGTTGACTCACTTTTATATTTCTATATATATGAATAAAATAAAGTCATCCAATGTAGCTCTTCCAATACATCCTCTTCTACTAGTGCATTCACTCTAATTTATGCACCTCTAGTTACTTCCATATAATCATCCCTTGGTTTGGTAAAATTAATTTTTTTCCAACAATTATCCATGATTATGCCTACTCATTATAATTATACTCCTTCAAACACCTTTAAAAATTATACTCTTGAGCACACAATTCTTTCTTTACAATCCAATATATATCAAATTGAGCAAACTCTTTCTCATGCTAGCCCCTCTATGGACTCATGTTCCATGTTACATAACCATTTATCACTCTAAGTTTAATCTTATCCATTGCCATATGGTTTTGTGGCTCCTAATTTTACTCTATACGAAGGAAAGGTGATCCTAAACAACATTTGTGTGCATTCCATGTAGCTTATCTAGACTCTACAGAAATTATAATTTTTTGACAAAGATTTTTCCAATAAGTATTAAATAATATGATCTTCGATGGTTTTATTATATTCCTCTTCATTTCATAAAGTATTTTAATCCATTAGAAAATCATTTTTAACACCTTTTTCTATCATCATTGGTAAAAAACTATCATATACTCAAATTTCAAAGCTTAAACAAGGGTCTAATGAGGCAATTAGTGAATATGTCCTAGGATACAAGAATATGATAAAAAAATAAAAAATAAAATGGTTAATAATGATCTCCAATATATTTTCACTCAAAGTTTTATATCTCCACTTCAAGTGTCAATTATGTTTGATAAGTTCAAATCTTCTGATAAGTTATGCCATACAGTCAAAGAGCATGAAGTTAAATTGATTGATTTGAAAAATCTAAAGTACACTTAAAATGCTCATTAAACTCAAAATATATGGTTTCAAATAAATCCAAATTATTGGAGAAAACCCAACTAAATATATAATAAATATAAAATTATAGATAATTTTTTCTTAAAACCAACACACGAAAAAAATCAATTACAAGCTCCACCAAATAATAAATTATTAAGGTTACCATCATCTCATCATATATTTTTATAAAATATACTTGAATGTAATCTCATCTCTCTTCCTTCACAAGTGGAAGTATACATGTCTAAACCACAATAAAAAAACATTTGATATAAATGCATATCATGACTATCATCAATGTATCATACATTCCAAAAATAAATGTTTCAATCCTAAATAAAAAATTAGAGATCTCATTGATGATAATATTATTGATATTGGCACACCTACTAAAGAGGTTAAGTTAAAAACAAATGATAATTCAAACTCAAAATGTACTAAGATCATTTTCCAGATCATGAAACAAATAATAAGGATAATTTTGAAGTGTGTTATTCATATAATGTTCATCATCCTCCTTCCACATATGTAAATACACTTGATAGCATCATTTGTATAATTACAAGCAAATAAACATTATGTCCTATTATTAAATTTTCTATTAGTGAAATTGTTGATGATGATTAAAATATACATTCACTTTTTATTCAAGCATATGTTGACAAGTAATCCATACATAGTGTTATGATAGACAATGGATCAAGTGAAAATATGTGCACTATAATATTCCTCTATTATCTTCATTATACAAAACAAGATTTATAGGATACTTATAGAGTTGTCAAAGCATTTGATGATCATACACAAGATACTCTTAGGCATATCTTACTACCTTTATAAGTGGGGCCTCTCAGAGTTCCCACTCCATTATTAGTTATACCAAGTATGGGGGTATTTATATGTTATTAGAACACCCTTGGATACAAAAATTAGACCAGTACCTTCTACATTGCATAAATGTCTCAAATATAGTTAGGGTAATCAAGTGATCAAAATTATGGGAATCCAATATGAATATCCTTTGGAACCAGTGATATTTAATCCTCATAATTAATATTTTTAAGTACCATACATTGATCATCATGGTAATTAATTAGTCTACAAAATATTCAAGATCATATTATATAATAAGTTTCTCCATCTATTTTAGAGTAGAATCTCTTTACACATGAGCATATTACATAATTAGTTTCTACATCTATTTATGAGCATGATAAAATTACACAAGAGCATCATCAATGAATTAATATTAAAATGGTGCATTATCCTAAGCATAAAATGACACATAAAAATAGGTATTCATTCTCTTAAGGCACCACAAGTTATTCAAAATGTTCCACTTCAAGTACAAGTAATTACATATGAGGATACAAATTTACATGGGAATAATAATTATTATTTATATAGTTATATTAAAACATATGATCTTGATTCATATTCATAGGCATCTACAATTGGAACTTACTCTACATAATGTTTATCCTTCATATCATGCCAGGGGTTATGCATACATACCTCCCATTATAGATATAACTAGTTATCTACTTAAATTTTCATTTGTACATATTTTATTTTATTTTAGTTATTTACTAATTATTCTATCCAAACTTTAAATCATTTTTCTATCCTTTGGATTTACTTTAAATTTGAGCACTTATCTTCTCGATTTGTCAAATTGATTTGAACAATCCAAAAAGCTATCCTACAATGTTTGTAATGTAGATTATCTATGGAAACCAACTTCATTACTATGGAATATATATAATTTTATTTATTAAATTATAGTTAAATTATCACATATATCGCATCCTACATTATCCATGAGCACACATAGTTTCTTTCCCATTAGGGACATGCACATTCTTATCTAATTCCTTCAAAAGGCAAGTGCAATTGGGATATGGAAAGTACATCCAAGTTGAAGGAAAGGGAAGAATGAAAATAAACACAATTAAATATTCCATAATTTAAGGGAGGAATCCTATTGAATATTATTTTTAGGTTTTACAAACTCTTATACATGTTTCTAGTTTAACATGAAATAATACTATTTCTTTGCAAGAGACTAATCATCTATCTTCATCAACTCTAAGCACGAACAAGTGGTTATTGAATCCACATCCAGATAATAAAATTTTGGATAATAATTTTGAAATTAATATTATAAGGCTAAAACATCAGGAATTTTATTTTATTATTATGATGAAAATACTATGTTTACATCATCATTTGTGGCTAATGAACCTAAAATTGATGTAAAACTTAGTAAAAAAAGAATGGGATGATGATATGAAATTCGAGATGGATTACATTAAGAGGAATGATACATGGAATTTAGTTTATTTTACACTAAAAAAATATTCCATTAGAACCAATTGGTTATACAAGAACAAAGTCAAGAATGATGGAATAGTTTACAATCTAAAATCTAGACTACTTACAAAAGGATTTTTACAAACATATGGGGTTAATTATGAGGAGACCTATGAAATATGGCATGTCAAGATATTATAAGAATAATTATTGTTGTAGATGATCATAAAGGATATAAAATCAATAAAATATATGTCAAAAGTGCATTCTCAAATGGAATTATTGAAGATTAAGTATATGTGGGCCATCCATAAGGTTTTGAGGTAAAGGGTAAAGCATTTTGGGTTTATAATTTGAAGAAGGATATTTATAGGGTGAAACAAGCTCAAGAAACTTGGTACTCAAGAAATGATAGTTGTTTAATGTATAATGGATTTATAATAAGTACAAAATGAACCAACTCTTTACATATGTTTAAACCTAAATTTTGATATGTGGGGGTATCTAGGGTAAGGGGTATTAGTTTAGATTTTATATAAGGATGGTGAACTAATGTAATGATCATGCCAATTAATATAAAATTTATAAAAATATTATTATGAATTTATATAACTAAGATTTTCTAAAAATATGAAAGTATAGATATTGATGAATATTGAAATAAATAGGGGACAAATGATACTTAGTCAGTTTACTATACTCATGCAGGTCTAATATGGAACATGATAAAAGTGGATTAGAAGGTGATATTAGAACAACCATAAAATTATAGGAATATTATTTATATGGCCTCAAACACTTGTGTTGTATATGGATAATTTCATCCACATAGGTTTTTAACCCTACCATAGGTGTCCTATATAGAATACTGACTAGATATGGATGAAACAAAATGGAGTCTTTTGGATTTTATGTCAATTTTCACTTCATGTAAAATATTTCACTCTTTTTAAAATGATCAAACCCTAGATTATTCACCCTTGGAGTGACTATGGAAAAAATGGGTTAGTGATCTCATGGTTTTGATTTGATATAATAACCCTTCTATCAATGGGCATTGCTTACATATCCAATACCTCAAACAAAGCCTCATACTTATGTAGTTCTCCCTTATGTGTTAGCTTATATGTGAACATGGATGTAATGCATGATAAGAAAAGATATGTAGTGACCTAACTTTTAAATTGAAAATTATGTCTCTGAAATGTTCTTCAAATAATTTAGATTGATGGTAATGCTTCTCTTATGGTTGATATGGAAATAGGGATGAATAGGGCATATATGATAAATTTAATGCTTGATTGAGTGTTTATTTTTATGTTTCCTTGTGATTTATCAATGTTTTTATAGGTGAGAAATTAATTAGGGTTGATATTATATATATACCAATCTATGTTAGAAATATATCACACTAAATCACTTAGTTTAACATTTAGGATATGTTTCATTTATAAATTAGATGAATTTTGGGCACTGAACACTGTATATGAAAAGTGGATACTTGCATTGATTTAGGTTTGTGTCTAGGACACAAGTGTCTAGGAAGTTAGAAAATAGGTATAGGTCCATAGCTAGTAGGAAGTTTAGAGATTTCTGCATAGTGTAGAAGACCTAGACATCATAATAACAATGGTTGGACTAAGATACTAGAAATTTAGGCATAAAGAGATAGTGAATGCAAGCCTTTTAGAATTTGGTAGGTCTATAACTGAAAGGTACTATTAGATTATGTATTTCATGTATTTTCTCATATTTTCTAGTGTATTAACTATCTATTTCATCTTATGGTGAGTTTGTCCTACGTAAGGATTTATCCAACATTGGCCAGTTAGGCTAGTTTTGTATTTCACCTAGCCTATATATGCAAGATATTTCCTTTGTACTAATATGATTTATTTTTAAATAATACACATGATTTTCCTTAGTTTTACATATCATATCTAAATCTTCCTTTATGATGCTTTGTAGCCAACACTTAGGAATCTAGGGTTGGAATGCCTTTATGATTCCTAACATTATACCAGAGCCCTAAAGAAGTTGTAACTATCCATTATCTTAAAATTTAGATAATTTTATTCCACTTCCATTTTGTCACTATAGAAACATAGAATAGAAGTGTGTGAGAAGATCTTGGTGCCCTTTGGTGCCTCATTTTAGGCTTTTTGAAGATTTTAAATTTTTTTGATTTCTTTCTTATGGATATCAGTAATTGATTTTGGAGGAGAGGCTATAAATATCTGATAAGATATCAAAATAAGATTGTTATGCATTAGAGAAGAAGATTTATCAATTGCATCATCATTTGCTATTTTGGCATCATCTTTTTTACAAGTTTGGCATCCTTATGCTAAAGCTAGGCATTTGAGTCTTTTTCAAACTTTATTGAGATCAATAACTATTCTTTTTACAACATTATGGTGTCCTTTTTTAATCAAATTTTTAAATCTTATGGGGCATCCTTTTCTCATCTATTTTTCAATAGAGGCATTTTTTTTACAAACATGGTGCTTTTGAGAGTTTTTAGCTTGCATAGAATGTGTTTTGATTTTTTATCTCTTTTTATTGTTTCAAATATGAGTGTTGGAAGAGGATAAAATGTGAAAGAAAGGTGCTTAGAGAAAATATCTAAGGCATTAGAGTAAGGAAGGATCTTAGAATCCTTTGGAGCTTGGCTGAGTTTTTTTTGTCTTATATTAGATTTGTGCTTAGGCACTTTAGATTAGAGATCTGAGTTATGGCTTCAGGTCTGATCTTGGAATGAAGGAGAAAGGAGCATGGCATCATCATTTTATGTTTAAGCTTTTTCAGATCTACATAGGTGCCCTTTTAAAGTTTTATAGTAGTGACATTTAATAAAGGTTCTTTTGTTTGATTTTCTAATTTTTGCATTGTCCCTTTTGTTGTTGAACAACCTTTTTAACATCATTTTCTTAAACCTTTGGTTCAACATTGGATTATAGTGATAGGTGTTGAATTTAAAAGAGATCAAAGATCTTATTATGATATCCCAAATCTACTACTTGCATTGAAATGCTAATTAGGTGTTGAAGAATACTTATTTTTGCACTAACTATGGTTGTTATCTACTATGTGGGACTGCATTGATAATGTCCTAGACCATGTGGAAAGTGGTAGAGGTGTGAATATTTAGAGTGCTGATGTAGTATTAATACACCTTCACCAAATATAATCCACCTTTATTTCCTCTTAAAAATAATTGTTCATTCATTTTATTTGCCTTAATAAATGTATTTTTTATTAAGAGGAAGTCCAACTCACTTGCACATGTATAGGGGTCACTAAGCTGGTAATTTTTCTCTTTAGTTGGATTTTCTTAATCTGTGTAAAAATTACAGCTCTAATGAGTGGTTGCATGACTATGTTTATTTTTATTTGGTCTCAAAAACTAGTTTGTAGTGTTTTTTAATTATTTTGACCTATTTTTATGGGAAATCATAATGCTTATAACTTTTGAACCATAACTCAGATTTGAGTTCTATTTTTTTCAAAAGTGCATGTTTTTTAATTCCCTATCCATTAGTGCCATTAAATTTTAAATTTTCACTATTTTTATAAATTTCCAAATTAGGGGGGTCGTATAATAAAATCTTTTGGGGGTTTGTCTTGGTGTTGATTTTTGTGCACCCTTTGCATTATTTCTACTCTTGGTGATTAGTTAGCATGGATTTTAATTTTGGTGTTTACCATTTTGATCCTTTGATTACACATAATAACCACACATGGAGACATCTAATGGAAATTATCATAAAATACAAAGGATTATGGTCCCTCATGAATGAAACACAACCATAGTTCACTCATGAATTTGAAAAAAAATAGCATCAATGTAAGTTTGAAGAGTGTATGGGCTTGCTTGGGGGATACATAAGTGATAGTATTTTGTTTCATTTTTATGGGTGTGATTTTCCATTCAAATTATGGGATAACCTAAAGGCTTTATTTGGGAAATTAAATCACTTGAGGGTGATACAGCTTGAAGTGGATCTTACTTCACTAAATCCAGATGACTTTGTTTCCATTGTAGACTACCTCACAAACTTTAAGCATTTATTAACATAGTTGAAGGGGAATGGATGAAATAAAAGGATGAAGAGTGTGTGTACTTAATCTTGTCTAAGTTGAGTGTCCCATTCCAAATCTTTGCTTCCACCTTTTTCTCTAGTATGGTTGTGTTAGGTACCACATTCAAAATGTCAAATTTAGAGTTGTTCTGTGAGAGATTCACTAGGGAGGAATCCAAATTATCTCACCTCGAGTATTCCACCTCTCAAAAAGCATTAGTGGCCTCACATCCTAAGTCTAAGGCAAAATCTAAGGATAAGAATAAGAACACTCTTCCTCCACCTCAACATGCACATAATCCCAACACTACTTCATCTAAACCCAAACCATCTACCAAATCTAAGAATAAATCTAACATATCTTGCTCCTATTATGGGGGGATTGGTCATGAAGAGTCTAGGTGTTTCAAGAGAATGCAATCCTTAGAGGATGTTGTTAGGAAACACAATATTTCTATCTCCACTCCTCCATCTCATGAGAATGGGAAAGCACTTAATATTTTTGGGAGATCACAGTTAACTATTTTAGATAGTTCAGTTCTAGATTATGGTGCTTCACACCATATGACATCTACCAAGGATTCTTTTGTATCTCTTGGTCTAATTTCCACTTCTAATATTGAGGTTAGATATTCTTCTATAATTTATATTAAGGGGAAGGGTGACATATAACTAGATGGTGGCCACATCAAAGATGCATTATATGTTCTAGACATCACCACCAATCTAATTTTAGTATATTAGATTTTTCACTTTGGTCAGGTTAAGATAGTGAGTTTCACACCATAGGGTTTAGAATTTTGAGATTTTTTATATCCACATACACTAATTACATAGGGTGTTATTGATCATAGTTCTCAAATTTACCATTTTGAGGGTTTTGATGTTACTCCTCCTTTAGATATGTGTTTAGTTTCTCATGTAGATTTTGAGAGTTGGCTTTAGCATGAGAGATTTGGACACCTCAACTATAGATATTTGAAGGATTTGAGCACTCACAATATGGTAGAAGGTATTCCTATAGTTTTATGTCTTTATGGAGTTTTCCTTGGTTTTGCATTGGGGAAACAACATTGGGATATGTTTTTAAGGGTATGTCCACAATAGCTTCTTCCCCACTCAATCTTATGCACAGTGATTTGATGGTCTTTCCTACACCTTATTTCAACAAAAATAAATATGCACTTACCTTCATTGATAATTTATTGAGGCATACTTCGGTTTATTTTCTCAAGTAAAATAGTTATGTATTTACTCACTTCAATGTTTTTAAGTATTTGGTTGAGAAATAGTCATCAAGTTGCATTAAGAAGCTTCATACAAATAATGGGGGGGGGGGGCGATACTTCAGTTGAGAGCTCTCTAATTTTTTATCATCCCATGGTATTTTTCACTAGCATTTTATTACACATACTTCATATTATAATGGATTAGATTAAAGGAAGAATCAAACTTTGAATGATATGGCTAATTACATGATGCATTCATAGCATTTGCATCCTATCTATTGGGTATAAGTAATTAATTATGTGAACTACATACCACATTTAGCACTTGATAATGTGACTCTAGAGGAGGATTGGTCTAGAACCAAGCCTAATGTCTCATATTTTTGAGTCTTTGGGAGACTTGTTTGTGTGTTTATACTAAATAAGAAAAGGAAAGAATTGGACAAGAAGTGTAAAACTTCTATTTTTAGGGCATTATGAGGACATGAGATCTTATCATCTTTTAGATCATAATACTCATGATATTTATTTTTTAACACGTGTAAATTTTGATGACCATTTTACATCTCATGACTCTTTATATTCTTCCATGCCTTATTATTCTTATTTTGATTATTAACCTCCTCTCAAGGATTCATTCTTTGAGGAGCTAGTTCAAAATATTCATGAGGAGGTTATAGAGGATGAGGATCATATTCACAATTATGTTGCCACTATGCCTAGGTGGGAATGTACTATAGTTTCTGAGGCAACACCATTCATAAATAATCTTCCACTTACTCAGTATTATCATGAACATTCTATAGGTACTAAACTTTTATGTCAGGCATTCTCTGGGGATCCATAGTATTTTTCATAGGCTCATGGGATATAGGTGTGGGGTGATGTGATGACAAACAAGTATTCTTCATTGATGAAGAATCACACTTGGAATTTGGTCACTATTCCTAAGGGAATAAATTCATTTAGGTGTAAGTGGATTTATCGCACCATGTATGCATCTAATGGGTCCTATTGTCACCAAATATTTCACCCTAGAGGATGTTTTTCAAGCCTAAACTAATATTTGGGTAACATTGGAATACCTCTAGGCTTGTGGGTTGCCTATAATAGAGGTAGACCTCTAGGTTTAAGGGCTAGCTCTTTGAATTTACCTTGAATTGCTTATCACCTATACTAATTGATTGCTTATGGTAAAAGGATAGAAGTTTTCATGAAATTAAACTACTCTAAGGGGGTGATACACCATAAGGATTTTTAGAATATCATCATACTTATTTCACTAATAAAAAAGACCTACAACACTAGTTTCAAAGTCTGAAGATGTTTTAACATTAGTATTTCAATATAGAGGTGATATGTATTATAAAACTCAAGGTAAGTTGACTAGAGGTTAGATTGTAGACTCTAAGGGAACTTACACACTTGAAGTGAGACAAACACACTAGCTACACTCTATATGACCTATTAGAATGAGAACTCATTGCACCAGACATGAAAGGATAATGAGAAGGATAGAAGATTATCACTAAACCTCACCATTAATCACTTTCCAAACTTATACAAGATGTTTATGAACTAAAATAAATATTTCATATGTTATTCAAAGGCAAATAACAACATCAAACTAGTAGGGATTCTCCATATATGGTGTGGAATTATTCTACAAGAGTCAAAATCTAGTACTTATAGAATGTGAGAGAGGAGAGAGAGAAGTGGAGTTCAAGAGTCAAAAAAAACTTGTAAATCTAAGAGAATCAGTTATGTTTATATGATAATGTAATATAGGATATACCATATAAGTATTATTTTGATAAATATCTCTCCAAACATGAAACTCCTCAAATCTAGCATAGGACTCTTTAACTACCTATTTAGAAACTACCTTCATCATTTGGCATTCCTTGAACATTCCAAAATAGACCAAGAATATATGACATAATTTAAATATGAATAGGGTGTTTAACTAGGTTAAAACATGCATTTTATATGTCCCTAATCATCAATCTTATTTTTTACAAGTGTTCTCATTGTCTGTAATCATAATCATCCCTCTTTCACTCATCCTTCACACTTGGCACCAAGGTGATCTTTATTTTCTCAAGCCAATCCATAAATGGGGTGATGTGACAATTTTTAATAGTATTAATGTCCTTATATCCATAAATTATACCTTAAAAGGCCTCTCAATTGAATTAATAACCTTCTAACTTGATGTTCACTCTCTATTCACTATGCTAGTTTGGATTGGTTGAAGTGAAGGTGCTTGTATAGGTACTTGTGTACTTATATGAATAAATAAATGGACATGGTGAGTTATATTATGCCTCAATATATCTCCCAAAGTGATCCTAATCTTTTTAAACTCTACTTTACCTATAAAATATCAAAATCTACCAATAAAATCCATTTTACACCCTATCTATACAAGTAGGGTAGAATATAGATTGATGGGAAGAAGCCTAGTGGAGTCCTCTAAAATTATAAGATTATTTAAAATTAAAAATATCCTTACTATATTCATTTTCTTTAACTTCTTTCCCATTGGGTCATTAACAAGGGTTTTAGAGTCTCTTAGATAGTTTAAACCCTTAAGGATTGTTCATAGAATTTTGACATCCAATCCTAAAAAAAAATTCACTAAAACCTTGTTTAATACCCTTTCCAACATATCATAACTCCTTATATTCCCATTATAATCATTTTTATTGTTATGAGTTTATAAAGTTGCCTTCTCGAGCTCTTATTTGCTTTTTGTATAGGATTGAGGAGAAAAGGATCATGTATGGCCAAACTATGGTGAATCTATAAAAATTAATGGCTCTAACACACCTTATAACTCCCCAAGAATATTTTCCAATGAATTATAAGGCTCATATAGTTTTATAAGTGAGGATACACCTATTTTAGGCATTAGACCTAGTCTAAGCCTAATAGGCTTAGTTTGTGTTTGGATCCTCACCACCACCTCTAAGTGGATGGTCATGAATATGAAGGATTACCTATGTTTATTAATTTTAATAGAAACTTCTTACATGTTTTTTCAAGGTTTCCCCATGTCTTCAACTCACTTCCTAACCTTTCTCCCACCAAGTCTACAAGGTATACCTCCTTGGGAGTACCCTTTGTCTAAAACATAATAGAGGGCACTTACCCTATTGTGTCAATAAAGCCAAGGTTGTGAGAGGATTAAATAGGTCTTAGGTACATTTTTTAATTAATTTAAATGTTAGGTAATATCAATATGCCTTCTAATTCCTCAAAAACCCTCAAGATAGACTATGTAGCACTCACTTTGTGTAGGGTTTATGTACCAACTATAGGTTGTCATCTTGAAACCTTCCAAGATATATTTTACATTATCTTGAGGATTTCATGTGATATACATCACTATTTTTGATTCACTCCAAACATGTTTATCATCCCCACCTTTTCCAAACTTTTCAAGGTATACATTTCACTTAACTAGGCTAGTTTGTAGTCAACTGTGACTATGTTTCTCCTTATAAAAGGGATTCTTATAAGTGACACATATTAGACCTTATGTTTCATGGATTAATACATACTTTAAGTTATCAAGGCCACTTCTCAATAATTTGGAGTTGTCACTACCCATAGGTCTAGTTCACCTTCAAGTTGCATATCCTAATGTCCTATTAGTACATGACTAGTTGTAAGTGGTCATTTGGAAACAAGGGACTCTTATAGGATGCTATGCATAGTCAATATCATGTTTATGCTTCTTTGGAATATTTTGTCCTTATTTAATTGGTGAAACATACTCATATAATGCTAAGATTTTGAAATAAGTACTCATCTTTTACGTTTTATTATGTTACCTTTCTTTGAAACCTATAGGTGTACTTTCTTGAACCAAAAGATGTCTTGTAGGATGTGATATGAGTTAAAACCATGAATTTAAACTCCCTCAAATTTTATTTGAAATATCAGTTCCATTATTAATTAAATAAGGACACTTACCATGAGGACATGCTCCTAATATGCCACCTTGGATTGTAAAGGCACTTGAAGTTCAAAGCAACATTAAAAAAGTGCAATGAAAGAATGCATGACTTGAGATCCCTCTAGAATCACACTCTATTGGCCAAACCACTCACTATATTTTTCAAAGTGTTACTTCTTCATGACGGATACAATATTTAGGCATTAAAATTCATCTAGACTCCATCTCACTTCATTAAATGATAGCATCAAATGTGTCCAAGGATTTCTTTTGGATATTTTAAGGTAATGAATCCATGAGACAAACTTCTTAACTTGAACATGACTCTTCAAGTCTACCTACCACTCTATATCTCCACTATTTATTGTGAGGACATTCCTCAACCTTTTATCTTCTAGGAAGGTCTCCAATATGCTCAAACTCTTCCATGATTACCTTCAGGCCTCTGTGAGAGCCACTTATAGGTGTAATTGCAGGATGTAGGGCAGTGAATAGAGATATGGGAAATCATGCATAATATATGGTTCTCCAATTATTTATAGACCTCCTATAAATATTCAAATTGATCCTTACAACTTTGAAGGACTTCAAAACATTTCCAATGTCCTCATTTCAACATTCTCAATCTCATGTAGGACACCTATAGGTGCACATCAATGGTGCATGACTGTGTATAGAGATTGAAATGATTATCATAGTATATCATATGTCATTTTTAAAGGTTATCTTTATTTCTCATGTTATAATAATTTTTCCAACTTCTTAAAAATCCTCTACAACTCCATGAATGTGTTATGCAAGCTTCAATAACTCTCATTGACCTGTCTATAGATGGGTATTTATAGGGAACTTGACTGTGTGAAATATGTCTATATTATTGATCAATGCATAACCTTTATAAACTTATCTTTGAATTAAGGTGATTTTTATGACATATTATAAGTGAAGACATCTATCTACTTTTATTTGAAATCACTATAGTAAAAGAAAAACATTGTAGTTGATGATTATGCCTGTAATTCCATTAGTGTACTCAACCTATAAATTGAGATGTTTGGCTCATCCACTCACCTCAAAAAATTTAAAAAAATATTTAAACCATGAGATAAATATTCCATACCTTATATAATCAATTTCAGCCATTGGTTTGTACAAACCAGCTCAGATAAGGAAAAAACCTACAGGGTATGGGGATTAACATGAAAAAAAGATCAATCAACTTCTAAATAATGGTTCATAAATCATATGTAAAAAATATTTGAAATCATATCATTAATGTGAATTATACAAATTTTAATAACACCCTACAAGAGAATTTGACCTAAAACCTCTCTTACTAGCCATACCATGAGAAAATTTGTCAACCAATTTTATATTCCAAGAAGAAAAATAAAGAAATGAAATCATTTTCAATACTTTTTAATACTTTAAAATAAGATAAAATGTTAATATTATTTTAGGTAAGTTTAAGATCCACTTTAGAATCTTTCCACACATGCCTCACTCATTTAGAGGTCATATAATTACCAATACCTCTTCTAATCTAATTATTTTCTTGATCTGACTTGATACCTACATGTTTTTCAGTTATCACTAACATAAATAACAATAATCTAACATTAGGTTTTTTTATGGATATTTTGGAACACTTTTTTACCAATTAAAACCATACAACCTTCATTAATGGCTCAAATATGACCTTAAAGTGATGTGAAATGACTTAGGACCAGATTTGACTATGACCAAGGTTAATAACACATTAAATGGCATCAAATAAGATAATGAAACATCCTATTACATCGTAATATACCCCTATATAAGTTTTTTAATAAATGGGGTTGACCTATTTTGACTTGGGGTCAATATAGTCAACATTCTTGTTGATTTCCTAGGGGTGGAATGTTTGCTATGCCAAGACTAGTAGCCTAATCCTATTCATAGGGACATGGAGTCACCTATGCAAAAGTTTTAAACTCAATTTCCTTTGAAATCACACCAAAAAATAAATAAATACACACAAAAGGAAACAAACATGTGTTATTGAGAACACTTTTGGAACACACACAACTAAAATAAAGACACACACCTAACTTAGTATTTACAAGGCCTCATTTATTGAGGTGAAAAACAACTTGCCATGCTTCAACCAAGGTCAAATATGGTTCCTATTTGATATTTATCACTCCATGAAAGTAACTTTTCATGTGAATCATGTTCATCATCAATCACTTGACTAGGCAAATGATGAAATGACTTACCATACCTATATATTCTTATGTCTTCAAGTGAACTACTTTGATATTTCATGAATGCTCTCTCTTGATTTCCAAGGAACTTGTTTGGAGGTACAACTAAAATGATATCTAGCATATCTAAGTTTTGCTCCTCAAATTGAGTATTAGTAAGAATGATAGTTGCCTCACCTTTTATCTCCTCTAGGATATAATGTAATTGATGTGTGTGATCATCAAGTTCTTCTTTTATTTACTTAAACACATCTACAAAAGGCTCAACTTTAGATAGAGAACCTGATTTCTCTTCAAACTCAAAAACTTCTACCTTAACTTCACTAGGCTTCTCTAAGACTAAAAGCTCTTGAAAAATAGTATGACATTCACTTTCATGTTTAGTGAGACATTTAAAAATGTTCTCATTAGGCTCATTAGCAAACATGACATCAGATATTCAATTATTTGGAGGAGAAGTGGCCTTACCCAATTGATCAAATTCTTGACATATGGCATTGAACCTTTACCATAAGTCATCTTCTTCCTCATGAATCTCATCTTTCAAGGCTAATTCATCAAGTGCAAGTATAATTACATGGTTCTTCTCCTCAAAGTGATCCATCATTGCCTTCAATATATCATCATCATACACATGGATCAAATAATTACCTTCAGTAGCTTGGGAGAAAGAATGTCCAATACTCACTTCAAATTTCTCAAATGCTCCTTTATGATTAATATAGGTACCAAGGTTAGTTTTTTCAAAGTAGGTATAAGGATAATTTTCATAAACATATGAACAATACTCATCTAAAAACAAGTCAGATATGCCTTCAAACTTGGAAGAAGCACCATCATCTATAATAGACTCTTCCTTCTCATTGATCGCACATTTCAAGTTGGAGCTTACTTCTACATAAGGCTCAATGTGGAATATACAAAGTGGTTTAGTCTTTATGGTCAATTTTATTCCATATCTTATCCTAAAGGCTAATAAGGACCAATCAGTTGAGAGGTAGCCTCCTATCTTAGCTGTAAAATATCTTTAAAGGTAGATTACAAAGTGGACAAGCAAGTCAACAACCATAATGTCTTGGAGGATAGGAAAACTAGGATAATCATGTAAAAAAACTTCAATAATTTGATCAATCATAATGAATTTATAGGTGTAACATCTAAATGAATCACTCCTTTAATATGTAGTTCATACTTTAGGCCTAATTTATCAGCTACAACCTTGAGCATCATTAATATAGAGGATATGCTATCAACTATGTAGTTGTGAATTAGTTTGTCTTCTTTAATGAGAGTGAGGTAAAAGGGTGGAGGCTTCTTATAACTAGTATATGGTTAGACAATGTTATTTTGGGAATTAGTAATAGATACATGACCATGACCATTGGTTGAAGATGAAGGACTAGCATAGATAGTAAACAACTATTTTTACAAGAGATCATTTTGGCCAAGCATATGAAAGACATACCAAAGGGAAATGGATGCCTTATCACTCTTCAATAAATCCACTACATTTATAGTAGAAGCATTTAGCTTTTATTTATTCCTTAGAGGAAAGTAAGTGCTTGGAACTTGAGGCATTGAGGCACCTTGAGTAGACCTTACCATATTATGATTTGTAAGAGATGTGGGAGTGTTATGGAATTTCATGCTTGCAGTCATGCTTTTCTTCCTTGTAAGAGGATTAGATGGACTTTTATGCATAACATTAACATCCCCTACATCCTTTCTCTTAGATCTTGTATTATCTATAAAATAATTTCCTTAGTTAAGCACATAAGTGTCTTTAACTAAGAAGTTAATGAAGCTTTCTCCTTAAGGATGTCAACCTTCACTTGCTTGAATTATGAACTTATATTTTGATGATAGTAGAGTAGTGACTCCTCCTTGAAAAACTATATCTTATTTTCCACTTTCATTTGCATCCATGAATTTTCCTTTTCTTCTCCTTACATTATATTTCTATGCATTGGTATCATTTATCTTGTGATGGAGGTGGAAGTAGGATTATACACATTGGCAGGCCTATTAAAGTTAGGTTTCCCTTGACCTATCCCTCACACATATTGTTTACCATATTACTAATGATATGTATATAGGTTTTGGATATCACCTTTTTGAATACTATGTTATCTAGTTTGAACCTCTAAGGATTGGTATCTTTCCCTCCAATCAATATCATCTTCTGCCTTCTTAGGAGTAGTCCTAGGATTAGTATTTCTACTTGGAACTTGGGAAACATTTAGAGTAGTAGTAGATAAGTTAGGCAATAGAGGCATAGACACTTTTAGAGGTAACTTTCCTACTTTAATGATTCCATTATAATCCCTAAAGGCAATGTCATATGCCTCAGGAAGATTGAAACCACCCATGGATTTTAGCATGATGGAAATATTAGTACCAATGGCTCTCAAATATGTAGGAAACACAAAGCTAGCAGGTGGTCTCATGGGAGGAGGAAACATATACCAAGTTTTTTAGAACCTTTCATTAAATTTATGAATTATTTCCTTCATAAATCTTTGAATCACATTGAGTTGATGTATGAGTGAAGTGTGATCAATCTCATCTTCAAATATTGAAGTTAGCAACACTCTAGAGAAATCCCATGTTGTGATGCAACCACCAAGAAAAGTCCTATATCAATCAAGTTTTTTCCCTCTAAGGAATATGGCAAGGAGTCTAATTGTAATATTAATCTTAGTGTCATTTTGAAAGCTACAAAAATTTGATATAGCTATAATGTGCTCACTAGGAGTGGCATGCCCTTCACCATTGCATGTAAAAACACTCTTTGTAGCATTAGGTGTAATGTCATCATAGGCATCAAGATGAATTATATTTTCAATAAAATTCCTCTTGCTCTTCTTGGATATAAAATTCCTCTTGATCCTCAAATGATAGAATAGGGTGAGGGTGTTGAAATTTAAGAGGAAGTTTAGGTTAAAGAGGTGGATTGATGGGATTGAAAACTCTACTAGAAGATTACCTAGTAAGGACCATGAAATATGAGGACAAATATATGACAAAAAAATGGTATAAAACTATATTTTACCTTTAATGGAGTCACCAAATGTTGAGTAAGAACACCATATATAGCTGATGTTGTCAAGACCAACATTCACATTTATAAGTTATCTTTAGGAAGTTATGTCCCACTAGGTGTGCCAAACTTTTGTGACCAAATATTGCACCCTAGAGGAGGTTGTTTAATCCTAGTCTAATATTTTGGAAACATTATAATACATATAGGCTTGTAAGTTGCCTATAATAGAGGTAGACCTCTAAGTTTAAGGTTTAGCTCCCTGAATTTACCTTAAAGTACTTATCACCTACTCTAACTAATTGATTATGGGAAAAGGGATATAAGTTTGCATGAAATTAAAATAATATAAGGGGGTGATACACCATAAGTATTTTCACAAGATCATCATACTTATTTTAGTAAGAAATAAGACCTAAAACACTAGCTTCAAAGTCCTAAGATGTTCTAACTTTAGTATTTAAATATAGAGGTGATATGCATAAGACAACTCAAGTTAAGTGGACTATAAGTTAGATTGCATAATCTAAGGGCACTTGAACACTTTAAGGGAGATAAACACACTAGATACACTCTATATGACCTATTATATTGAGAACTCATTACACTAAACATGAAAGGATAAGGAGAAGTAAAGATAGAAGATTATCACTAAACCTCACCATTCATCACTTTTTACACTTATACAAGATTTTTATGAATTGAAATCAATATTTAATATATATTCAAAGGCAAATTAAAACATAAACTAGCAAGTATTCACCATACATGGTGTGTAATTATTCTACAAGAGCCAGAATGTCTAGTACCTATAGAATGTGAGAGAGGAGAGAGAGAGAAGTGGAGTTCAAGAGTCACAAAACACTTGTCAAGCTGAGATAAGGATTTGTGTTTATAGGATAATTTAATATATGATATACCATGTAAGGTATATTCATACAAATGTCTAAGCATGAAAATATTCAAATCTAGCATAGGACTCTTCAACTGCATGTTTAGAAACTGCCTTCATCATTTGGCCTTCCTTGAACATTCCATGGAAGACTAGGAAAAAATGAAATAATAAAAATATGAATGGGGGGAATTAGAAACAATCTCAAACATGCATTATATATGTCCCTAATCATATATCTTTTTTTGGATAAGTGTTCTCACTATTTATAGTCATAATCATCCCTCTTTTACTCATCCTTCACACTTGGCACCAATGTGGTCTTTAGTTTCTCAAAAAAATCCATAAAAGGGTGATGTGACACTTTTAAAGCATCATAATGTCCTTATCCATTATGTATACCTTAAAATGCCTCCTAATTAAATCTATCACCTTCTCACTTGATGATCACTTTCTATTCACTATGCTAGTTTGGGCTGGCTAAAGTGAAGGTGCTTATAAAGGTACTTATATGCTTAGATGAAGAAAGAAATGGACATTAGGAGTTATAAAAGGTCTCACTATATCTCTCAAAGTGATCCTCATATTTTTAAAATATTATGTACTTTTAAAACATCAAATTTTGTTAATAAAATCCATTTTACACCCTATCTGTACAGGTAGGGTAAAAGCTAGATTGATGGGAATAACCCTAGATATGAGTCCAATATCATTTCCAAGTCAAAATCACCCTCCTAAATGAATTTTCTTCAAATTCTTTCCCATTGCATCATTAACAAGGGTTTTAGAAGGTTTTAGATAGTTCAGACCCTTAGAGATTGTTCATAAAAGTTTGACATCTAATACTTCAACAAATTTCACTAAAACCTTGTTTAAGACCCCATTAAACATATAATAACACCTCAGAGTCCCATGATAAGCATTATTATTGTTATGGGCATCTAAAGTTTCCTTCTTGAGCTCTCCTTTGCTTTTTATGCAGGCTTGAGGTGAAAAGGAACATGTTTGGCCATACTATGGTGAGTCTCTACAATTTAATGGCTCTAACACACCTTATAACTCCCCATGAATATGTTCTAATGAATTGGAAGGTTCATATGGTATTATAAGTGAGGCTACACCTATTTTAGGATTTAGACCTAGTCTACACCTAATGGGATTAGTTTGTGTTTGGCTCCTCACCACCACCTTTGAATGATTGGTCATGGATTAGTTTATTACAACTTCTTACACTAATCTACAAGGTTTACCTATCTCTTCAACTCACTTCCTCACCTTTCTCCCACCAATTTTGCAAGGTGTACCTCCCTAGGAGTGCCCTCTATCTAAAATAGAATATAGGGAACTTACACTATTATCTCAAGTATACCAAGGTTTTGAGAGGAATAAATAGATCCTAGGGACCTTATATACTTAATTTCAAAGTTAGGTCAGATAAATACAACTTATAATTCCTCAAAAACCCTCAAGACATACTATGTAGCACTCATTATGTGTAGGATTTATGTCCTAATTGTAGGTTGTCATGTTGAAACCTTCTAAGTTATATCTTCCATTATCTTAAAATTTTCATGTGATGGACATAAATATTTTGAAGGCAATCCAAACATGTTTTTTATCCCCACCTTTTCCAAACTCTTCAAGGTATACCTTTCACTTGACTAGGCTAGTTTGCAGTCAACTGACTATGTTTCTCCTTAGAAAATAGATGCCTATAGGTGATACTTACACATTAGACCTTATGTTTTATGGTTTAAGAATTCATTGAATATATCAAGGCCACTTCTTATTCATTTATACTTGACACTACCCATAGGTCTAGTTGACCTTCAAGTTGCATACCCTTAGTGTCTTATCATTACATGGCTCAATTGTATGTGGTCACTTTGGCAACAAGGGATCCTTGTAAGATGTTATGCATACTCTATCTCATGTTTAACCTTCCTTAGAATATTTTATCCTTATTTAATTGGTGAAAAATAATCATATCGTGCCTAGATTTTGAAACTAGTACTTCACTTTTGGGTATTAGTATGTTACTTTTATTTGAAACTTGTAGGTGTACTTTCTTGGGCCAAAATATGTCTTCTAGGTTTTGATATATGTTGCAACTCTGAATTTCAATTCCATCAACTTTTTTTTAAACTATTATTGCCATTATTAATTTAATAAGGACACATACCATGAGGACATTCTCCTATCCTGCCACCTTAGACTGTAAAGTCACTTGAAGTTCAAGGCACTATAGAAAACACTGGAAAAGTGTAGTGAAAGAATGCATGACTTGGGAGCCCTCTAGCATCATTCTCTATTTGCCAAACGACTCACTCTCTTTTTCAAGGTGCTACTTCTTCATGAGGGCTATAATATGGAGGAATTAAAATTCATATAGACTCTATGTCACTTCAATACATGATAGCATAAAATGTGGATGAGGATCTATTTTGAATCTTTTAAGGTAATGAATACCTAAGACAAACTTATTAACTTGAAAATGACTCTAAAAGTATACCTACCACTCTACAGCTCCACTATTGATTTCTATAACATTCCTTAACTTTTCATCTTCTAGGAAGGTATCCAAATTCATAAACTCCTCCATGATTACCTTCAGGCCTTTATGAGAGCCACCTATAAGTGCAATTTTAAGATACGGGGTAATGAATAGAGATATGGGTAATCATACATAATATATGGTTATCCTACTAGTTTTAGAACTTCTATAAATATTCAAATTGATCCTTACAACCTTGAAGGAATTTAAAACATTTCTAATATCCTTATTTCAACATGCTCAATCTCCTATAGGGAGCCTATAGGTGTACATCAATGGTGTAGGACTATGTATAGAGCTTGAACTAATTATCATAGTCTATCATATGTCATTTAGAAAGTTTAGCTTGATTTCTAATGTTATAAGGTCTATAAATTCTTAAAAATCCTCTACACCTCTATGAATGTGTTATGCAAGCTTCAAGAACTCTCATTGACCTAGTTGTAGATGGGTACTTGGAAGGAACTTGACTATGTGAAACATGACTATATTCTTGATCAATTCATGACCTTGAGAAACTAATATTTTAAGGAAGGTGATTTACATGACATATTAGAGGTGTATACATTGTATCCACTTCTTCTTGAAACCACTATAGAAAAAGAAAACCTCTATAGTTTATGATCATGCATGTAATTCCATTAGTGTACTCAACCTACAAATTGAGATGTTTGTCTCATCCACTCACCTCCAAAAATGCAAAAAAATATGAAAACCATGATATAAATATATCCATGCATTATAGAATAAATTTCATCCATTATGTTGTATAGACCTACTCAGACAAGGAGAAAATGTACAAGGTATGGAGATTAACATGCAAAAAAGAGCAGTCAACTTCTAAAGAATGGTCCATAAAGCATAGGCAACCAATATTTAAAATATTTCAATTAATGTGAATTATACCAAGTTTACTAACAATCCACAATATCATTTTACTAGAAACTTCTCATAGTGGTCATACCATGAGAAAACTTGTTGACCAATTTTGTATGCCAAGAAGAGTGATAAAGAAGTGAGATGGGGTTTATTCCTTTTTAATACTTCCAAAGTATATCAATAATATATATGAGTTAAATGAAGTTAAATATACACTATATAATCTTGACACACATGCCACACTCCTTTAAAGGTTGTACAACTACCAAAACTCCTCTTTTCTAACTATTTTCTTGATCTGAATTGATACCTAAAATTTTTCCAATTAACACTAACATAAATGACAATAATTTGACATGAATTAATTTTATGGATAGTTTGAAACACTTTTATAATAAGGTAAATTGTAAAACCTTCACTAATGGCTCAAATATGACCTTAAAGTGACATGAAATGACTTAGGACTAGATTTGACTATGACCAAGGTTAATAACACATTAAATGATAGAAAATAAGACCATTACACACCCTATTACCTCATAATAGACCCATATATAATTTTTTTACTATATGGGGCTGACTTATTTTGACTTGTGGTCAAAATAGTCAATAGGTCCATTAACAAGTATAAGGCACATCTTATTGCAAAGGGATTCTCACAAGTCGAAGGTACTAAATACTCTAAGACTTTTGAGCCCATTACCAAGATGGATTCTATTTACCTTATAATTTCTATTTCCGCATCACAAGGTTGGCTAGTATATCAGATGGACATTAAGAGTGATTTTTTACATGGATACTTTCTTGAGGAAATCTATATGGAGCAGCCTACTAGGTTTGTTCATGATTCTTCTCTTAGTTTTTGAATTAGGAGATCTCTTTATGGTTTTAAACATGCCCCTTGGGATTGGTATGAGAAGATGGAATCATTTCTTCTCTTTACTTTCTTTATTCATTTCCACTTTAATCCCATAATTTATATTCAACATATTAAGGAGGACATTGTCATTCTAGTCTTGTATGTGGATGATCTACTTCTCATAGGCAGCTCTACATCTTAGATTTAGACTATTCATTAGGCAATTAAAGCATAGTTAGACATGACAATTCTTGGTTTTTTTTATTTCTTCCTTGGTTTATAGATTTCATAGTCAGATATAAGGATCTATTTGATTCAACAAAAGTATACCCTTGATCTTATTCAGTATTTTAGCATGGTTGATTGTAATCCAAGTCCTCCCTTTTAGTCTAGAGTGATTATAATTACCTCTTGTACTACTCCACTTTTTTATGCTACATTATATGTATAGATGGTTAGGAGTTTTATGTATTTGACCCATACTTATCCTGACATTTCATTCACATTTGAGATTGTATTTAGGTTTACACATGACCGTCATGACAGTCATTGGTAGGATGTCAAGAGGATTCTATGATATTTTTGAGGCACTACTCATTTTGGATTACATTGTACCAATAATTCTACTCAGTTGGTTGGCTTTAATGATTCAAATTGGGTAGGTTCTCTTGATGACAATCATTCCACTTTTAGATACATATTTTATCTTGGTTTTTCACCTATTTCTTGGTTGTGCAAGAAGCAAAAGGCTATTACATTCTCACCTATAGAGGCTAAGTATAGGGAAGTAACTATAATGAGTCATCAAATACTTTGGCTTTGTTAATTGTTGATAGAGTTTGGCTTCATGTAGGATTCACCCACTATACTTTGGTGTGTAAACTAAATTAAAATTCACATATATTGTAACCCAATTAAGAATCAATAGACCAAGAACATTGAGGTACTTATGCACTTCATTCATTAGCACATTTAGGATGGTGTTCTTAGCTTGGAGTGAATTTTGAATTAGCAATAGGTTGCATACATCATCATGAATCCTTTTACATCACCTCATTTCCTTAAGTTTCATGTCATGCTTAGGGTTTCAAAATTTATCCTTGGGGGTGGTTCAATAGGACATCTTCCATCTTCATTTCATATATACATATTGTACATGAGTACCTTATCAAGCCTAGTTGTTAGGACTCATACTATGGATATGTCACTATTTCTTTGTTTTCCTTTGTTAGCCCTAGCTTCACTTGGTCGGGGGAGTGGGGGGCGCGGGGTTGGGGCAGGTGCTAGAGTATATATTTAATGCATTTTATCATGTTTTCTACTATATTAGCTATCTATTTTGTCTTGTAGTGAGTTTATCCTATGCGAGGATTTAGTCCACATTGGTCAATTAGGCTAGTTTTTTTATTTCACCTTGCCTATATATGATATAAATTTCCTTTATACTAATATGCTTCATTTTAGAATAATATATATGATCTACCTTATTTTTGTATATCATATCTATAGCTTCCTTTGTGATGTTTTATTTCCAACACTTTGTATTTTAGGGTTATAATGTGTTTGGCATTCCTAACAGTTACAACCATGATAGATATTTTAAAAGTGTACAAGACTAATCCATTACATAAATCATATTTTAATATTTACATTCCTCTCCCCTTGACATAGTAATGAAAATACCAGTTTACAGGGAAGAAATGCATACATGGGTGTGTATAAACACCTTGTCTTTGTGTACGCCCAAATTGGGTTCTTTACTAGTGATTAACTTGCAACCAGGATCATGTTACAATATATAATCAATGTATTAAATCTAAAATTGAAATAATTTGAAATACTTAACAGTAAGATGAGCAAGGTTTGGAGTACACATGTGTGTTGATGTAACCATCTTGCCTTTTGGTAATTTGATTTGAAATGATGCCTCATTATGAAGTACTGAAGCTGAAATTAGGACAATTTTAAACCTACAAGTACATATATTTATATATATATATATACACACACACACACACACACACACACACACACACACACATATAAATATATATATATATACATATATACAAATATATATATATATATATATATATATTTGTGTGTGTGTGTATATATACATATATACAAATATATATATATATGTATATATGTATATATGTATATATATATACATATGTATATGTATATATGTATGTATACATATATGCATATATATATACATATATATATATATATATATATATATATATATATATATATCCATATATGTATACATACATATATTTACACACACACACACACACACACACACACACACATACATATTTTTGTGTGTGTGTGTGTGTCTATATATATATATATATATATAGGAGGACACATGCCCCCAACCTTGGTTTAAATATGAATTATAAACATGTATTGAACTTATTTCATCTCAATCATGTAACCCAAATATGTGAATTATATGGTGAGTGTGAATAATTTAATCAACTCACACTATATATCTTGTGAGGGTGGATGATTTAATACAATTCAACCTATAAATCTAGTAAAGTTAGAAGATTTAATCAAATCTAAGTTATAAGTTTGGTAAGATTGACTAATTTAATAAACTTAACCTTCCAAAGGTGAACCACCTATTGTATTAGATTGACTCAATAACATTCCAACATAGGTATAATAATAGTCCATAATAGTATTTGAAAATTTGAAATTATTTTATTATACAATTTTATGTTTCCTTTTCATCGAAAATGCACCTCATATATGTTTTAAGTATAAATTTGGGTGTAATAGAGGTAATGATGTATGTAATGCTGCCAAAAATATGTACATGAATCATATACTATGAACTATAGTGAATTTTAAATTGGTGCAAGTGTAGAGGGCATGTTTCTATGACATACCCCCATTGAATCTAGAGAATCTAAGAACTCGTGTAAATATGAAGAACATATTTACATAACATGCACCCACTATAATCTAGAGATGTTGAGTAATGAATAAGTGTGGAGGTTATGCATTTTCTACATGCCCCCATTATAATATAAAACTATGAAAGTGTGGAATCCATGCATATGTGACATGCGCCCATTGATATGCCCCAAATTTTGAGGTGAGGGGAAGTATAGTATAGCATTTACCTTATCTCCAAAGGATAAGATAAATTAATAAGTTTTATAGATCATGTAACATATAGGGGTAACATGTCTAGGTAGATAGAGAATTGAAACATGTAATATGTGATCACATCAAGTCCTAAGATGCATAATGTAAATCATGGAAACATTTATGTATTAATAATACAAACTCAAAAAACAATCAAGCACACATAAAATATCACTCAAATTCAAAGTAATAGGAAATTGTCTAAGGAGACCTCACACAAGGGGCATGTTTAAATGCTTTATAATCAAAGGGATATTACTTAGACAAATGTCCACAAATCATAGAATGACTTATTCAATTAACCATACAATAAATAATGACATATGCAAATTTTAAAATAAGCAAGCATATGCATGGGGGACACAAGTAATGGAGCCTATTTAAATACTAAAATAAGTAATATGATGTAAGATAATAACAAAAAATTAATACACTCAAGGAAGTGCTAAAATGGAAAATTAGGATAAATATAAGCAACCAACATGAAACTATCATACTAGTTCTTAAACTTTTTTTTTTCAATTAATGTTAAGTATATACGATATCAAGTACACTAAAATATGTATAAGCATGGATATATTCATGTGTAATTATATATTATATCAAACATGATATTGTAAAGTGATCATATAATAATGTAACTTGGGTGTATCATGATCAAAGAAGTAGATGCCCTAACATACATAGGATGTGAGTGGAGATAAATACCAACATGTGCATGTGAATATATCATGTATCTAGGTATGATTGTATCACTCTCAAACAAAACATGAAACATATGCATATATATGAAAATAATGATGTTCAGAGGTCCTTTATGATATGTGCATTATATTCCAATTGTATTTTTAGATTCTTCTGAGAATAATATTGTAAAGGACCTCTAAACATATTTTGGTTCTAATGGTCACCATGTTGTGACCCTAAATATTTGGTAGGTAAGGTCATGGATCTTATGCTTATAATAAGAATTATAATCATATCCACAAGGTAGAGCTAAACTCATATCAACCTCTATGAAAGTAGGGAGAGATATGAGATGATAATGTATAAGCTTCTTAAGGAAAAAAGTTGGAGACTTAGGTAATAATGTGAATTAACTCCTTGGTGCATAGATAAAACAAGCTGATTAGGTTTTGACATTGCATTCAAAAAATTAGTTGTGTCTTTTTTAGGTTATATAGGTTTGACCTTGTAGCTTGTTTTGATAAGAAACTTGGTACTACATGTAGTTGGTGTGTTGGATACATAATTAATCTTGTTCAATGAAATAAGTTTCATTTAACCATATCTAAAAATATGGCATAAGTCATCAAAATATTTAAACTTATTAAAAATAATGAACTCATGTAATGGGAAAAGTAAATTTTTATTTAATATGTCTTGATTTTTTTATCTCCCATTTGATTCATCTTTTTAACAAACATTATATTCTACCTCAAGACATATTCATTTATAGGTTCATTGGTTCCTTGTTTGATTTTTGTAATTTGGGCATCTTATTAATTTTCATTAATTTTGATAGAGAAGTGTGTAAAACATTGATTTGCAAGAGGTTTGAATGATTTTATGGATTAGATTGGTAAATCATAGAAGCACCTTAGAGAATAGTCCTTGAGGCTCTTTAGAAATAGTTTAGTCAAAAGCTTATCATTAGAGGCATAATCAAGGCAATATAAAACTATCTAAGATCACCCTTTCCATTATAAAATGTGAATTTAAGTATAAAAACTAGCTAGTAAGGGGTGCAAAGATATTTTAGGTGCAAGTGGGTTATAAAACCTATAATGAATCAATAACATGAGGTGTCTTCATAGAATTTTACTCCATGTTTTTAACCTTAGATTTTAAAAAAATTATAGTTTGGACATGATCTTGAACATTTTTATCACTAAGGTTTGAATTTTTAGAAGTCACCAAAGGAGGTTTACCCATAGTTTAAGTTCATATATACATTAAAATTGGTAATTGGGTTGAAGTTATAATGTTTTCCATGGAGGATGTAATAATATTCATATTTGTTTTGGTGAAAAATGGTGTAAACACATAATATGTGCCCCCATTAGAACTATGAATCAATGATGTTCTCAAGGGGAGGGTTAAAAGAATATGGTAATGTCCCATATCCCTAATAGAATGATCAATATATGCACTTGGTTGTTCCTCTATGATTTTTTATTTATTATTTTTCAATATTATTATGAGAATATTAAGGGTTTTGATAGATACACTCTCAAAAAATAACATGAGCTTATACTTACTCTTTATCGATTTGTTCATATTAATTATTTGCATTAGATTCATTATTTTAATGATCAAAAACATCTTCTATGATAACGTCTTCATTATTTTATTCAGTTTCATTATTGACACTTTCATTAGGAATAAGATTTGTTACTTCATTGGTTTTATCCAGCTTAGGTGGAAAATGAGGAAGGTCCAATTGTTTTATAGAAACACTAGATCATCTAGGGCTACACCTAGGTTGTATATAAATAGAATAAATTTGGTAAAAAACAAAAATAAAAAACCTAAAGAGTATTAATACCCTAAGGTAAGCTAGGGTTTCCATAAATAGACACAAAGATCAAGTTCACCAAATATTTAACCCTACATTTAGATATGCATGGATATTTATGTTTAAGGGGTATTGTATTAGATTTTACACAAGGATGGTGAATTGACCTAATGAGTATGCAAATTAATATAAATCTCAAACAAATAGTATTTCAAATTTATACAAATGATAATTGCTAAAAATAGTAAAGTAGAAATATTGATAGATATTTTAATAAATAGGTAGCAAATGATACTTAGCTAGTTTATTATTCTCACATAGGTTTAATATGGAACATGTTGGAAGTGTAATTTCAAGTGATATTAGATTAATCATCAAATTCTAAGAATATTATTTATATGGCTTTAGACACTTTAATCAAATATCGACAGTCATGTCAATGTAGGTATATAACACTACCATAAATATCCTATAAATAATACTAAATAGTTATATATGCAACCAAATGGAGCCTTATATGTATTATATCACCTTTATTTTGATATATATATAGATCACATGCACATGATTTCACTCTTTATAAAATGATCAAACCCTAGCTTATTCACCCTTGGAGTGACTCTGGAAAAAATAAGTTAGTGGGATAATAGTGTTGAGCTACTCTAAGGACCCTTATATCTATGGGTGTTACGTACATAGCTAATAGTATGAAGAGTGCCTTATATTATGTATTTATCCTATAGGTTTTTGCTTATGTGTGAATAAGGATGTGATGTGTGATAATCAAATACATGTAATGAACTATATTTTAACTTGGAAAATATGGGCCATGAACTACTCTTTGAATGATTTATACCTACGTAAATACTAATCGTATGACTAATATGGAAATAAGGATGAATTTGGTAGGTTTTCTCATTTGAATGCTTGATTGACTGATTCTTAGTATGTTTCCTTATGAGTTCTTAGTGTTTTTATAGTTTAGGAATGAATAAAGGTTGATATTATATATATACTAATCCATTTTAGAAATATATCACACAAAATCACTTAAATTGACCTTTAGGATATATTTAATTTTTAAATTGGATGAATTTTGGGCACTTGACACTTTGTAGGAAAAGTGGAAAATTGCATCGATGCAAGTATCTATCTAGGATTCAAGTGTCCAAGAAATTAGAAAATAAGTATAGGTCCAAAATTGGTAGTGAAGGATATTAATCAAAATTAGAGAATTTTCCATGGTGTAGAAGTCCTAGTCATAATAATGATGATGATGATGATGATGATGATGATGATGATGATGATGATGATGATGATGATGATGATGATGATGATGATGATGATGATGATGATGATGATGATGATGATGACGATGATGATGATGATGATGATGATGATGATGATAAATGATCTTAGGATTAAAACAAGTTTGGCTTGAGATAGAGGTTGTGGAGATTGATTTTTTTTTGATGGCACATTTGTGGCTCTGCAAAGTAAAGCTAAGCTAGGGAAGTCATGCCCTAGCTTGTTTCAGACCGTAGCTAGGATTGTGTAGGAGAAGAGTGGGGGGTCGAGTGCATGGAGGAGGTACTCAGGTGCCTAAAAATCAAGAAGGACCAAGGAGGGCATGGTTATGACTCATTATGAGCCTTCAAAGACTACGCTTGGTAGGAGTTTTAGTGAAGCTGTGGGCTTGAACAGGACATGGCAACAAGTTAAAACACTTGGCAATGAGTTTTCTTCCCAAATTACAGGTGTTGTGGATTGGATCTTACCTAGGGGGTCCCGTATCATGAAGATTAACGAGTGCTTGGAGCAATGCAAGGAGCGACCCAAACTAGTAATCCCCTTTGATATGATTTTTGAGGATGTGGAATATTATTCTAAGCACTCACTATATTGCAAGTTTTGGGGGTTGAGAGTCTCCCTTCAATTTTTGGAGAGTTGGGCCAAGAGAGTGTGTGAACCAGAGGGAGAAATGGAGGTCACGTTATTGGAAAATAATTACTTCATGGTGATGTTTCTATGTTTGGCTGATCGAAATAGGGTTTTTGAGGGGGGGCCTTATATTTACAATCAAGTAGGACTTTTTGTAAAACCCTGGCATGCAGGTTTTAATACTTTTAAGGAACTACCAAATCGGGTTCCGATGTGGGTCAGGCTACCTGAATTTCCTATCAAATGTTGTAGAGAGGATGCTCTCTAGATGCTAGCTTCAATGCTTGGAAGGTCGGTGGGGTCTTCAACACAGACTTTAGGTAAGAAAGTTATGACCTTTGCTCGTATATGCATAGAAGTTGATTTGAGTAAACCACTACCTGATGCAGTGGAGATGAGTGCAGGCTCATATTCCTGGGTGCAACAACTGGACCATGAGACCCTTCCCTTCAGGTGTTGACTATGCCATGAATATGGACACCTAGTGCATAGATGCCCAAAGGCTAAGCCAATGGAGCAGTAATCTCAACCACCACTTAGTAGCATTTTAAATGTCGATAAAGGGAAGAAGTATGGGATCGATGAGGGTAAGGATGCTGAAGGTTTTATTCATGTGAAAGGTTGAAACCATAATAGAGGATAGAAGAGGACCCTTATGGAGAGACAGGTTGAAGATTCCTTTAACAGGTTTGAAGTCTTGGATGAATTGGGATAGCAAAAAGTAAACCTGGGATTACTGAGTGTGGAGCAGCTTGTGGGAGGATCCAGACCAAAGATTAATTCAGCCAATCTTAATTCAATTCTTCAGGAGGAGTCAGCCTTACCCATGGTCTTGGAGGGGAAAATAGGGGAATAGATGATGGTGGAGACAAATGGTGATCTGGGGTAGAACGTAGAGGATGTGGACCTACCTACAAGGACTACGACTGGAGAAGTAGATAAGAGAGGTAAATCTTCTCCTCACTTGGGCATTCTTCAAAAGGAGGGGAAGAAGGGGATGTCAAAAACAAGTGTTAAACTAGGGCATAAGAAGGACACAGAGAAAATTAAGATGATTGGGGAGACCTTTGTAGAGTCAGGGTCTGTTAAGACCTTAGACTCCCACTTTTTAACTCCTCCAAACTGATCATTATATCATAGAATGTAAGGGGTCTGAATAATGGCACTAGACAAAAGGCTATTCAGGAACTAGTTAGATGTCAATTACCTAATGTTCTTTTTCTTCAGGAGATGAAAGTTTTAGTGGATGATATGAGGAATATCGCACCTAAGTTATGGAGGCAAGGTTTATGTTAGTGCATTGGAGCTCAGGGGTCTTCCAGGGGTGTGGCATGTTTTTGGAATCTATAAAAGATCCAACTAGTGTCCTGGATTTCCTTTAAGTACTCTTTATCTATGGTGGCCTTGTGTATTGAGTCAAGAGAATCAATCCTTTTTTCCAATATCTATGCTCCTACAGATTTCCAAGGTAAACTTCTTGTTTGGAAAAATATCCACTTAGTTTGTCAACTATTTCCTTACCTACTTTGGATTGTTGGCAGAGACTTCAATGCTATTCTAGATTAAATAGAGAAAAGAGAAGGTAATGCAAGGCTAGAACCATCTTTTATATTGCTCTAGGATAATATTGCAGCACTCAATTTAGTGGACATCAAGCCTGATAATGGATGCTTTACTTGGAATAATAGAAGGGTGGGGGATAAATGCATTATTGAGCACTTAGATCGATTCATGACCTCCTATTATTGGGTGGGGGGATTGTGGTCTTTTAGCATGGAGATACTTGATTGGAGAGGCTCAAACCATTGGCCCATAAAATTGATAATTTCTTCAGCCCGTATGCCTCAGAAGCTACCATTCAAGTTTTAGCTCATGTGGTTCAGGGACCCAGACCTGTTTGGATGGGTGGCAGATTGGTGGAGGATAGGCAGGCCTACAGTAGGAACAACAATGTACACTTTTGCTAAGCTACTCCAATTCATCAAGTACCAGCTCAAGAGGTGAAACTGACAAAGTTTTGGGAACATCTTTCAAAGGAAAAATGAGGCCCAAAAGGAGTTAAATGACATTACCAGACTCATTAGGGAGGAGGGGATGAGTGAGTTGTTGCTGAGGGAGGAAGCCAAGGCTTTAAATTATTAGAGGAATGGGAGTTAATAGAGGAAATGTTTTGGAAGCAAAAGGCCCAAATTGAATGGCTTCAAGAGGGGGATAAGAATATAGCCTTCTTTTTCAATTCAGTCTGAGCCAGACAACTTGGTAATGTGATAACTTCTTTGGTGACAGATAGTGGGGAGACTGTCTCTTCTACGTAGGGTGTCTTTAATGAAACAATGTAGTATTTTACTTCTTTATTTAAGGAGGAAGTGCAGGGGGACTTGGCTACTGAGGATCAGGTCCTTTCCTGCATTCCTTCTTTGGTGACCATGGATATGAAAGTGCATCTGATGAGGGATATATCCTTGGAAGAGTTAAAGAGGATTGTTTTCATGATGCCAAAAGGAAAGGTGACTAGCCCAGATGGTTTCCTGATTGAGTTCTTCCAAGAATTTTGGGAAATTATCAAATTAGACCTACTGGCAGTTGTTTAAGAATCTCAGAGGAACAAGCAAATGCTTCGGGCTCTGAACTCCACCTTCTTGGCTCTCATTCCCAAGGGAGAGGGGGCTGATCAGTTGAGTCTTTTTCAGCCCATTTCCCTCTACAATGTCACTTATAAAATTATATCTAAGTTGATTGCTGAGAGGTTAAAAAAGTGGCTACCAGCACTTATTTCTAAGGAAGAAGGTGGCTTTGTGGAGGGCCAATAGATTTTGGATGGGGTGGTGGTGGCTACTGAGACCATCCACTCTATGACCCAGTCTAATTATAGGGTGATGTTTATCAAGTTGGACATGTCCGAGGCCTATGATAGAGTTCAGTGGGCCTTCCTCCAGAAGGTCTTGGGTGCCTTTAGTTTTGAGGAGGATTGGATATGGTGGGTTATGAGTTGTGTGAACTCAACCTCCTTTTCAGTTATGATCAATGGTGAGCACTCTAATCTCTTTGGGGCTTCTTGTGGTCTCTGACAAGGTGACCCTCTATCTCCCTATTTTTTTCTTCTATTAGTAGAAGGCTTAGGTCAGTTGATCAAAAGGAAAGTGGATGATGGTGTTATTCAGGGCTGGCATTGGCATGGTGGCCTTCCCATGCAATCTCACCTCTAGTTTGTGGATGATGTGGTGCTAATGGGCATGGCTACTATTAGGGAGGCATCTAACATTCGCAAAAGCTTGGAAGTTTACCTTGTTGCCTCAGGATAGGTAATAAATGAGGGTAAGTCTTCAATTTTTTTCCTTAACACCCCACCTTCCATACAACAAAGGGTGGCTCATATCCTCAGGTTCCAAATTGGGAGTCTACCATTGTTATACCTTGGGATTCCAATCTCTATTGGTCGGTAGTCTAATGAGTCATGGATGGCAATTTTGGACAAGTTTTGAGGCAAAGTGAATCATTGGACCCATAGCTAGTTATCCTTTGTGGGTTGGGTTCAGTTGATTCAATCAGTGGTGTAGGCTCTTCCTATCTATAGGTGCATGATCCAGGTGGCACCGATGAGCTTTGTTAAGGAATTGGATTCCTTAACAAGGTAGTTTTTATGGGCTGGTAATTTATCTTTAACCAAGTGGAGCCTTATTAAGTAGGAGGTGGTCTGTAACCCAAAGAGGTTTAGTGGCCTTGGATTATAGCAATCTATGCTATCTGGTATTGCTTTGGCAGCCAATCTATACTGGCATTGGTGTGTGGAATAAGATCGGGTGTGGGCTAGAGTCTTATCCCACAAGTACTTTTTTGGGATCCCCCAGAAGGATATCCCATGGTATGACTTGACAAGCAAAGGCTCAGTGATTTGGGCAACTCTCAAGAAAGGAGCAGCATTGATTAAGAGGGGTCTATTTTAGATTTGCAAGAGTGGAGTTGAGGCCCAGTTCTGGCACAACTCTTGGGATGGTTACCCTCCTATAATTGCCCAATATCCTCAACTAAGTACTCTATCTCAGAGGTTTTGTGAAGCTGGATGGATCAGGGTGGGTGATTATAAATCCCTTTCCCTTCAAGGGCAGGTGATGAACACTAGATGGAAGACCCCAGAGGAGTGGTCGATTCTTGATTTGGAGGTAGAGTGCATAGAGTTGCATTATATTCTGTCTTGTCATAGTTGTAATGAACTTATGGACAGTGATGTGTTAGCCTAGTCCTTAAATCCCAAGGGGAAGTATACTATGTCTTATGATTATTAGGAGCTGATTTCTCAGTAATATGAGGGTAGGGAGGAAGTTCAGTGGTGGAAAAAAGTCTAGAACATATTCTCTTAGCTAAAGGTTAACTACTTTATTTGGACTTTAGTTTGGAATAAATGTTTGACTTGGGATAATATTTAGAAGAGGGGCTTTGTTGGCCCTTCGAGGTGTGTTCTTTGCAATAGTGTAGAGGAAGACTCCTCTCACCTATTCTTTCACTGTTCTTTCACTCTTCATTTATGGCATCTATGGTGGGATGTGTTGAGGTGCCATTGCATTCACGCAGCTTCCCTGGTAGATTTTTGGTCTAGAGTGGGCCGCCCACCCTCTTCGACCGCAAGATGCATGGTACGTTGGCCCTATTTTTTTGCTTTGGCAAGTATGGCTGGAAAGGAATTGTAGGATTTTTTGGGATGAAAAAATAGAGATTAAGCAAGTCTCGAATAGAATTAAACAAATGATCAAAGAATCTATTGAAGTGAAGAGTGAGGTTACTTTGTCATTGAAGAGAGAGGATGTTGAGATGGTGGACAAGTTTGGCATATGGGGGTTATCTCTGATTTTAGCGTGTGTCAGGAGAGGTATAAGTGGTAAGCAAAAAAATCAATAGTTGGGGAAATGGCTGCCCCCACCTGTTGGTACTTTAAAAATTAATACAGATGGATCTTCTAGGGGTAATCCAAGATTGGTAGGGATTGGTGGGATTGGTAGGGATTCTTCAATATCTATGATTTTTATTTTCTCAGCATATCAGGGAGTTCAGACTGTTAATAGGATGGAAGGGTTGGCAATCCTTTATGCCCTGAGGTGTGCTTATGCTTTAGGGTGGAGGAGGGTGATCTGTGAAGAAAACTCTCAAGCCCTAATTAATTTGCTCCTGGAGAGGAAAATTTTAGAGGTGAGCTGGCAATTGGCCATGATAGTGCAGTAGATATTGCAGGTTAGTTCCTTAATGGATTTAGTATCTTATGCCCATATTCTAAGAGAATGGAATAGGGTGGCTGATTGCTTGGTAAAATGGGCATCGGAAGGAGGAGATGACCATAAGGTGGACAAGTGGGAGCAGTTGTCCTGCAATTTATGCCAAGTAATGGAGTCCATTCTTGTTGAAGATGTCAAAGGAGTGGAGGCGTGAGGCTTTTGTTATTATTTTTTTGGTCTTTGGTGTGTGTTGTTGGAATTATAATTAGATTTTATATGTTTTAATAAAAAATTTACCCCCTTTTTATAAATAATAATGGTTAGACTAAGAGATAAGAAATTTTGGAACAAAGATAGTGAATGTGAGCCTTTTAATGATATGCAGGTCTATAACTAAAATATACAACTATGATACATATTTTAAAAGTGTACAAGACTGAGGTACTATATAAATCTTATTTTAGTATCTACAACATACAATCATTGGGTTTTAATGTTTTATATATTTGTCTCCATGTAAATGAATTTATATTCACATGTAGCTCTATGGAGATGTTGAATAGCTTCAAGGAAGATATCAAATAATAATATGATATGTCTAATCTTGGAATTATGAATTGATTTCTTGTCATGTAATTCCATCAAAATAAAGATAAATTATTCATGTTTCAATCCAAATATGCCCAAGACATGTTAAATAAGTACAATATTAAAGATTCAATTCTCATAAACACTCCAATTGAAAATGGAGAAAATTTTATAATGGAGAATGAAACTTCTTCAATTAATGAAAATATTTTTAGAAGTATGGTGTTACATTTGATGTATCTCATTATGACAATACCTAATATCAGCTATGGGGTTTTACTGGTTTCTATATTTATGGACAAACCATAACTCAACCATTTACAAGTAGTAAAGATAATTTTTAGATATGTAAGAAGTAATTATAATCATGGTAAAAAATTTAAACTAGAAAGTTCATTATGTATAATTATATATACAAATTCATATTGGTGAGGATCTCTTGATGATAGGAAGTTAACTTCATATTGGGAAATGAGTTGGTTTCATAGTCTTCAAATAAATAAAATAAAGTTGAATTATCCTCTGCTGAAGTTAAATATAAAAAACTTATATAATATTTCACATAAATATTATGAATGAGAATACTTATTTTATTTCAAATATGCTCAACTTGAGCCATCACATTTTTTTTGTGATAACAATGGGGCAATACAATTGTTCAAGAATTTAGTTTTCCATTCTAAAACATGACATATTGAACTCAAACATCATTTTTATAAAGACTCGATCAATGATTTAAAAATTTTCATTGAGTATATGATAATTTAATATCAATTTTCTAATATTATTACCAATATATTGCATAAGTAAATTCATGGAAGACTTAAGGAGATGATATGCATCTCTCCTCTTCACATTAAAGTGGGTAATTATTAAGTATAATAGAGATTTTAGAAATTGATTATTAGTGTTAGAATTATTTTATCTAGTTATTTATGTTTTTATGAATTTTATTTAATTAATTTATCTCTTAAATCAGTTATTTGTTCAATTTTGGACACTTTCTAAGAAGTTTTTGAGAAATACTTGGAATTCCCAATTAAGTCTAGTTCACTATCTGAGTATTCAAATGAGTTCATAAGTCATATATAACCTTTTATAAATTATGTTAACTAAAAATAATAGTATTTTAATAAATATCATATCATATATGGATTTGGGGATGCCACATTTATCTAATTATAGCTTGTGGTAGTCAATTGATCGTGGATTCATGCATGATGACCAAAAAGCTTTCAATTAGTGTTAGTGATACTCTTAGTTGTATCTTGAGTTTATTTTTAATTAATTTTAATTGTATGAGAGAATAATTTCATAAATTAAATTACAAATTAATTATTTTTCAAGTAAATTTATTTGTTTATTTTTTACTTTATGTTTTATTGAAATAACTTGGCATGCAAGTTATCTTATAATAAGATTATTTTAGATTTATTTATTAATAAAGAATTATGCACAAGTAGTGGGATATTATTCCTTTTGTAAAATCATATTTCATATTGTTATATTTGATTTTTTTACTATATGTATTTAAAAATGAATACCAACAAGCATATATTTTGGGTTTTTAAGTTATTCAATACAGTTTTTGGTCTCTTAAAACATAATTAGTTTAACAACTAGTGATTCTGGGACAAATTGATTGATACATAACATCAATTTTAGATTAAATAAAATAATATTTTCACTCACTCTATACATTGAAAATATTATTAACTTATTATTCAATCATGTCTTTGAGTGCACAATAATCATTATCCCAATGACCATTGATGTAATGAAAGTTGCAATAATGTATGTTTCTAATTATATCTAATTGATATGGTGGATGACAATTATTTTGAGAAAGAGTAATCATAATCATATCCAATAATGAATAAATAATTTAAATAGGCCTATATATAAATAAATCAAACTCTATGGGTTGTTATTTTTACCATAATATGCTTTGTTTACTATAGGAATTGCTCTGAAAAAAATTATTTCCATTTATTTAGGATTTTAATCAATGGATTCTATTTCACAATTACATTAGGACTATGTGGATCATATACGTGGACCATATCAGATGAATTTTATGTTAATAACTAAATATAAACATCTTCCTCTTTATTTTTATTTACAATTCCCAATTTCTCCTTTATGCAATGGTCTCATAGCAAATATTCTAAAATGACTTAGATGTTTGATATAAAAAAACATATATTTAAGAGGAAAAATGATACCCCTACAAATATATATTATGTCTCCAAAGATTTTTTTGATAAATTAACTATTTCATACATGACTTGAAAGTTAATATGTAATCATAAATTAGATCTAATTTTTCCTGATGTAATTATGGTAATATCTCATATTTAATTATAGTTTCCTTATTCTAGATAACATTCATAAGGAATATATCCTCTAGCTCATCATATCTATGTAAAGATTCACTAGGAATATAATGATGAAACCAATTTAATGCATCATATTATAATATCTTTGGAAACAACTATAATAAAATATGATCACCTATATAACCATTCACATATTTCTTATAATCTTTGATATGTAAATAAAGATCACCACTTCTATTGAACATAGGAAATGTGAGTATATTGAAACCATGTGGTAATGGTGCATATAAGTTATTTTGCATAATGGGGTTACCATGGATATCATTTGAATCAACCTAAAAGTGATGTGCCTTACTTTACAAAGTAATTTTATATAATTTGTATTGTAGATCATAAATGCCATGCATGCAATAAATAATATCTTATGAAGGCATATTGAAATAATTAAAGGGATCATTTAATAATTAAATTTTATTATTAATCTTATCCATTGGTACATGGTTGTGGATGGGAGAATAAGGCTTGGAATTAATTATCCTTTAAGGATGTTAGGCTTTGGGGATTCATTGGTATTTAATATATCATTAGTTTGTAAATTCATATTACATTATATATATATATATATATATATATATATATAGAATAAATTATCAGGTATGACATGGATCTACTAGTTTGTGGAAGTGCACCAGAATGAAGTGAGACATGATTTGCATGAAATCCAAATCTAGGCAAACTCAAACAGCTACAAATTATGAAAACACAAAGACTAATTTTCACATAACAAACTTAAAATCTAACTAAATACATTCAAAATTAGATAATCTAAAGGAAATACAAGTACAAATAGGAGTGCATGTAACTCCTCCATAAAAGGTGGTCAAGGATGCCTCAAAATAGAGTGTAACTCCATAGTCTAAGAATAACCAACCAAGAGAGTAACTCCCACAATGAATGAGGTGTAAGATAACCACTATGACATATGACAGGTCAAAGTAAATCCTATGACTACAAACCTAAGCAAGACTATCCACAAATGTAGGAAATCTAAATGGCATGGAATATATGAGTAAGAAAATATATTAAAATATAAGAAAAAATATCCTACACCAACACCCCCCATAAGCTTAGCTTAGGTGGGAAATGATATAAAAATAGGTCCCATCAACTAGGCCTACACAAGTACCCATGTACAATGAAATCTCTCATATATAGAGAAGAGAAAACCTAGTGGGAAAAATCCCCTCAAAAGAGAGAAATGAAGAAGTGAAGAGGCTAGAAGGCCCCCCTAAAGTTGATGAAGCTATTGAAGTGGATTGTACCCCAATAAAATCTTGTAGATGAATGAACTTATTCTTAGTGAAGGGTTTGGTGAAGATATCAATAACCTGCTCTGAAGACTAATAAAATCTCAAGTTGATGACCTGATCATGAATAAGATCTAAAATAAAATGCATGTGAATCTCAATGTGTTTGGTTTGTTGGTGTTGAAATAGATTCCTGCATATATATATCATACTTTGGTTATCATAATATATGGTGGTGGGCTGCCTAATAAGAATGTCAAACTTAGATAGAATCCCTTGAAGCCAAATATCCTTAGTAAATGCATTAATAGCTCCCCTATACTCTACCTCTATGGATGATATATAAATAGCATTTTGCTTATTTTTAGAATAATTGATAGGGATAAAACCCATAGAAAAACTATAACTTAAAGTAGACTTGTAATTTTGAGTATCACCATCCCAATCTGAATCTGAAAATCTAACCAAGATAACCTCTATGTCAGATCTGTACTGAATCTCAAATTTATAATATCCCTAAATGTAGTATAAGATCCTTTTAGCTACATTATATTATAGCTCATGGGGCTCCTACATGAATCATGAAACAATCTCAACTCTATATGAAATGTTAGGCTTGGTATGAGTCAGATAAATGAGGCTACCAACAAGTTATTGATATCGAGTGGCATCAACCAAAGGTTCAGAATAGTCAACCTCAAGTTTGAATCCTAATAGAAAGGGAGTCAGAGATGGCTTGAAATAAGCCATGTGAAACTAAGCCAAAATATTAAGAGCATACTAGGGTTGTACAAATGAAATCCCTAATTTAGACTATGAAATCTCAATGTTGAGGAAGTAATGCAAAAGACACAAGTATGTCATGTCAAATATATTTTGTAGAGCTATCTTTACCAACACAATAGATGATGATAAACACTTAGTGATCAAAATAGCATCAACATAAAGGACCAGTATCAGTAAAGAATCATCCTACCATAAGAAGTATACATTGGGATTTGAATGACACCTAGTGAAACTTGAAGTAAGGAGGAATGAATCCATCTTGGTGTACCAAGCTTGAGGGGCATGTTTTAGGCCATAGATTGATTTCCTAAGTTTGAAAACTAACGATGAATCCTAGACAAACCTAGATGGTTGTTCCATGTAGATCTCCTCCTCAAGGTCTCTATGAAGAAAGACACTCTTCACATCCATCTGATGCACATCCCAACCATATGTTGCAACTAAATCTAGTGTGGGTTGGATTGAATTCATCTTTGTAATGGGTAAAAAGGTCTTTGAGTAGTCAATACTAGCTACCTATGAAAAACCCTTAGCAACCAATCATGCCTTATACTTATCAACCAACCCATCTACAATAAAATTGGTCTGATATGTCCAACAACATTAAACCATATTCCTTCTTTTAGGAAGTGAAATCAAATCCCAAGTGTGATTGCTAATCAAGGATTTATGTTCCTCATCCATGGCTCTATCCCACTTAGGTATTATAATGCCTCTTCAAAAGTATATGGATCAGTTGTGGAAGAAAAAAAGGTATGTGGTCCACTCTGAAAGTCTATCCAAGTACGTCTATCATCATTTGGATCCTTGACCCAAGTGCCTACACTATGAAGTGTCTACCTAAACCAAAGAGGGCCTAAAATGGGTGACTCAAGTGTTGAATCCTCATCCTTTGATGCATGCCTAAAATTGCATGAGGATGACTCCTTAACACTCTACTCACTATCAGACTCATCGTTAGATCTCCAAGAAGAAGAAGCATCTACCTCATAAACCTACTGTGAATAATCTAAATCCTCAAATTGTTCATCTAAACTAAGTGAAATTGATGTAGAAGTAGAAGTGTCTAGTAAAGAGTTAGTGGGAATCTCCTTAAACCTAAAAATTCTCTTGATAAATAACTAATGATTCATAGGGTGGAGAAGCCCACAACCCTTGACCCTATCTAGATACCCAATAAAGATGCAAGGTTTGGATTTAACTTCCATGGCCTTGAATTTCTTTTTGGGAATGTGTGCCATCACCAATGATCTACAGACCATAAAATGTTACACCTCTAGTTTCTTATTATGCCAAGTTTTAAAATGAGTTATGACCTCTAAAATTTTATGAGGAACCCAATTCTAAATGTAGCATGCACAAATGATGGCCTCTACCCAAAACTATGGAGCCAATGATCTATATTGAAGTATATAGTTTATCATCTCCTTCAAGGACTGATTATTGCATTCTACCACACCATTATATTGAGGATTTTATGGTAATATCTACTAAAAATCAATCCCCTCTATCATATAAAACTACTCAAATCTATGGTTGACGTACTCCCCCCATTGTCTATCTGAAGGATTTTGATGTGCTTTCTAGACTCTATCTTAGCAAGAGCCTTAAGTATTGAAAATTATCAAACACTTCAAACTTTTGTCTAAGAAAGTATACCCATGTGTATTTATAAAATAAATCAATGAAGGTTAGAACATATTTTGCCTTGGTAAAAGAAGGATGGGAAAACTACCCTGTGACATTACTGTGAATCAACTCAAGAGGTATTGAAGCTCTCCTAGCTTTTCCTTTGTCAAATTTATCTTCAAGATATTTTCCAAGGGCATAACCCTCACAAATTCCCTTAGATAATTTAGCTCTAGGAAAGTTGATAACCATGTCCTACTGACTCAGTTGCTAAAGATAGCAGTAGTTAAGATGGCCAAACCGCTCATGCCATAACTTGTTAACTCCATCTGAATGGGTAAGAAATATGGTACAAGAAACATCTAGATTAAAATGGGAGAAGGTGTATAGCCTAGAATGGTGATTATCCCTCCCTAATGATAACTATAGTTTCATTATGTAGCTCTCTAATCTAAATATAATTTGGTGTGAACTCAACTCTCATGCCCTACCCTATATGGGTAATCTAATACACTAAAAGGAGATGAGATGATAGTGAAGGTACACTTAGAAAATTTATGAATGTTCCACTTTCAACTTCAAAAGACCCTCTCCTTGTAACTAATATTGGAGTGTCATTACCTAAAGTGATAGAGGATATGTTATAGGGCTCTAAGTCAAGAAACTCAACCTCTGATGAATGCATATGGTGTGAAGCACCAAAGTATATAACCCAGGATGAAGTAGATGTGGAAGCCACTACAACTAAAGCTTTGTCCTTAGGTTTCTCTTTCCCTTTTTCCTTTACTTTAGATAATTCTTTGATTGATGAAGATTATTTTATGGACTCAGAGACCCTTATATTATTCTTCTTTAAGAGATGTGTAAGGTGGTCTATCTATTTCTTCATGCACTTGTGCTCATCATGCCCACTCCTCTTGTAATAGGAGCACTTAACCTTATCTTTTATTCAATTTCCCTTTGGAGGAAGAGGTTTTAGTGCTAGTTTTTTTAGTGGTTTTTTTTTTCTTTCTTCTTCTCTGGATCCTTACTCTTCTATTTCTTATCCTTGCTACTAAAGGCTTTTTGTTTCCCATTCCTGACAATGAGGGATAAAGGTTTGGAGGACTTAAGGGTTCCCATCTAGATCAAATTATCTTATTCCTTATTCAAATATGAAATTAATTCATCTAAATATGACATTTTATAGTTGGCTCTTATGGCTCTGTTGGTAGCATAAAAGGTAGAGACCAATACAGAGTAATCAAGTCCTAGTCTTGCAAGCATAGAAAGAACTAATTATTCATCTTTCTTCTTAGTTCCACACTCTTTTAACTACAATCTAAGTGACTTAAGCTTAGTGAAGAAGTCCTTAAATGTTTTAAAGTTTCTAGGGCTCAGACTAATTATCTCAATCTCAAGCTCATGACCCCTCATGGTGCTGACTGTCCCAAATAAGTTTTCTAGGGTGTCCCATACTTCTTTAAGAGATCTGGCCAAACTCTATATGGAATAAGAGTTTTAAAGACACTAAAATACTATATTATAAATGATTAATCATATTTATTAAACCATTTTATCTTATTTGTCTCAGATGTGGGCTCAATTTCTACCCCCATAGTTATATGAAATAACCCTTTACTCCTAAGAACCATTGTAATCTTACTTTTCCATTCCTAGTATTTGAAGGGTATGAGTGCATTAATAGTGCTAAGATCCATTATATAATTTAATATTATTATTTTTTCATAAATAAAATGTGTGGAAAAAGAGAGAATTTGTAGAATAGAAACACAACCATAGTGCAACCCCCATGAAACTATGTTAGGTAACCCCCAAATTTTGGCACTTTATAATTTAGTGTGATTTATAATGAAAATGAGCTAGCTATCTTGGAAATTGAAAAATAAACACTTTAAAAAAATATGGTGCTCAATTTTGAGCTACCAGTTATAAGATATTAATGAAACAAATTCTTGTCAATAGCCTATTTTTAATAAAAATTTGCCCTAAATGATTAAAAAAGTACCCTTGGGTGAGGTGAAATGTGCCTTCCAACCACTCATTAGAACTAGCTCAGAGTATAGAATAAAGTGGTTTGGCCTTTTGAGTGGGATTCAGCCTCCTACTAATCTGGGCCTCAACTTCATCTTCATCAAGTGAAGATATAAGTTTTTTTTAAAACTTTTAAATTGCCTTTAATGTTATTTTCTAAGAAATGACTTAATTCATA